>PVIJ01001483.1:0-197150 GCA_004024925.1 Scalopus aquaticus | reverse complement strand
AAAAAAAAAAAAAAAAAAAAAAAAAAAAAAAAAAAAAAAAAAAAAAAAAAAAAAAAAAAAAAAAAAAAAAAAAAAAAAAAAAAAAAAAAAAAAAAAAAAAAAAAAAAAAAAAAAAAAAAAAAAAAAAAAAAAAAAAAAAAAAAAAAAAAAAAAAAAAAAAAAAAAAAAAACAGGCAAAAAGAAAGTTGCCAAATTGGATGCTTGAACAGAAAAAGAAGCAAAGTTAATTGCTTTTTACAATATGATTTTATGATTAATCGACTTTAGGGTTTTAATATGATTAAGACAGTACCTAAAATAACCCAAAATCTATATTTTACTAATTAGTAATGATATCTGGTTGATAAGAAATGAATAATAATTAGAAGCATAGTCACATATAACCTAGCTATCTCCACTATAAGGTACAGACTGAAAATTCTGTGGAGACTAGTGTCAAAGGAAAAATGAAGTCATGAGAAAGGAATTTTGTTTAAATACAAAAATATTAAGGGTAGAATACATGCAGGCTGTTCGTTTCTCCCATTGCCTTGGGTGGACAATAGTTTCTCCCATTGCCTTGGGTGGACACTACACAATAATGTGATAAACCACACATTTGCAAATCCACCTTGCCTCATCTGTTCTTGTCATTGCTGCTTGGAACTTGAAATCCCTTGCTGGCAATGGTAGATTATTATTCATGTTCCTTGTAAACTGATCTGG
Source organism: Scalopus aquaticus (assembly GCA_004024925.1). Taxonomy (NCBI): domain Eukaryota; kingdom Metazoa; phylum Chordata; class Mammalia; order Eulipotyphla; family Talpidae; genus Scalopus; species Scalopus aquaticus. The sequence continues at coordinate 196,445 of PVIJ01001483.1, read as the reverse complement.
ATTTGGATCAATTTTAGCCTCTAGCTGCTTAAAATAGTCTTCCTGCACTTCCCTGTTGTTTCAAACCTACTCAGTGTATGTGGTGGGAGTTGAACAGGTTGTCAGTATGTCACACACACACATATCCAAGCTATTCTTAACCATCCTCTTCAGATTAAATTTTGCTTTATTTAGAAATCACTTAATACATACTTGGAATTATTTTTTGGAATTAACTTCAAAGGATGGTTTTTAAAAATTATTCCTCACAATCATACTATGTATTTTTTTTTAATTTGTAATGTCGCCTGGATTTTTTGATGTTCATTGTTTCATTCCATATCTTATTCTTCTGCATATGTATTTTAAGGGTTTACTTTCAAACATCTTATTGCTTAATCTGTTATCAGAATCTGTTATTTTACTTTATTTTGCAGTACTTATTTTGGAAAGTACTAAGCAACCTTAAGTAATATAAAGCACTAATTACAGAAAAGCAACTTCAACAATTTTTTTTCCTGCTATAATTCACAGCAACTTGTTTTAGCATATAGGTTAGGAATCTTCCTTAAAGCTTGAGCTAAACTTTTGATTACCCTAATTTCACCTTTCCCATCTTTGTGAATGGTATCATAAAATCTTACATCACAAGGACATTTAAATTTAAATAAAATTGTGTTCTGAAAATGCCTAACTTAGCCTTTTGCATGTAAGAATTTCACAGTTAAGAGTAGTTATAAAAAAAGCAGTTAAGAATGTGTGTTATTTATATTATTAGTAATAATATTGATGCAGGTATTCCTTTAATGCTTTCAAATATTATTGATAATATTATTGATAAATATTAGTTGCATGAAACGAGATTTACTAAATTTTCATGATTGATTTGAATATTTCCTACAGCAATTTATAATAATTTTATGTATACTTATTACTCCTCAAGATTAATAAAAATGTATTGTTTATTCTTAGGATATATCTTCAATGACACTGTGTTTTTCATAATAACCTGATGTTTCACAGTCCTTTTATTACTTCATTAGTACACTCAATTCATTCTTTCAAATATTTCTTTCAAATATTTATTATTACTTTTCTGTCTGAACTTGTTCTAGGTATAGAGATGGACCTAGACACCATTACTCACTAAGAGTTATAATGAATCCAGTAACTAATCAAAAAAATCATTAAATAAAATGTCTAATTAAAAACTGTAAATATTGGCTACAAGTATTATAATGGCATAAAATTAGGGAGCATGGATAATCTGCTCTATCAAGAGCTCTACAAAAGCCCCCTTAGTATTTGCTGTTTATATCATTAGGCATAATTAGGTCACATAGCTAACTTGGTATGAATAGGAGGATAGGAAAAGCATATGCTATTAAAAAGAAATAAGGAAAAAACAAACAACTAGCTGCCTAGTTAGGGCTTTACATCCTGCGTTGTTACTCGGTTTCTGTTTTAGGAATAACAGGTAGCCATTATAAGTGAACTAATAAATGTGGCTTGATGTGACCATGCTTGAGATTTAGAAAGGCCATTCTGCCTCAATGTAGAGAGCAGACTGAAAGGGACAGCCAAGTTTGAAGGGAACTGTTTAAAAACTATGTCAGGAATCTGGGAATGAGTAAGAGCATTAGATATTAGAGAATGGTCAGGTAACCTGAGGACAAAAAAAAAAATACATAAATTTTAAAATATGAAGATCTTTGATATATTATATTTATGCAGACTTATTTCAATAAAAAAATGTGACTAGAAGGATGGGGATGGAGAAAGGACTATGTTGGAAATAAGAAAAAGGGATAGTGAAGACAATTCCTTGGTGAATTTTATAAGAGGAAAAAAGAGAAAGTATGGGGTAACTAGACAATGAAAGAATGTCAGCTAAACTAAGGGAAATTAAAATCCAAAAGACCTAAAAATGATTAAATACTATCTGTTAAAGGGAAGTGGTAAGAGAGAAATAATTATGTAACATTCCTAAAAGTGACAAAAGGATGTGATGGAACCCAAGCCACAAAATGAAGGAAGGGAACTAAACAGAGGTTATAAGGGAAAAAATAATATTTTTATTGAGGCAACATTGGTTTACATCCTTGTTAATATTTTGAAAGTATAGGATCCCCCCTTTAAGTGTTGTTACTGTAGCACACGCACCACCAAAGCACCCAGAGTCCACCACCACAATTCATAGTGCTTCCTCTCTACTTTATTCTGCCCTTCTAGCTCCTCCTCTGGATGCCTCACTTCTATAGTCAGCTTTCAAGAGTTAGTTTTTAAATTTGACTTTATATGACCCTTTTTTGGTTTTCTCTATATTCCATGTATAACAGACACCATCTGGTATTTGCCTTTCTCCTTCTGCCTTATTTTGCTTGGCATAACCCCTTCTAGCTCCATCCATGTTGCCCCAAATTACATGAATTTATGTTTTTTGATTGCTGAGTAGTAGACCATTGTATATGTAGATGCTACAACTTCCTAATCTACTCATAAGGATTCGAGCAGTTAAGTTGGTTCCATAGCTTGGCTATTGTAAATGATGCTGCAATGGACTTGGACGTGCATGCTTCCCTTCAAAATAGTGTTTTCATATTCTTCAGACAGATACCTAGAAATGAAATTGCTAGGTCATATTGCAGATGCATTTTTAATCTTTTGAGAAAACTCCATAATATTTCCCATAGGGGCTGAACCAGTCTCCATTCCCACCAACAGTGTAAGAGGGTTCCTTTTTCTCTATGCCCAGAACTTTTTCTGATGTGGACCTTTCTCATAGGAGTGAGGTTGTATATCGATGGGGTTTTGATTTGCATTTCCCTAATGATAAGTGGTAATGAACATTTTTCATGGCCTGTTGGCCATTTGTATGTCTTTGGGGAAGTCCCTGTTTAGCTCTTCTGCCCATTTTTTGATATAATTTTTTGTTTTCTTTTTGTTGAGTTGTGTAAGATCTTTGTAGATCTTTGATATCTTCCCCCTGTCAAATGCATGGTGAGCAAATATTTTCTCCCACTCAGTAGGGTATCTTTTCATTTTAGTTATGTTCTTTGCCCTGTGTAGAAGCTTTTTAGTTTGATGTTATCAATTGTATATGTTTTCTTTGTTTTCCTTGCTTCTGGAGATGAAGCCACAGAAACATTACTGAAACAAGGAAAACAAAAGTGAATATCTACAATGGGGACTGCATAAAGTGTTTTGCCTATGTTTTCTTCTATAAATCTTATGGATTTTATTGTGTTATGTTCCATTTATCCCGTTTTTCAAGGTTTTCATCATAACGGATGGTCAATTTTATCAAGTACTTTCTTGGCATCTATTGACATGATCATATGTTTTTTATCTTTTTTGTTGTTGTTGATGTGGTAAATTACATTAGTTCACTGTTAAACCACCCTTGTGTCACTGTTATCTCACATGGTCATGGTGTATGATCCTTTTACTGAATTGTTGAGTTTAGCCTACTAATATTTTGTTGAGAATTTTTGCATATGTGTTCATTCAAGAGATTGGTCTGTAGTTTTGTGTGTGTGTGTTGTCTTTGATTGTTTTTCATGTTAGAGAGATGTTTGTCTCATAAAATATGTTTAAAATTATTCCTTCTTTCTCAGTTTATTACAGGATAGGTGTTAGTTCACATCTGAAGCTTTGGTAGAATTCACTTGTGACACTATCAGGTCCAGGGCTTTTGTTTTTTGGGAGAATTTTGATTATTGGTTCAATTTCCTTGCTTGTGATTGTTTTTTTTCACATTTTCTTTTTCTTTCCTATTCAATCTCAATGATTGTATAATTCTAGAATTTCTCCCTCTACTTTAGGTTACTGAATTCATTAACATGTAATTGTTTATAGTACTCTCTAATTATCCTCTGAGTTTCTGTGGTGCCTTTGTAACTTTTCCTCTTTCATTTCTGATCCTGTTTGAGTTTTCTCCTTTTTTTTTTTTTTTTTTTTTTTTTTTTTTTTTTTTTTTTTTTTTTTTTTTTTTTTTTTTTTTTTTTTTTTTTTTTTTTTTTTTTTTTTTTTTTTTTTTTTTTTTTTTTTTTTTTTTTTTTAAGAATCAACTTTTGGTTTCATTAATTTTATGGACTGCCTTTTTGATTTCTATTTATTCTTTTTTATTATTTCCTTTCTTCTACTGGCTTTTGGTTATGTTTGATCTTTTTTGTAGTTCCACAAAATGAAAGATAAGGCTATTTACTTGAGTTCTCTTGTTTATTGATGTGGGTCTGTATTGCTCTATACTTCCCTTTACATGAGAATATTTTTACTAAAAGATGAGTTTTTGACTGAGCTTGGAATTTGTTTCCATACATGGTTTCATTTTTCTCTATAAAATGAAAACAAGGTAAATTACCAACAAGAACGAGTCCACAGAAGTCTTACAATTCTGGAATCAAGAAAAATTTACATAGACAGTGTACAAAGTAAGTTAATAGAAGTATTACATTTTATGGATACAATTATCTATTTTAGCTTCATACTTCATAGTATGACATTTTTTAGCAATACTTTGCTATTTTCATCTATATTTAGAAGAATTGGGTACTTTGGTTTATTCAGGGTAAGAATCATTTGTGTCATTCAGAGGAAAGGGTTAGTAAATTTCAATATTAGCAATAATTTTGAAATAAAGTACTTCAAAAGGGCCTCTCTGGTAGCCTAGATGTTAAGTATCAGAGCTATCACCACTACAACCTGAGTTTAATCCCCAGCCAGGGAGCTAACCCACATGGTGCGGCAGACCTCTCCTGTCTCACCCACTGCTCCCCTTAGAAGTGTATTTCAGTAGAGCCACCTGTTCTGCTCCCCACTCTGTCTCTGGTGAATCCTCTCACCCCCACTTCCCTGCACCTCTGGCCTGAACCCCAGTTCTTCTATGCAAAAATAAAAAAAAAATTAAGTACCTCAAAAGCTCATCCAAGCAAAATAGAGTGAAGAGAAGTAGAAACAGCCAGCGAATTGGAATGTAGACATTACAGACACTTTCCTAGGTATAGGGGCTATACGGACGAACAAAATAATCAAAAAATGTATGCATCGAATCTACTGTATATTGGTCTGAAATAAAACTGAATGGACATAAAATAGGAAATATATGATATCTAGTCTTTAAAAGCTATGAATAAAAATAAAGCAGGGAACAAATCTTTGGTAAATTAAGAATTGAAATTATAAAGGTTTAAATAGTGGAAGTATCCTTGAAAAAGTGATTTTTTTAAACAAAGATCAGCAGATCTTAAGATATCTGTGTATGCTAGGAAAGTAGATGCTGCAGAAAATATGCTACAGAAAAATAACAAGTACAAGTCCCTAGGTTATAGAGTAGCACTTGCAATTAAAATGTACCGCAGCTTAATGATTCATATAATCATTGAAACAATTACTTTATACCTGTTAAATTGAAGATTATTGTGATCAAATATTTGTCTAGCCAGTAGATAGAAATTTGGTTAGGACTGATTATCTCTTCTCCCTCAACTCCCTAGGACCCAACCAAGACCATTGACATACTATTTAGAAACAAAAATGTGTTTTTTGTGTATATTTTAAGGTATGTAAGGTTGCAGCAATATGGATATTATGATACATCATAAGTTATACATCAATATTATTTATATTACCTCCCCCAAAAGTTTAGGAATCCTAGAAAAGGTGCTGGCTTACGTAAGGATGATGATTCTTTAAAGAATTTCCGATGTTGAGTTGTTTTTTTTTTCTCTTTGAACATGCCCATTCATAGTTCAGAATTTCAATGACAAAGAGGAGTAAGAGATCCAGAAAAGCTGTGACTAATTTGAATTTTTAAAAATGGGAATTACTTCCTCTGACTTTCTGTCATACCTCCCTCATCAGCTTACGTTACACCTCATCTGTCATTTGTCATGGTTATCATCCCCTCATTTTATTATTTTTAGTTTATTTGTCCTGTTTTATGAGAATTTAAACTTTGCTAAGACAGGGGTCATGTTTTGGTTATGGCTAATCTCTGTAAGTACCTGGCATGGTCCTTTATGCCCAACTGGTCCTTAATAAATATTAGAATGAAATAACATGTGAGTGAATGAATAAGCAAGTGGATGTTTCTATATTCCTAAATACTATAAATTATTCTAAGTGTAAAGGCATAGATAATAAGAATGTAGTCAGCATATGCTATATTCATAACAGAGTTACTATGTTTCCCCATTGACTGGTTACATAAAATTTGCAATAAAAATAAAATCCTGATTTCTTTAGGGAGCTTTATAGCTTGTCAAAGTGACTTTGCATGAATTTCTCATTTATTCCTCATAAAATTTCTGTGAAATTGGTATGGAAACTTTTTATTAGATACCGCTAAGAAATTGTGACTTATTCAAGGTGTTCCACTGACCCAGTGAAGTTTTCTAATTTTCTTTCAATTTGACCAAATGATGGAAAAATATATTATTTATTATTATTATTTGTAAGAAAATAAAACATTTCACTGGGAAAGTTCAAGAGATCTAATTTAAAGGATAAAATGCAATGACTAGAAAACTCATTATTAGATATCCTGAATAGTGCAGAATAAACTATCAAATACTGATTCAACTATCTAAAAAAGATAACTGCATTTAACTGCACCAAATCATTTTAAACTTGCTGCCTATAATATTACTCTCAGCTATAATGCTCTCTCTTATTCCTCTATTAACTCTCAGTAACACTGAGAAGAACAATTTTCTCTGTTTCATTGTCCTTCCCTTCAAATATCCTGTTTTAAGAGATTGCAGATGCTTTGAGATAAAACTGCCGGAATTATTCCAAGGACTGACAGGTTTGCTAACAATCAAGTGCTTTCAGATCACTGCACTAGCCTCAGCCCACCTTTGATATGAATCACATATGGCTTCAGTCCTGTTTTCCTGAATTAACTCTAATTTCCTAGTGACCAAGGTCAGATGAGTCCAGATAGGGCTCAGCTGTTCTTACCTAGCACATATGTTCCAGTATTGTTGGTAATTTATTTACTGTAATAAAAAATTAAAATGCAAATTTCAGCAAATTCAACTTTGTTGAGAGAGAGACCTTCACGTGGGCTTTTTTTCAAAACACATACTAGGGACTATTTCATGTGTTCCTTTCATAACAAGAATACTATTATGGCACTTACAATAAATATTTAAGTTAATATTAGAAGCAAAATTTGTCATGTGGAATTTATTGAAACATTATAATTTGAGAAAATGCAAAATATCACCAAATTTACTTTGGTGATTATAAAAAGTGCTCAGAAATTACTGACCCTTTTTTTGACAATTTCATTACACACACACATATATCCATATACCTATAATACACACATTTATACACACACATATACCCATATACCTATTTTATATATATATATATATACATATATATATATATATATATATATATATATATATATATATATATATCCATGTACCAAAATTCATTAGACTGTATAGCTTAGAGACAAACATTTTTTTAAATGTTTGTTTATAAATCAAATGGGTTCTTTAACATAAAGTTTTATATGTTACTTCAGGTTGTTTTGGGCAATGCATCATTTCATTAAATTTTTAGAAGATTCTGAATTATAATCAGCAATTCTAATATTAGGTGTAATAAAATATTTTACAAAATAGGGCCAGATTTTCTTGATATTGTTGTTGCTTTCTGGTTATGATAGTTAAAAGAAAAATAATATGAAAGATTTTCCATTTCATTCATGAAAATAGACTTTCCTCTGGAAAATAGTTAAATGTTAAATTTAAATTCTTGCTTGTAGAGGTCACAAAATATTGATAATGTTATTTTCTTATCATCTTTAGGCTGACAGTTTTATTAAAACATACCCAGTGAGTACAAAATGATTTCTAAATTTTAAGTTGTATTTGACAGCAGGGAAAATGAATCGAGGTGAAAAATTCATTTGTATACTAAAGTAATTTAAGCCAAAGATTTTTTTTATGATTACTTTGTATATGTGCAGTATGTTACTACCAATAAAAAGAGATGATTTATTCAAGTGGTACTAAGAAATCTTTATTTTGACGTTTTCTTGACGTTTTAGGAAAGATAGAAACAGAATTTCAGAGCACCAACCTTGCACTAATATCTTACTAGTCCTAAAAAAAACTCTTTCTGAAATGTTCAGGGAAAGTGTTGTCTAAAACCCTTTGGTTATTTGAGAGCTGTAAAGAGCCAGATAATTTTAAATTACAAGCTTTAGTTAGAATTCTGTCAGAAATTAAAACTAATATATTAAGTCTAAAATCATAAGCTATATGTTTAAAATATTTTAGTATTTATACTAAATGCTCTTTTTTAAAAGCACAAAGTCAGTTGCATTGGAATAAAGGGTGTTTTTTCTTATTTATCATGTTATTAGCAATCTCTAATCCTTTTGCTGTTTCTTAGCCAATGAAAACTATTATAGCAATAGTGCCGTATGAACTGCTTTTATTGGTTTTTGTGTTGATGTAGCAAAAACCAAATCAGCTTACAAGTCTCAGCACTTTGGTAAAATAAACACTGCTAAGCACTGACATCCGAAATGCCTCTGATGTGACATAGAAAGATAAGTGTCATTAATGTGGGGCACAAAATAAAGGAAAAAACTGATTTCAGTATTTAGAGTTACATGTTAAGTGGCGTGAGAACATAAGGTGATTTTATTTAGAATTTTTAAAATGTTTGTTTCCCTCTATAGTACTTTGAATTGTCTATGTATATCGAGCAATAAATCTGAGACATTTAATTTACTTACTGTCTTTATTTAAATTACTATATACAACATAGCCTTAAGGATAATACTTAGGAATGCTTTTTATTTTTGCAAAAATATTATGTAATCAGAATTCTATCAAATCATGCCATAAATTCTATCATTTTCTCCTTAACACTCTACCTTGATCAATATTTTTTGTCAAGTAGCCTTAGCTTTCTCATCTGTGAAGAAAATGAAGTATTCTTTATGTTTTTTTCCTTCCTTAATTCAGTATTTTAATTGGCTATCTTCTATCTGAATAGCTTCTCTAATAGTGTTCTAATTTGTCATTATCTCAATTTTTTCCTTATAGAGAATTGTATTGTTTCATTCTTAACTTATTACCTGATTCATTTTTTCTCATTTTCTTAAGTAATATATTCTTCTGGAAAATCTTTCTTAATTGACTTGGCAGCAACAATGCTCAAAGCCAAATTGTGTTCCAATTCCTGAGTTTTTCCTGCTTGTCTACCTTCATCTTCCCTTCTCTGCATCACTGTGTCCAGAGAACTTTCAAAGACTGTGCACATTTTAGCTCAGCAGCTTAGTTCCTAGCTGTGATTTTGTTATGTCCCTGACAGTAGCTACTTCACTAAAGTTCATCACAGAGATTGAATAAAACAATACAGGTGACCTTTTTCAACCAGGTTGAAAAACTGCAATCTTTAGTTCACATTACAACTTTACATGTCCTTTCTAATAAGTTTACAGATAACTTTCACACTCAACATACTGATATTTGATTATTAATTATATTTTTATTACCACCTCACTGATTAAATGCATTTTATTGCCTTTGTTATTAATTTTATACAAGTTATATACATTGTCTTTAAGCTTAGAGATCTTAGAGTCTAATGTTTATTTGAAACTGTTCAGAAAATTTTTATTTGATTAAGAGTAAATATAGCTGAGGCTTCTTATTGCCTTCTTACACAATAAAACTTAGAGGGTACGTATAATCCCATGTGTGGTTAATAGAAATATTTTAAATTTGAAGTGAAGCCAGTTGCAGTGTTATGAGTCCTCTGTTATGCTGCTCAAGATTCACATATTAGAAACTTTGCACTGATTGTTATTTCTTTCTCTGGCATTTCAAGCCTATCTTTTCCCCAAAACCTCTCCCTTTGGCATTTTAACATGCCACTGTTTCAATCTTTGAAAATCTTACTTAAATCAAATGTTCTTCTTTCCATTTCCCTGGATCTCCTCTTTGTCAGTCCTATTTTCTGATTTTTTTTTCTTCTATTGCATTTACTGACTCCATTTTACTTCCCCCAAATTCTTCCTTTATTCATGTCAATGTAACTTTTAGGTACCTCACTACACTAATTTAGCTTTTACTAAAATTCTTAAGGAACTCTCTACTGCTAAATCTAAAGGAATTTACTCTTTCTAATTGTGAGCCTTTGAAGGAAAGTCACTACAAGTGACCACTACTTCATTGTACATTCTCTTGCTTTGATTTCTGTAATACCAAAATTTCCAGATTCTGCTTCTTGGTCTCTTTCACTCTTGTCTCTCATTTGCAGGTTCAAGCTTCTCTGCCAGCCACTGAAATCCAAAATTGCACAAAACTTGACCCTAGGACTCTCTTCCTCTGTAATATTTCTCATTTGTTCACGTCTTGCTTTCTATATCCAAAAGGAATTAAAAAAAAATACATATTTTCAACTTTGACCTTTCTGCTGAGTTCCATTCTTACATATCTCACTTCACATGACCGTTTCAGTTACATGTTGCTTAAATACCTCCAAATTCTAGGAATTAAATGACTCAATTTTTTTTTTCATTTTTTTAATCTCCTCAGTAACTCTCAAGTTTTAACAAAATTGCTCAACCAAAATCCCTTCCTATATTCTATTAATGACTAAATGTTATTCATTACACAACGCATGTATTCTCTCTCCCTCCCCCCTCTGGATTCTTGGATTTCGCTCATCTCCAAAATCACTTCCCTATTCCAAATACAGTTTCTTATCTATACTGTCTTCTATTCCTAAATAATTTTCCCACTTCAACCTTAACTACTGTGAACCATGTTTCACATATCTGTCTTTATGATATCTTTGCATTGCAAACACTGTTACATTCCCAATCTACTTCATAACTGCTCAGTTTCTCAAGACAGTTAGTTCTTGCCTGATAACTATTTGTAATATGTGGAATGTGGAACTTGGTTAGTATCTATATTTATGCCTAACATAGGTATTAACTGTGCATATATATATAATTTATATAAATATATATTTATGTTTTATATAATATATAAATATTATACATACATGTACATACATACATACATATATATACTATATATAGAGATACATACATACATCTCTATCTATATCTATCTATCTAGATCTATCTATATATAGATATATCTATATATCTATATATAGATCTATATCTATAGATCTAGATATATCTATATATCTATAGATATAGATATCTATAGATATAGATAGATAGATAGGTATAGATATATAGATAGCTATAGATATAGATAGATATAGATAGATATATAGATAGATATAGATATATCTATATAGAGATATATAGATATATCTAGATATATAGCTATAGATAGATATAGATAGATTGTGTGTATGTATCCATGTATGTATATATATAAATATATAGATATATATCTATATATATCTTTATCTACATCTATCTGTCTATATATCTATCTATCTCTGTATATATATGCACACACATAAAAAGAGAGAGGTAGAGAAATACTTGGCCCTCTCAAAGCAAAAATTACCCTGAACAAAGATACACAGGAAAGGGAGAATTTATTCAAAACTATTGCCTTGACAAAACAAGGCCTGAACTCAGGCAGTACTCAACTCCTCTGAAATGGAGAGTTTTAATGGCTATGAGAGTTTTTAAGGCAGGAAAGACATCATAACCACCTCTGTTTGCTAATTGGCCTCACCCAAAGGAAAAATAAACTTTCTAGGATCTTCATTACAGAAAGTAGTTTTACAACACGGGCAAAGTGCCTGCATAAGTTAAGCTCCTCCCCTCCCACAGAGGCTGGTTGACAGAGGCACTATCTCCTTTAATGATTGTATTTCAAAAGGATGGTTCCCAAGTTGCCAAGAAAAACAGTCATGGTTATAAAACTGACAAGATAATTTAAATATATTTATATCTCAAAGATTCAAAAGAAGAATTACCAATTATACATTTCCTAAAGTAAATAATCTTTTAAAAAGGGAGAGAGGTTATCTCTGTGGTTAGATCACTTGAATTCTGGAATGGCTAAGGTAGGGGTGAAGTCAGGGGCTTGGAGGCAGAAAGAAGCCAGTCTAAAGTTTAGAAACCTGAGAAAGATTACCATTTCTGTTTCTCTGTCATCTTCTAGTACTATGTCCTGTGACTCCATATGCCCTGCCAAATAGTCAGTCTTTCAAGTACCCAACTCATCAAATTTATATCCAAGATAGCATCTCTTAGCTGCTTTTCCCTCTGTGTATAATATTCTTGTCCTCATTATGTACTGTGCTTGAAATTGTTCTTCATCTAGCAGTTCATGATACTTCCCAAAGACATTCTTTCTAACTTTTTCTATAGATTTTCTTTATTATGTAGAAATTCTTTATTCTGTAGATTTTCTTTTCTGACATTCATTCAGGTTTTTATTGTCAATATATTTTAAATAAGTATTTGTTACCTGAAGATATTTTCTTTCAAAAGGTTTCATTTATTTTTATTTTCCCTTTTTGCACATATTTTACCCTTCTGTGGACATTTATGCCATCTTGTTTGTTTTGGTCTTTATATTTCATGGTAGAGACTCCCCTTAAATACCTGGTTATCCTTTGCTGTTTGATCATATATAATATGATAAAAGGCTCGGTGTGAGTACTGGGTACTTACTAAAGCCTGAAAAACCGCAAGTTTGGTTATAGGGTGATGTACTGGGTCACTTTTGTTGAAATCCATGATCTGTATCTTTTTTTAAAAAGGATTTATGTTCGATTATTTATTTATGCATACAAGCACTGGGGTATAGGCCAGAGGTGTGGGGTGAGAGGACTCACCAGAGACAGAGTGAGGAGCAGAACAGGTGGATCTGCTGAAAAACACTGTTGAGGGGAGCAGCAGGAGAGACAGAAGAGTTCTGCTGCACCTTGTAGGTTAGCTCCCTGGCTGGGGATCAAACTCATGCTGCACTGTCTGGCAATAGCTTGATAGTGCTGAAACTTTAACCCCTACGCACCCGGGAGGCCCCATGATCTGTATCTTTAGACAGAGTTGCTATAATGCAGTGATTAAAAATATGAACTCTGTAATTAATTTGCTCCTGTTTGACTCCTGGTTTTGCTATGAAGTAGCTACAGATTGTAGGCAAAGCATTAACCTTTTTGTATTTTGGTTTTTTCATTTGTAAAATGGTGACAAAAATACCTACCACCTTGATAAAAATTCTTTTAAGACTTAAGTAATTTAATATTGTAACATTGTAAAAACCTTTTGACTAGTATTTAAATTGAAATGTAAAGATGTTAAGTGCCTTGCATTCAAACATGTATTCTGATAAGACATATGGAACTTATGATCACTACTTCAGACTCAGGTCTACATTATTCAGAATTTATCTGTATATTGTTTAAGTATAGGTAACCAACTATTTATGAGTAGTTAGCTATACAGAGAAAAAAGCATCTTCATCTTTGTAGTCAGCTGAAGAGTTTGTTCTAAAGCTTTTGTTCAAAGACTTTATAACCCACCTTAGTTGTTTTATTTAAAGACTTCTGTAAAATCCATGTGTACAGACCTTTTGTTTCCAAACTGGTGATGTACTCTGCTCTCCTACAACTAAAAATAATAGAAGTAATAAAATTTCCAAGAGATGCTAAACATTATTCCTTTTTTCCCCCAACTTTTTGTAGAAATAGCTATACAACTGTCATTGGAAGGTGCTAAATTCCACTAAATTGGAAATTGTGTTCAAGGAGCAATAAAGGAACAAAAAGCCACAAAGAATGTATGTGACCAGAAGATAGTTGATATTGCTAAATTGAAATATTTTTATTTGGACTTTTTATATTTATTATGAGAACCAAAACAATTCAAATTACTTTTCTGTCTAAACATATTTTCCAAGTATTTCCAAGAGAAATACTTATATCTTCTGCAAGCACAAGTGAATTTGTACTAAACCATAACAATCAATACCTATAAATTAAACAAATAAGATTTTAAAAATATGAGGTTAAAATATTAATTTCAAGTATAAATAATACTTTTAGGTAGTATTTATAGAAATAAAAAGTCAGTGCCGGTTAGGGTGCAAGATTGTATATAGAAATTTATTTTGTGAAATGTTTTGGTAACTGAAGCTTAGTATTGTAGATTAGACATTTCAATTTTAAAATAATACTGTATTTCATTTAAATTTAAATTTAAACTATACATGTTTGTAAAAGATAGATTAGAAATATTTCTTTGTTGGTTTTCAGTTGTGTTAAAAATTGTTTACTTTGTCAGTCACAGCAAACTATAAAAATGGATGCATTCATGCACTGTTGTAAAATGTGTTTCTCATCTTTTAAATTGTTTGGTATAAATGGTGTTAAATTTAGAGAGGACTACCTTTAATATTAAAAAAGAAAAACAGGTAATTATGTTATGCAGATGAATAGCGGTATTATTAACATGTTCCCCTTTTTTTACTTGTTTTATAGTTTTGTTTAAATTATTTTTTTGTTTTATTATTTTGTTTAAATACTTGACAATGAATGGAACAAGATATTATGAGTTGGAAATCATATAACCTAAGGACTAAAACATTGACTGCATATTCTTATGATTGAATCAAAGCATAGAATTTAGGCAATTTATGACCAAGTGGAGGGTAAAAATAACTGTACACTTTCTTAGCTGCCTACTTGGTTTTAGACTCAGAGAGTATACCTCTGGTATAATATTATATTATCACCCTCCATTTAAGATGTTACATTTTAAATTGTCAAGTGATGAATGTGTGATTTTGAGAACTTCTTATCATTTAAGGGATTGTTTTTAATCTATTATTTGTCATTGATTCACTACCAGAAACTGATTCTTTTATGCATCAATTTTATTTTGTATTTAGATCTCATTAATACAAAACATTAAGAGGAAAATTCTTCATTGTTGAAAGCAATTAAATGTGTTCTAGCTATCATGTTACTGGTTCACATAGGCAAATAAGTCTGCCACATTGCACAACCAGTCTTTCTTCCAATAAAAAAAAAAATTTCATCATAAACTTAATATTTCTTTCTTATTCCTTTTCTAATCCTAATGTTTTGTTAATTTACTTGAAAACAAATGACATACAAACACATTGACCAAATCTGTATAGCTAGGTGCTTTAGCTGCTTTTTTTCAAACTTTGAGCCATTGCTCTTTCAGCATGTTTTAGGATTTCAAAGGTTTTTATCTACCTTTTCATGGCCCTAGTTCTATATTTTTTTTTTTTTAGACACTCTGTAACTTTTAGTTTTTGCCCCAGTTAATGTAAGGCTTTTCTCCCCATTTTTATCATTGAAATAGTGCTAGAATGTTTTCTAAATGCTATTGTGCACCTGACTTTTATTGAAAGAAGTGGTAATATCACATTTATGACCTGGCACTTCTAGAAATAACTGCATGCCTAAGCTGTATAAAGACTGCATATCTATTTCTTTGAAAATAGTTTTCAGCTTTTATGACAGTGCAACAAGTGTGATGAATATCCTCCTCGCGTATATAGCTTCAGTATTATTTTATGTATTTGTACAAAAATTAAACTGGCATAAGGGTTTAACAAATGAGTATTCCATAAGCAGATGCTAACATTTTTCATGTTTATGTTTTACCAGTGCCTTCTGAACAAAAGCTATTTCTTTCCTATAGTAATGAATTCCTGGTATAGCCCTACTGTGGATTTTCAGTTGGATATAAAAACTATTCAATTTTATTGGTTCTGGAATCTTAGTTGGTTGGTAGACATGAATTATCGGTTTCCTGTTGCCCTAAGGCAGGCAAAAAGACATTCTATGTGTCCAGATTGAGTCTCAATGGGAATATAACCATCCTTGTTTGTAACATCCTTATTTGTAGATTTCCCTTGTCTCTTAATTTATATCCTTCTCTGTCCTTGGGGATTAATAGGACATATGTCTTAAAGTCATATTGAGAGAAAAGGAAACCTCTTGAAGTTTACCAGTGTCACTTGGTGTCCAACATTCCAAACTGATATTACAATAATGTTGAAAGATAAAATTATACATAAGGATACTCATGTGAGAAACAGCAAAAAAAAAAATACCTTCTTTATTAATCTTAATTTTTCTTTTTTTTGCCTTCTATGATTTACTAGTCGTGTGTTTTTTAGCATTCAGACATAATTGCTATATTTGCTAAATAAATCTTCTCTATACTTAGATATATGTTAAGGAATTACTATGAAAAACATTTATATAATTTTTGATCTTTTGTTTAGGTATCACTGTTATTAAGAATACAATTGCAAGGTGGTATGAGTAAACTAAATATAGTCAGTTCCATATAAATGTGGTAAGAGCACATGGAAAGTAAGAAATATCTTTGTTATGTATTTTGTTTTTCCCCAGAAATCAAAAATCTCCACATATGACAAAATGTGGGCCTTTATGAGCAGCAGGAGGCAGTCAGTGCTCGTGAAAAGTAACGAAGAAGGAATTCAGCGAGTCCTCACCTCTGATTATGCTTTTCTAATGGAGTCCACAACCATCGAGTTTGTGACCCAGCGGAATTGCAACCTGACACAGATTGGCGGCCTTATAGACTCCAAAGGTTATGGTGTTGGCACCCCCATGGGTAGGTTTTATGTCAGTCTCTTGTTCTTTGGTCATCAATCTTAGTTGCTATAAGAAGGGGAAAGTCTGTGTCTGTATGCCATTAGGAATTTTGATTTTAACAAATAGATCTTGCTAAATTCAGTTATTGTATGTAAAATCAAGAAAGCAATTTGGACATTTTCTTCTAAATGGATAAGAATCAAAAGAAAAATTGATTTCTACCAAAATGGTTAGTAGACGTTATTGCTGTATCAGTTTTTAAAAACCTACATCCCCCTAAGAAATTTCTCAACACTACATTTAAAAATTGTTTTATGAATAAATTTGAGTTTTCTTAACTTTTTTTTTCATATTATAACTTATGAGCATACTACTTGACTTAAAAGTTGATTAAAAATGAGCCATAGATTGTTCCATTAATGCTTATTTTATGTAAGAAAGTTTCATATAGGAGACTATTTACTATTAGTATATCTGGAATATTCGATACCCAGGATTAATTATTTTTAACCTACCCTCTCTTTCATATGACAGAATTATTTTCAATAATGATCAAGAATTGGAATACAAGATTAAAACTCCCAGGAAAGTCAATGAAATTTGTTATTTATTGAACTTCATATATATCCATTATATAAATGAAAATATGTATCTTTTCTTACCATACTTAAGTAAATATGTAAGTACATAATATAATAATACATCTGCTCATATGGTGGTCATAAAATTGATTCCCCCAAATGTCCATAACCTCATCTCCAGAACTGTAAAAAATATTACCTTAAGGGATTTTGTAGATGTGGTTAAGTTAATGGTCTTGAGATAAGGAAATTATCCTGAATTAATCATGGTGTCCAATGTAATAAAACAAAAAAAGTCCTCATAAGAAAGAAGCTGGAGAGTCAGAGTCCCAGGAAAGGAGACCTGACAATTAGTTACTGCTGTAACAAATACCAGAGATTGCATGTTTTATGAACAACACCAATTCATTTCTCACAGTTCTGGAAACTAGAAATCCAAAATCAGTGTTTATTAAGAACCCTGCTTCCTGGTTAATTGATAACTATCTTCTCATTTGTCCTCACATGGTGGAATCCTCACATGGTAGAAGCATTAAGAGATCTCTCTAGGGTCTTTTTTTTTTTTAAGATTTTTTCATTTATGCATACAAGCTGGGGTACAGGCCAGAGGCTAGGGGCAGAAAGAGGGTTCACCAGAGATAGAGTGAGGAGCAGAACAGGCAGATTGACAGAAACACACTGCTGAGGTGAGCAGCAGGTGAGGCAGGAGAGATCTACTGCGCCATGTGGGAATCTCCCCAGCCAGTCATTGAACTCACTTCGCCACTGCCAACAGCTCCACAGCGCAGCGCTTAACCGCTGTGACACCATGGAGGAACAGTCTCTGGAGAGTTTTCTATATGACTTCAATCTCATTCATCAGAGCTGCACCCTCATGTCCTAATCAACTCCCAAAGGCCCCGCCTCCTAATACTGTAATTTTCAATATCTGAATATGGGTAGGATACAAACATTCAGACCATGACATGAGAGTGCTGAAAAAGAGAGAAGGAGGGAGGGTTGGAAAGGGAGGAAGAGAGGGACAGGGAAAGAGAGAGAGAATTGACATGTGAATGCTGCATTACAGTGGGAAAAGGGCCACAAGCCAGGTTGTTAGTTTAGAAGACAAAGCAGATTCTTTTCTAGAAGCCGCAGAATGGATGTGGCCCTATAGAACCTGACTTTTAGTACTTCTGGCCTCCTGAACTATAAAATAATACATTTGTGTTGTTTAAAGCTACTGTTTGTGGTCATTTGTTACAGCAGAAACTGGGAACCATTACTGTACAGAACGAAAAAAAAATAGGGATTAACATGTTGTAATTACAATGTAGTAATTTTTGAAAGAAAGGGAAAAACATATAGCTACTCATTGTGTATTTTAGTAACAGCGCTAGAAATTTTTTCAACCTTACATTATGCAAATTTGTCAGTGACTGGGTCATAACTGTTCCTGTG
This sequence comes from Scalopus aquaticus, assembly GCA_004024925.1. Taxonomy (NCBI): domain Eukaryota; kingdom Metazoa; phylum Chordata; class Mammalia; order Eulipotyphla; family Talpidae; genus Scalopus; species Scalopus aquaticus. The sequence goes on along the minus strand of PVIJ01001483.1, from coordinate 177,858 downwards.
TGTTTACATTTAATGGATAGTGTAGTCATACTTATAAATTTATCTTGTCATAATTTTATTAATGATGATTTTGAAGTTTCTTTTAGATAAGCTAATATATACAAAGTAGAAGTTGGACACAAAATTAAAAAAAAATCCATTTTACAATAAATTGCAGAAACTGCGATGCTGTTCATGTCTTTGTTCCTTTGGGATCATTTCTAGCTGCTTTTAATTGTCTAAGAAGTCCAAAATTTTTCCACTAATAATGACTTCACAAAAAAATTCAACATTAAATTCTATTATATTTTAGTAAATTTTTCTGAAATTCATTTTTGTAAAATATAGTTTGAGCTGGTTTTAAGCGAATACAACACTAGCTCCTGTAACACTTAATATTGTGCATTTATTTAGACTACTCAAGATAAAGGTTCCATCGTCTTGTAGAAATGAAATAAAACCAAAACCTTGAGCTCTTACTCCCCAAATTTGCAAGAGTAGTCTAAACTGGTGTAGTACTGGGTGAACTGTATATAATGGTGTTTACCCAAATTAATTTCCAACTTTAATACAATGTTTATTAGAGAATAAAACATGAATTTGGATCATTTAAACCTCAATTTGTTGGGCTGTTAAAACTCAACAGTAATTGCCTAGAACATAAAGGGATAAAAATTATTTTGGCAGAGTAATAATACCGTATTTTTGACATGTTTTGACTTGTCAGTCTGTAGTAATAATTAATGCTATTATTGTTTTTAATTCTTTACAGAAAATTAACACCCTTTATTGCTTGTATCAGGTAAAGACTGCCAAAGCCTTGCTGTTGTTATGCCAATTTGTGCATTAATACCAAAGTTTTATAATAGAAATATATGATAAATAGATACGACTGGGTTTTTATAATGGCAGCTTGAGGAGCACAATTAACAATAAGGCTTAGGTTTATTGCCACAGTGTTTTGTTGATGGAGTGTTTGACCCATTACTACCTGTAAAATTGGGTCAACTAACTATAAGCTGATCTTTTCATCAGTAAGAATTACTGATGCAAAAACTTCATTAATTGTCTTACCATTTATTTGGAATTTGTGATGGAATTTGGAATGTGCCACCTTTTCAAGTGTACTTGGACTTATTTATAAAAAGTTATATAAGCAAATTTATAATTTAGAAGCATTTGATAATATGCTGTTAGAAAGTATCTTCAGGTGGTATTCTACACACTGATATTCGAGATATAGCCTTATCACTTATTGTGCTTTTGGACAAGTCATTTGAAATCATGACCTCTAGGTTTCTATTTTTAGTAGTAAAATATATTTAGAAAATGTGGCACTTATCTAAATGATACACTTAAAATAATATTTAAGATAATGTCTTTGACAGAGTCCCAAAATTTGGACTAAGCCAGGCTAGAAACTATTTGAAAAAATGGTTAGCTGGTGTCTTAGAACAAATTGTAAAAATCAGGCGCACTCAAACTCCCATTTATGAAGAGTAGAAGCAGTGACTTGTCAGTTCCAATTTTTTTAGAGCTTTATTTGGAAAGAGCTGGAATGAATGAATGAATGAATAAATAAATAAATAAATATTTCACTTGTTTCTGGAGGGTATGTGATTTCAATGTGTCCTTACCATCCTCCGCTGGTTCACACTCTCTAGATTAGGGAATATTTTTTTTTTCGTCTCTGTTTTGTTGTAAAGGCTTCAGCATAGTGCCTGCATTCTTTGGATTTTTTGCTGAACAAATGAATTCCATACTTGGAAATACAGTGTTGCAGCAATATTTATAAACAGTGAAAGCAAAAAATTTTCAGAGCTTATGATAACCATGGCATCTACATTTTTTTCATGTGATAATCTCATTAAACAAATAAGTATTACAGGATGGTGAGAATTAAGTAAGATTTGAGGAGAATGTTTGAGGACTTTGGAGTATAGCACAGTTATTTGTTATTAATATTAACCACATGATAACACTTGTAGTTTCATATTTTTTTAAATAATTGATTTTAACTTATATTTAAGATAAAACCTTGAATTTTTGTTTGCTTATACTTATTTTTAAATACAATGTACTAAGATACTAGGAATGTCTCCATCATACTGTCTTGTTTTGAGGAAATGTTGCTAGAAACAAATCAAAATGAAATGTTTTACAAATCTCAAAAACCCACTGGGACAGTTTATATGTGAAAGTCATTAAAAAAAAATAAAGAATAATAATAGTTTAATCAGTTCTAAGCAAGCTTTCTCTTAGAGTTTATGGGAACCATACAAGAAGCAATTTCTGACCCTTTTCCACTCTTGGCACTGTTTACTAAAAGATATTGACATAGTGAGAAAAATGTAAAAGAATTCAAAATATTAATAGATATTAACTGTATTTTTACTATCACTTTTTAAATTAAGTAAAATATGAGCATAGCACTTGGAATTTCTATTTTCATTATTTTTTAGTTTATCTTATAGCTATCAAGAAAATTAAATTATATCATTAGATTATAGATTTTCTTTTCTTATCTATTTAACTTTTCATTGATCAAATCAACTCTTGCCCTACTAAAGAAAGTTTAGTTCATGCAGAAAATATCCATTAATATTGGCAAGGTCATTTGCACTAGAAACTTAGAGAAATCAAGTTTAATTTTAATTTCAAGTGGTATAATTTCTTTGGATAGATTCCTAATAATTAAAATTATTAAGTTTATCAAAAATGTTAAATACATATTTTGTCTTTAGCTTAATTTTGGAAGATAAATTTGAGCACAATCATTTAAGTTTAAAGGAATGAATTTTCAAATCACTCCTCTGCAGATATTGCAATATACTTATTTTTTCTTGTTCTGATAACTTGTTTTCTTCGCTTTGATTTCATCACATTAAGTTCTTAACTTCAGTGGATTATACTTTATTCATTCATAGCATAGCATAATGTTGGAATGGCTTTAAGATAATACATTATGAGTGAGTTAACTAACTTTCATATAACTTCATCAAAAAGTATAGAGTATAAAGAGGTATTACTTACTTCACTCCCTCACTTCTCAGAAAAAGATTTCAGGCAATAATTTATTATTTACTGTGGCATACCTTTACTAGAAATATGGCTTTATAAATTATTCATGGTTATTTGATCGTTAATAAACACAATGACATGCATTTTTAATACTTGAATAAGTTTCTGGCTTCCCCTAAACTTTCAACCAACGTCATAATATTCATTACTCAGCTAGTTATTAGAATTTGTCCTTTATATCATCATTGTTCAAACATATCAAAGATTATTAGTAATATATTTGCCTAGTTTTAAATTTTGATTGAATCATAAGCCCCACATTCTTGAAAGAATGCATTCAGGTGTGGAAAAAATTGTTGAGTCTCTTGCTTTATTTCCACAAAGAGTTAATGAAATAAATATATTCAGAGTAAAACAGTATAGGCTCAGGTGCTGGAAATTTCCATCAGTTCCAAAAATTTCCTAGAATGGTGACTTTATATCTGCAGGAGTTATAAAATTTAATAAAAATTCATCTTATTAAATTGTAAATTAATAAAAGAGAGGAACTTCTTTTCCTTGCTTTTATTGTTGCTCAGATTTTCAGATATTGTCACAGAGGCATGTGTGACTAAGTGCAGGAGGTTAAAATAGAAAATACCATATTTTAGAAGGGAAATCAGAAATATTTTTGAAATAATTCACATTTTCCTTTTTTCCCAAAAAAGTCTAAGTATCTTCTTGTTCTGATAGACCTCCTCCTGTGTGATTAATCTAGGGGCTTCCCCATCACCATCCATCACTCTGAGTGTGATGGTTACTGTCCAATGTGTGTAGCGAAATTGCTGAATGACTCAAATTTAGGCTATTTAATTAGGGAAGCTCTGTTTACACAAAAATACCTTAGTGGAGCAATCAACAATGATGTAAAGGTAAATGCTAAATAAGCATAAGCTGATTTAATTAAGCTTCGGGTGACATTAAATCCGTTTCATAGTTTTCTTGGCTGCAGCAATTTTATTTTAATGTGGTATTTACGCTATGGTGGATTTTTGAAGTTGTAGGTTTTCTAACTCATAATAACTGAACATCCTATTGCATTTAAAAGAATTTTTAAAAGCAACTCTGGATGGGATAAAAGTAAAAGAAAATAAAAAGCAAATCACAGCAGTTTTCATTAAGGAATATTTAAAATGTGTGAGCAGTTGCAGGCTTGCCTCTTAATTCACCATAGGTGATAATCTATTTTATCCAAACACTTCTACTTAATGGCATTTTTTACTACATTGCCTCCTTTTAGACTGTCCACACTAAAAGCCTTCTTGGCTTCTCTTTTTCAAATGTTGAGTGTCTGTTGCTCTTTGAGAACCAGGCAGACTCAGCAGTCCATGAGTTGGTAGGAAAGCAGCAGTTTAAAAAAATCCATTAGAATCAGTTGGTGTTATTTTGTGTGCTGTGTTCAATTTGGTAGAAATATTGTAATGTGGCAGAAAGTCTTCATTAAAACTACTTCTATTTTTAGCAACAAATTAGTGGCATGCTTCATTAGTTTATGAGTTCCTCACAACCTTAATAATGTATTTGAAATATATCTCAGCAGAAAAAAAGATGAAGGGAATTGTGCTCCTCATGTCTGAGCATATTGTTTTTTAGATGCTAAAATTTTCTATAATCTCATTTGTTTCCACTTTATTGTTGGAGTTAAATTAGTCAATTTTAAGTTTCAAAGTCAGCGAATAATTATTTCTCTGAACAAAATGCAAATTAAATTTGCCATAACATAGTCGTATAGCTGGAAAATATATGTAATAGATGAGGAATGTAAAGGGGAAATGTAAAGATGATGTGAATATATTGTAAATGTCTTTTCATAGTAAGGTTAAATTTATTATACATAAAATTGTTATATGCATTTCATTTCTATCATATTTACTAGTTTAATTATATGCATTAGATACATTCTTTTTTCATAACTGGCTTTTAATGGTACCTTTATAAACTAGTGTTTTATAACATTTTACACCGATGAATGCAAAATAACAATGGTCCTGTTAACAATTCTCAAGTACATTTTATCTCAGTATAATGCCTTTACACATAATCAGCCTAAACTAAAGAATGTTGTAATAGGTTGTACTATTGACCCTTTATGTACTTGACATTTGAACAATGTGAATTTCTTCTGTTTTCTATTGTTAAATGCATGCAACTTTACTGCTTCATTTCTCATTATTTGATGAAGTGAGAGATGTGGAATTGGTACTAGGGGAGTCACGCTGTTTGCTTAAGGCAGCTGCCAATGTTTATAAAAATAGAAATCAGTATGAGAAGCATGTTTTTCCCTGTTTTGTTCACCATCCATTTCTAGAATTCCCAATTCATCATATAATAAGTACTGTAATATTCATCATTATAGATGCATAAAATTGCTGGCCTTCAGTTCTTCAGTTTTACTGAAATGAATGAATACATTTGTCTTCATTAGTTGAACATAATGCACAAAAATTGATGCAAATTATTCATCTTTCTGCAGGTCAAACCTTCCATTAAAATGCATTCTATTTTTTCATTGCATAAGCAGCATAATTTTAATGTTGATGAAGAGATTTTGCAAGGCTAAATCAAGATTTAATGATTTTCAGGACCTAAGTTAAACAAAAAAAGTTAAATTATACCTTTAGATGCTGTAAATTTCTGACATATTTGTTAAAGTCTAGATTTTATGTCATTCAAAGTAGATGAGAGTCTTAGTGTGCTATGCCTGTTCCACAGACATCATCAACAGACTCCGCATGCTTGAATCTAGGTAGTTTCCAGAGAGAATTTGATGAATTGTGAGCACCAGTGTGAACAACCTTCATTAATATTGCAAAGCTGACCAAGTGGTACCTAAACCATGTATAAATGGATAATGCTCTTGAAAATAGAGTTAGGTCTGATAAATGTTTTTGTGCAAACATTGGATCATTTCATGCATTTATTATGTTGATCATCAGGTCTGTGGCCATGGGTTCAAATTCTATTAGAGATAGCCAGATTGGCTATGCCAGACTGTCAGTCTTTGCTTAGCAGGACTAAGTAAGATCAATGAATCACTCTTATTAGAAAAGAAAAAAAAAATGAAGGAAAGCATAGAGGTAAAATGTGTGAGTATTAAATTCCAGAGATGAATGGCTTGCACTTACCAGCCCTCATGTGAAAAATGTGTTTTTAGTGTGTTATATGATATATGACCTTGTAGTCAGATGACTTGTTAAAATCCTAGTTCCACTTGAGTGTCCTAGATGTCTTGTGTGAAGTTACTGAGCCTCAGTGTCCTCGTCTGTGGATGTCTAGAATTATGTCTACATAATTGGAATGCAATGAGAACTAAACGTAATATATTTGAATCAGGATATAGGTGCCACAAAGAGTTCTAAAGGGCCATCTTGAAGAAACATTTATAATAATGAAAGAATGCATTTTTGGCTTTTAAGTTATTTTTGTCTTACCCTTTTTGTGATCTATTTTTATTTATTTGGAAATATTGAATATATTTAAAATGAGATGCATTATTAAAATTATCCATTTCTAACCAATTAGAAATATTTATCTATGGAATTTTACTAGGGTTTTACCTCATACTGTAGTTAGGTAACAATCATTTTTTTAGATAAAAAAGGATTGAAGTTATTTTATAAAGATAATTCCTAATATAGGACATTGTGTAAATACTTAAATGAAATTTTTCTGTCTTTAAACACTTCTTGAGTATTTAATAACGTCCCAGATATATCAGGGACGGTTCTTCTATAAATGTATGTATGTTTCCTTTGCATTTGTTTAATCTAAGAAATTTTATCATTCATCACTCTGCTTATGCTGTAAAATAGTGAACATAGAATTTAGATATATAACATTCTCTTTCCCAAGAAGTCAAATGTGGAAAGGCATTCTCTTTCCCAACAAGATAAATGTGTTAATAAAGTTAACACAAAAATAGAGAGCGGCAACATAAACAAGTAGTCTATATATTTACTATATAATTTAGGAACTCATATTGGTAGAGTTCAGTGATGATCAAAGCAGTAAGGCTTTGACTGACTTGATTTGGGTTCTTGATAATTAATTAGCATTATGATTTTATTTAAAATGTTCCAGCTTTTATAATTCATTTAGTAAGGATTGATATTGGATACAAAATAAAAAAATCCTAGCAGGGAAAGTATTCCTGTTATTTCCATTCACACTACTATTCAAATGATTACTATGCAAATGAAACAATTGTACTGAAGGCAGTGTGTCTAGTATAAAACTATTTCCATTTTTATACTTAGTGTCAGAGTTTCGTGATTAAATACCCTGAGAAGGAAAATGACTATCAGTCTACTTTACCAGCCACTTTTAACTAATGTATGTGAGATGTCAGAACTAGTGAAAATAGTTTACTTTTCCATTATGTGCTGATAATGCCTGCCCTTCTTATTCTTTTTACATAAGTTGGGGAATATTTAGAATATGAATAAAAGGAAACGGTTTAAAACACATACTCTGTAATTTGGATTTTTATTGGTATATTTTGTGTGACTCGTTTAAGCATCTCTTTTTGTGATCCTAGAGACTTGAATATTCTTCTGAGAATTCTTCAAATAGAATTCATTTACATTACTTTTCTCAGTGGTCATAAAGGCATTGCATTTTAAGGTTGACAATGGAGGAAGTAACACAACCTCAATGTAACTTAAGCCATTTTTTGATTTTGAATATAGGTACTTTAAAATTTATCTATAGTGTCCTTGGTGGTATATCCACTTGACTCAAATTTTCATTCAGAAGTGTGTGTGTGTGTGTGTGTGTGTGTGTGTGTGTGTGTGTGTACACTCATTGCATGTAATCACACACACACACACATTAAATTTCTCTCATTTCAACATTAACAGTAGCATTTATATTTGACTCCATTTACTGTGAACCTGTCTTTTGCCTAATTCTATTCTCTATACTTATGCCTAGGTCTGTTCTCTATACCTGGAAGGAATGAACAAAGGGAATCTGGGGATGCTCTCATTGTCATTTTCTTTCCCGTACAAGCCTTTCTAAAAAATAAATGCATATCGAACAAAAGTATAGGAAAGGTAGACTAAAGAAAAATAAGTTGTTGTCCCTGCTCTAATTTTCAAAGTAAAGCAACAATTTTTGTATATCAACTCAGCAGACTAATATAATAATTACCTGTTACACAGTTGTATAAGATTGTGCTCTTTATTTTCATAAATATGTGAAAAAATATTCAAAATATGTGAGGGTTTTGTTCCAGTGAAAACTCTAAAGGGCAAAGCTCATGTTACGTTGTTCACCACTGTACGTCTAAAATCAGGCTCCTCTGCTAAGTAATCTTTGCGCATGTAGTAATAGTAATAACATGCTTTAGACATGGTCCTTGCCATTAGGCCACTCCTGCTATCATCTAGTCAATAGCGTGGAGAGAAACATTGGAATATGATGTGATAAATGTCATGCTAGAGTATCTACAATGTACCATGACACCTTACACATCTCTGTGACAGTCAAAGAAAAGTGTGCAAAGATAGGGATGGATGAGAGGAAGTTCAACTAGAAAATTGGAGCAAATGGGAAAAGTGGACAGTCCAGTAACAAGAAATACCACTGTGTATGTTTCTCTAAGGCTATATGTAAAAAGAGTTAAAATCAAAGAAGCCTATGGTAGTTTGAGGAAAGGCAGTGTGTAACATATTTAGGAATGGGAATTTTGTTGTACTGGTCTAGAGTACCACTGCAAAATTTTAAGCAAGGAAATGATGTTCATAGATTTCTTTTTTATTTTTGATCAAATAATTAGATGTGTTTTATTCTTTTACCCTTTGTTTTATTTTATTGATGAAACATTGCTTTATAACATTATGTAAGTTTCATTTGTGCATCATTCAGTATCACAGATTTCTAATGTTGAATGATTATTAGTTGTCATAGATAATGGATCACTTTTATCTTTCATTTATTCTGTGTTAGTAAAATGTTATAAATTGAGAATTTGCTTAAGATGACATTGCTCTTTTTACTTTTATCATTCTTTATCATGAATTCCCTATACTCTTATTAAATTGTGACCTTTTTATGGAATGCCTTTGGAAAAACAAAAACAAGTCATAATAACAATATCTCTATACCAGTTTAGCTGTTACCTAACAAGAAATCAAAAATAGCCCCGTCACCTGTTTAGCTGCTAAATATGATGTGTTCCATGTGAAATAAATTTATTATTAATTATTGGATATAGATTATAAAGACCTAGATATTGTAGGGGTTCACAGGAGATAACTGAAGATATAATAATAAGCATACAAACCAATGCTAGCTAGTATATACCTTTATTTATGCATGTACTGATTCAATAAATTCAAATGTTGTTTCCTTACTATGTGCCGGGTATTAGAATAACAAAGCAAATGCAATTCCTGTCCTGTAAAACTTGCAGCCTATTAAGATATACGAGCACTAAACAAATAATCACAGAAATTATTTTTTAGTTATTAACTGAGGCAAGTTTACATAAGGAAGGGACAATGAGGCTATAGCATTATATAGCAGCATTATTGACAGATAAAACTGAAGATACACAAATACAAAGTTTATTCCAAAGTGTGACTGTAAAATTTGTTTTTGCACTTCTTAAAAATAAATATGAGACAAAGACAAAAGTATCCTAGTAGATACTAAAACCCATCTTCTGATGAGTAAAAGGCTCTAAGAGAATGTAGTCTGTTTTCAACTTTATGGGACGATTTTACCATGGGAAAAATGGTAAAAAGAGATAAAGTTCTAAAAGTACCCAAATTTTATTGTACATTTAGTATTCATGTTATCGTTGGAAGCAGGGAAGCATTTCACAAACTTTAATATTATCAGCAGAACTGCCATTTAAGAACATGAGTCGATGGCTCTGCAGACACCCTTAGAACTTGTGCTAGCAGGTCTTTTACTTATTAAGGCAAGGAAGCCACTGACTACTGAAATCAGTGCAAGAATGACATAGAATGTATATATTTATTTGCCACTCTGTTTTTTAGAAGGTTAGTACTAGAGTTGTGAAATATCCATTTATAGACTCTATTTTTTCATTTGAATTTAGTAAGAACCTAAGAAGACTCCAATATCAGTTTGACATTTTGTCAATATTATGATTGACTTCATTGATGCAAATATTTCATTCAAAAAGCATTTATTGAATACTTACTGTGGTAATAGATCCTGTGTTATTTGCTGAGTGATATAAGGTGAGTAATAGATGTTTTATTACCTGTAATTGACATATAGCCCAGTCTTAAGTCAGCATTCACAGGGCTTCCAGTGTTTAGGAATATGTCTTAGAAATATTTATCAGTCTAAACTCTTTTAAGAATAGAAATGATTCTGACATGATTAAAGTTATTTGAGACAGTCCTTGGTATATTATGTGTTTAGTGGTAATGGTACAGTCACATACCACACATCTTGCAAATTGTGTTTCCAAAAGTGTTCAACATTGTGAAATAATGACAAGCTAGAAGAAACCTAAAATTGTTAGTAGTCTACTTCATAGAAATGTCTTCCCAGGCTCAAAGAGAGTACCTGCTAGGTTGTAAACTAGTTGTGTGTCATACATAGAATGTAATATCATCATGATGATCTGAGTAAGAACAAAATATATAAAACAAAGGACACTAAAGTCCTTTAGAAATGGAGAGTATTTGCCATTGTGAAAATAGTGACATCCAGCTAGCCCCTTACTATTTCAGCAAAATGTTTAAAGGATTTGAAGGCTATTAGGAGGACAAATTATTGTCCTCCTAATTATTTCCCCCCCCCAAATTATTTTCATTAATTTAGTGTGCAAGTATATTTGAATAACTCTTATATTACGAAATTATCCTGAAAGATATTTGAACATCAAATGTGGAGATATGCTTTAAGGAGATCAGTGTGACATGAATTCTTAGGAGTGGGTGCTTCATGGAGTATAGAGCTCAGTAGATGGAAAAGAACATATTGTTGTAATGAGATTTAGAAAGAGGTTCTTCTCAAAAATCAAGAAGGGTTTTGTTTATGACCTTTGTGATTGACTACAGCAAACAGAAGTCTGATTTAAAAGTAAAGAAACTTTTAGCAAGATGGGTGGGATATTGTCAGTATAGATGACGTGATTTTAGCATACTTCACAAAAGCAGTATTAGACAACTTGCTGTGCAACCTTTAAAGAAAAGCTATTTGTCAATCAATAAACCTTCCCAGGAATTTAAGTGTAATACTAAATGCATTTACTTTATAATGTGTATCCTACAGAGATGTATTGAAACAGAATAAGGAAAATATTGGTGCATATTTAATGTTACAAGTTTGTAAAGAATATGAAAGGAAAATCAAATGAGCAAACAAGTACATTGTGAAGAGTTAGACTTATAGCCAAGTATATATAACAATGTATGTTCTATTTCACAAGAAAGAAAGTTAGAATAGTAGAAGGACATGAAGGAGGGAGGGAAGATGGGGGCATTGAAAGCCTTTAGGAAAAGGAGAAGAAAGGAAAGGGTGGGGAAGATAAAGAAGGAAAGAAAACGAAATGGGGGCAAAATGGACAAAGCAAAGTATGAGAAGAGGAAAAGAAAAGCAATTAGGAAAGTGATGGAAAAAAGGAAGGAAAGAAGAGGGGAAAGAAGAGATAGTAGGAGGTAGGGAGGGAGAAAGAAAGGAACTCGATTTAATCAATTGTACAAATTAGCTTTGAAATATTTGGTGAATTTTTGTATTAATTGTAATAATCACAGTTAATTTTCCTACAGAGTTTTCAATCTATTCTTTGGGAGAGATTCTAATGAAATTACAGTTTTCTGTAAAATTCCTTGATAAAATCTAACATTTAATGATTTTTAGAGATAGTATTATTGAGAAATTCTGAGTAAATGCATTTGTAGTTTTTATTTATGACCATTCATATGCTCTCATGTTATATCACTTGAATTGCCTCAGTGTCTCTTAAGTTCTCAATTTGACCTCCATGTCTTGTGCATCTGACATATCAGGGGACTTTATGATGAAATAAACATCTATTTTGTTTCTTATTTCTTTCCTTCCCTCCCTTCCTTCCTTTCACCTCTGTATGTTAGAACTGTTTTAATGTGATAAATGAAAACTTTTGCAATTGTAACAAGACCATATGAAAACAAAATCGTTCATTATTGTTAATATAGAGTACATATTTAAATAACCAAAAAAATTCTTATTGCAAGCAAGAACAAAAAAAAAGTCGAAGATTGAATAATTCATTGTATAATGACTATTAAAGTGTTAAGAATAATTTTAAGAGGTCTTTGGCTTATCCTGCACATTTTTTAAAAAATGATTTTTACAACATTTAAACAGAATTTTATACAAAGAATTTCATATGATCTCACAAAAATCAAAATACCTGGTAATCCTGTATTGAAGTTCTCATAGTTTTAATAAAACTGGAACTGAAAGTTATCTTTTCACAGTAGATATTGCAATTTCCAGAGATACCTGTGTCTAGCTTATTTTTCCAATCACTTCTGGTCATTTGTCTGCCCTGGTAAGTATATGATGATTGCCTTTTAAATGTAATAGTGCATGTCATAATAGAAATATTTACAATTCTCAGTAGTTTTCTAACCAAACTTAGAACCTCTTGCAAAAATATGCATCCTCCTTACAAGCAACCTTGCATTGTGCAGCCCCAGCTTCTCTCAGCTGAAACTGAAGGCCAGCATAGTTCAGTTGCCAACATTTGAATAGAGGATGGGCCACGCCTGGGGCAAGTTTTAAGTTCTATATACCTAAAGGCTGTTCATATCATTAGAACTAAATACATAGCCATTAATGTCATAAGAAAGATGAAAAACATTTTGTTCTTTGTTCTCAATATTCCTTAAAATTTTTCGACTATATGACATTTCAGTCCACATTTGACTTCCACTAATATTTATATAGAAATGCTTCCCAGGAAGGTTCAATAGATATCCTAAAGCAGCACTAATTCAGCAATGAATCCTTTTTTTAATTACTTAAACTGAATCAATGACAGAATGATGATTAACTTACATAAGGCAATAATTTGCCATTATTGACTACATTTCCTACTATTTCATACTGATAAAAATATCAATATGAAGCATATTAACTTTGTCATTTTGATTCAAAACAAATACTAATATTTTACTATGTTTACACTGAAAACAAGTGTGGGGAGTTTTGTTTTCAGTGGGAAATTTTATATATACAGTCAGAGCTGGAAATAAAAGTGCAGCCAGCAAGAAATCAAGATGTATTCATCATTTGTTGGAAAGTGAGTTGCTTTTGTTTATACCATATTTTGTTCTTGAGGATGTAGTGGAGAATATTGTGTTTGATGATAATAGAATACACATTCTAATGCAGTTCAGTGGGTATGATATTTGGCAATAAGAGAACATTATTTCAATATTGCTCAAGATGAGTGAACTAGCACACAATATTGCTCTCCTGGATCAAAAATTTTCCATATTTAAGGGCCTACTTTTTAAGTAATTATCACTCCCCTGATTTGCTTATCATTAACTGTATTTCCAAGAAAGATGCCACATTTTTATTTTGCTATGTGTGACTATTTTACAAATACTCTCCACCTAAGACATTTTAGACACTGTTTCTAATTGAAAGACATATTTGATAAATTAAAATTCTGCCAAAATTGGAGACTTTTCCCCCTCAACCATATTTTAATTTTGCAGGAAATACAATGGTTAATCAGAATGGCAATTGAGAGTTTAAATGACTGTGAATCCAGTGCTGGTTTACATGTAATGAATTAATGAAAACTAGATGGTCAAATGACATTGTCTTAATTTATGGTGCTAAATACATGTAAGAGACCAAAAGTGCCAGGATGTCATTTTAACTTCATGTTAGGAATGCCTCAGCAAGATAGCTAGCATGCTTCTCTTAAGATGTAACATTTGTTGAATCTATAATGTGAAAAATGAGTGAGAATTTAGACAGATAATTTGATGGATAGATGGGATAGATGAATGAACAGTGAAAGTTAAGGACCTAGAGATAAATATCCTCTATACCAGAGAGTTTGTAATTACATAGAGATATTTTGCATCTTGAAAGGTAAAATAATAATACTAGGTAAGCTAGACTGTGTCTGATGAGTAGAAAGTAGTATGGGCTACACTATCCCTTGGAATCTGATGCGACTAAGGAACATAATTTAAACTGTTTTCATCAAAATAGTATTTGGAAGACAGCATAGAAAAGAAACTGAAGAACAAAAGTTTCCCTGGTATGCTAAGGAATGGTCACAGAATAAAAATAAAATATTTAAATTCTAAGAATGGGTTCTGCTCTTATAAGGAAAACTGAAAAATATTGGTGGTGGGTATGGTGTGGCAATAAATCTGATAAGGTGTGTTTATACCTCTGAAACACATATGTTGGTATTACACAGTAAAAGCAATACAGTTTAAAACAAAGAAAGAAAATGTTGAAGCCATATATAGCATTTCTTATGTGTAGATTTAGGATTCTGTTAAAGAACCAGTTCTGCTGCATTTGGTACATCTTCACAACTCCAACTTTTTCAGCTAACTCCCTGTGATTCTCCTTGTCTTTCTACTTTTTGTTTCCAGAGTAATGCTGAATTACTCTTCTTATATTAATAAAAATAACTCAAGATGACTAGTAGTTCCTTGTGAGATAGAAAAGTTTCCTGACAAGATTTTAATTGCTTTCAGCAAATACAATTTTAGGTACAGAGTATATATACTAAAGTCAAAACAAAAGCTTAGGCAACATTGAATACAAACGAAAATACTTGTGTATTAATTTGTGAAGAAAAGTGAACTGTGTAGTATGATAATTTAGAAAGGAAGAATAAACTTTAGAAACAGGCTATTTCTGGGTGGGATAAAGCAATAAAATCAATCCCTTGGAACAGATATTGAAGGATACATGTAATTTAGTATTATTTTATGTGCTTTGCAACCAATTATGAATGTTATTACTTATCTATTAATTAATGCAGGTGAATATATACCCCATCAGCATAAATTTCATTTAAATTGTTGCCTCCACTGAAAAGAGCATTACCTCTTAAACCATAAAATGATAAACAACCACAATAACCTTAGAATGCATTGCCATAATGATTTTTGAATGATCCAAGTCTATAGAAATCTTTTACTTCTGTTATTCACATCGAATAACAAATATGAATGATTAGCCATCACCGGGGAGGTAGTAACTACCTTTGAATATACCTCAGTCATAATCATTTGAATTATTGTACTAACAGTGGGAAATTGTTTTTTTTTTTCTATAATTTTCCTTAAAATCATAGTTACTGTTCTATCAACACTCTGTTTTCAGTATAGGGTGATTCCTGTATACTAACTAAATATTCTTGCATTCCATTTCCTTTTGTAGATTCCTGCTCACTATTTTATTTATTTTCCAATGTGCTGTGTTGAGTCTGACTTAAGGAGACATTTCCTTCTCTAAACAAAGAATTGTTTTTAACCTTCAATATCTAGAAAGGCCACCCAACTTATTTTGTTAAACGTCTATTCCCTGTCCTTTTCTAGTTTGTTTGTCAATACTGAAAATAACCATTGGCACAATGGACAATTTAAAAAAAATTATTTTCCTCTCATCATGTTGGCCTTTAGTTCTGAAATTCTGTGTTCTTTGAAATAGTTAACTTATTCCCTCTTTTCTTAGGTTCTCCATATAGAGACAAAATCACTATAGCAATTCTTCAGCTGCAAGAAGAAGGCAAGCTGCATATGATGAAGGAGAAGTGGTGGAGGGGCAATGGTTGCCCAGAGGAGGAGAGCAAAGAGGCCAGCGCCCTGGGGGTTCAAAATATCGGTGGCATCTTCATTGTTCTGGCAGCCGGCTTGGTGCTCTCAGTTTTTGTGGCAGTGGGAGAGTTTTTATACAAATCCAAAAAAAATGCTCAATTGGAAAAGGTAAATGTCACTTTTTTGCAATTTAAAACAATAGTTGTTATAATAAAACGAACTATTTTTGATCTTTCCAAACAAAGTTAGTGCTGTAGAACTATGACTGTTAATTGTCTTGCATCATTCATTATAGGACGGCAGTTCATAAAAGAACTCACGATCAACTCTATGGGTTTTAATTTAACTGTAATATGTGTAATTGTAGCCAGCTTCAGAAAAAGTGACTATCCCTCCCCTTATTGAAACATTGAGACCTGAGAAAGAAATGTTCTGCTTGAAGTGCAATACAGATAGTTTAATAGAGGAATATAATGAATGCAGAAAGCAAAAATCAGAAAATTTATATGAAAGGAAATAATACTTTTCAGATAACAAGTATTTTATGTTATAACTGATGAACAGTTAAAAGTCATAGAATAAATAAAACATTTAAAGATTTTTAGTCTGATAAATTTTTAGTTATAAATCTCAGCACGTATGGAATTATAATTTTCTACACTAATGAGCATGTGAAAATATTGTGGGGTTATTATTTGTCATTTAATATTATTCACAATGAGCTTTTAATCCCCTTGCTCCAGTCTTTAAAATAATATGTAGATCCGAAAAATATTGAGACTCGTGTAAGTTTTCTTTTGATTTTAATACATTTATTATTTTGTACAAATGTCTTTATATTCTATTTTTAAAAAACTCATGAACCTCATTCAGATTATATATTTCTAGTGCTATAGTTTTCTCAATTCTTTAAATATGAGGAAATATTTATTGAAGTCTTTCAGATGGTCCATGGCACTTTTGTATGCAAATTTATAGCTCTGGACATGAAATACTGTTTTCACATTTTTAATTTTTCTGGTACCTTATTTAGTCTTTTTGTCCTTTTTGATTTTATTTTTTATTTTTATTTTTTTAAGAATATTACTCTTTTTTTTTTTAAAGATTTATTTATTTACACATACAAGCTGGGGTTACAGGCCAGAGGTGTGGGGCGGTGAGAGGATTCACCAGAGACAGAGTGGGGAGCAGAACAGGCAGATAGAAATACACTGCTGAGAGGAGCAGTGGGCGAGGCAGGAGAGGTCTGCCGCACCATGTGGGATTCTCCCTGGCTGGGCCTCGAACTCGCATCGGCGCTGCCGACCGCGCCACAGCGCAGTGCTCAACTGCTGCACCACCAGGGAGGCCCTTGTCCTTTTTGATTTTAATTGAAAAATTCTTTAGGGCTTAACTTTTTGATCTTGCATCAGAGTGAGATTTTATTCTTTTCAATATTTAAAATAGTCGTTTACTATTGTTGGTAAATATGAAATCAGAAAAGTGATATTTTAAAAATAATCATACATGAATAAGGGTTAAATATATTCTGCTAATATTCTTTGAAGTATTTACAATTTGAAACTATTTTTAAAAGACAAAAATATTTCCCTTTATTTTTAATCATTTATGTAACAATTATCCTTTCTAGAGTCAAAATTTTGAATGAGGCATTTCTACACTTATTTGGCAGCAGTACTAGCACAGAAATAATATTTTTTTGTAAATTAGTTCCTTGATAACCCTATTCTGTTTCTAAGTAAAATAATCAATTCAATAGTTTGAAAAATTCAGACAAGTACATTATTTTCCCACAGCATCTAGTATGTGCTGACTTAGCTTAATGAAATATTTATTGCACTGGTGTGACTGATCTTAGATCTAAGTAGACTTTTTCTGTTATCATTGTTTTTTTGATGCCAAAGTGAGTTTTGAAATCAAATCGAAAGAACTAACCAAAGATAAAAAATAACTCATCAATTTTTTGTTTTAGTATAATTTGTTTAAAATGTGATCATTGGTTAATTGGTGCTTGCAATGTGTCCAAAAATCATAGAAGGAATTTGGGTTTTCTCGTTGGAACCTCAAATCCATATGTAGTTATTTTCTTTCAGTTAAGTTCAGTATTAAAATAAAAATAAGAGTCAATCTCTTAATGATATGTGGTATTCTATTGTCCTTGTCTCTTTGTGTCCTGTTCATATGATGTACCTAGGCCTTGTTGCTATGCACAATTCTTTTTCAAGATTTCTGTTTAAAACAAAAACAAAAGATGATGTGGGGATTTAGTTCTGTAAAATAATCTGCTTCATTGTTATTATAAAACAGTAGTTTAATTTTTCACTTGTCATGTAAACAATTATCTTGATTTTCTATCGATCTTTAGAACCTCCTAAAAAGTTATGAAAAGGAAATTAAGATACTTATTTTGGTCAGAAACACATGAAGCATTTTCTTGGAAAGAACAACTGTGTTGATAGTCACATTTTCTAATCCTTTCACATATGCAGGTAGTTTCCATAATAAGATCCAAAGTCCCCAACTTAGCTGATGAGGTGCTACAGAATCTGTTTCTGTCCACAACTGTAATTTTTATCTTTTTCTTCTCCCCAATTCACACCTTAACTCTAGACAAAGTAAATTATGTACAATTTTCTGATATCACCCAGCTTTTATGAATCCTTTTCCATTTAACGTAAGTAAAACTTGTCCATGATTCTACTTTGCAAACTTCCACTAATAATTTTAGATTGGTCATTGAAAAACTAGCAAGACTAGTTTTTCAGCAACTTGCTGATTAATAGATATCTAATTAATAGATATAACAGGTTTGGCCACAGAATGTAGTATTTCCAAAGGGTGAAATGCAAAATGCTTTATATGTTTCACTTTTTTTTCACACAGCTGATTTCAGATTCAATCATCATTTCAAAATTATCACCTCTCCCTTTGCAAAAGTGGAGAACAGTGTATCAAATTATATCCAGCATTACCCTAGATTAGATCCATTTTCTCTCTGAAGTCTATGCACATACCTCCATTTTCACTCAGTATACTGTTTTATTCATATTGATTGGTTTCTGTGTTTGTGTGCCTCTCTCCCTATCAGATTCTTAGTTCTTTTAGGACAAGAAGCTAGTGTTTTTAATTTTTATGTCTAAGGTCTCAAATAGTTCCTATTAGGAATAGATAGACCACTCTATAATCTATCATCTGCCTGCCTTTCTTCCTTCCTCTCAGGCTTCCTCCTCCTTTCCATCTATTTAAATTAATAGTGAAGTTGATTCCAGTAACCTGTTTAGAAAAACTTATTATATAATTAAAAAGAACTGTATTTCTATGTAATATAAAAGACTGTATTTATAAATTCAATAATTCTGTATGGGTTCACTTAGAAGAGAGCCAATTAGTAAATTGATTGATTAATTATGATAAATTCTTTGTCAACTTTCTAGAGAAAAAAAAAAAGATTTTATTCAGTTGACTAGAGAGCTGTTTAATAGCATCCTTCATTTATTAAAATTTGCTATTAAGAAATTTCTACTGATAGTCACAGTATACTTACACTTAAGGTTGTGCCTTTCACCTAACTTTCTTAAATTTGAAAAATAAGGTAAATACTTGTGGAATTATTCATTCACTCAGTAATATTTTATTGAGAAATAAATATGCAGAGAATAACATTTTGCACATTGAAAGTAGGCAATGTTAAGATACATAAGTCCAGGCACAAACTGCTTCACTAACTCTTTCCTTTTCTTTCTCCTCATTCTTTATTTTATATTATTCCAGTATTTTTTAAAAGAATATGTGGAACTGCCTATATTACCTTAAAAAGCCTGCAGATAAAATAATCACACAATCTAGTTGAATAGTTCCGCATATAGGTAATATCTTTTCATTCAAGTCTTCTAATGATGGTAATCATAGAAATGATATTGTCATATAAAGGTGAAACTAAATGTTTTTTATCATACACTTTGTAAAATATTGATGAACAAATAGGTTTGGATGACTATAGCTCTTTGTATTTCCATGTTTTTGATAATTAAAAGTAGTACAAGAATGTATCATTTTAAAATGATAGCAGGTTAAAATGAAAATGTAAGATATGAGTGAAATACGTGGGTCTTGAAGAATTCAAAAACTGTAAATTGCATTCCTTTCAGATAACCACAAGATGGTGCATTACAATTTTTATAATATTTAGTGGTTTTAATTTTTGATGCAAATGCTAATGCAGCAAAAAATACATTACTCTTTACTTATCCAACCATTTAAAATAAGTAGGCATTTATTTTACTGATTTTTTTTTCCAAAGTGTAATGATCATTTGGAAAGATAACTCAAAAGGTTTTTGTTTTCTGAGCATTTCTGGAAAAATAACATCAACATATGTATTTACTAATAGATTTTCTTTTTCCCACACCTTTTCCCTCATATAAAAATATCACTACTTAAAGTTCATTTGGTAAGCATTTCAAGAAATGGTTGTATACCTGAGGCAATTTTTGTGTATTCCAGGTTATGTAGATTTATTTCAAAGTTCCTGTTTTTCCCTTTTAGTTTTGCAATAGAAACTATAGCTTAGCATACAATTTTATTTTCTCTGGCAATATTTATGTTAATATATTGATTTTAGAAGCATAGATTATAATTTTAATTTTTATAAACTGTTTTATTACTATTATGATTTGTTGATTTATTTCTAAAGTTATTCATCACTTCTTAAACATTTGATTATGCCTGCTTATAAAAGATATACACATTCTGCCTTGTTTTTATTTCCAGCAAGAATAGTATTATGACACATAGTGTAATCTTTTGGTTTTTGTCTAATTTGTACACATAAATATTTTCTTTCCTGTGTAATGAAAAATGGATTTGCATGTACAAATTGTTTTTGTTGAATAGTTTAAACATGAATCTTTGAGTTTCCTGAAATGAAAACCTTGATGATAAAAATATTCCGTTTCTTAAGTACATACAAAATGTAGTAAATTTTCTGAAAAGTACAAAATAAATCATTGCTCATATATTGAATTTGTTAGCTATGTATCTTGTGTTGGACACATTTTGTTCCACTTTTCCTCAAGGTGTTGTGAAGTACATTTTAATAACTATATAATATTGCTTTTCAGGATATAGTTCATTATAGTCAACTTAGTTATTTGTATTATAAATATTGGGAAGTCAAATCCAAGGTAATCCCCACATAAAGATAGTTTTCCAATCACTGAAAATTCAAAAAATATTGTGGGGGATACATAGAATTCTTCAGTCTATAGTTGAATAATAAATATGAAAGGTAGCCATAACCCACAGCAGGAGGAGAAATGAGGCAAAGAAATTTGGGGAATGATAAGCAGAAATCAGAGTGGTTTAGTTTATATCTACAAAACTAAGGATCCTGGTCAAAAGATTATACGAAAAGAAATTTTTTTCAAAGCTGTTTTAATCCGTATTTCATGGAAACTGAAGGATGAAATCAGCTTGTTCACAGATCATAATATAAATTGCTTTTAGGATGTTGAAGATTTAGTCCTAACAGGAGAAATTCTTTTTAAGAGACACCATTTACTGGCAAGCCTATAGGATGCAAACACGTATAAATCATCAGTAAAGATATTATTTCAATATTTATATTTTCCAAGCAATGCCAGTTCATAAAGTCCCTCTGTTTTCATTAATTACATTTAATGAATGAAATTTTAACTACATTTAACTTTACAGAAGTTAATAATTGGAGGCAAAATTTTAATATAAGAAAATTTAGGTGTGAAGCATGTTGATCTTCAGAAGTGAAAAACTGAAAATATTACAAGTATTGGACAAATATTATACTTTGTACCATTTTTGTATAATTGGCTTCTCTGAGAGCAGAGTATTTCACGATTCTCATTAATGACCTATGTAATGACTAATTGGATGGTTTTTAAAATGTGTCTATGTATAAATACAAAATGATGCTCCAAAATAAAATGGCAGTCTTCACTTAACTCACTAATCTACTTTCACATCCACAAAAGGACTTATAAGTCATTTATGATCCTATACTCTTTCTATTTCCATGAATAATGTTCTAAAATTAATGTTGTCTCCTGATAGATAATAATTTTACTACAATGTTTTTATAAATGACTGTGGAGTTTTTAAAGTATAACATTTCATTAAATACAGTGTTACCTTGAGAATTGTGCAAATACTGTCATCCATATTGTGCAGATAAGAATATCTCAAGGTTCAAGTATGTTTTCGAAGGTCAAAGTCTAAAATTATTCACACTACATGTTACTCAACAAAATGGAGGTGGAAAATCTAATTGTTTTTCTTGATAGTTTTTTCCTTGAAGTTTCATTGGTAAAATGTGTGGCTCAGTTGTTTGAATTAGATAAACAGATTGTGTACTTTGATTATAAGTACTGTCTAGTCATCACTTTCTTACACATTAAGCATGAGGTTTAAAATTAAAAAGACGGCATCATTTCTCAACTTTGTTTAACCTTGGATAAAATACCTTAACCTTTCCATATGTTTTTTAAAAATAAATAAATGGATTACAATATAATCAAATGAAAATGTTTTTAAAATTAAGAGAATTAACATACATAGTGTCTTCTTGAAAATGTATCATTATGACTCCAAGCATGAAGGTTAATATTGCTTTTTCTTACAAAGCATTTCACAGCACAGTTGACTAAAGTGATGCTGAAGCTTGTCAGATCTTATTTATTGATTTTTCTAGTTTAAGTAGAAGAAGTGTAAAAATGTATAATGTCCCATTTTTCTCTGTCTCATTGTATTTGCAAAATTCAATATAAAGATATTGGGTTAACTGTTTCTGGAGGGGTCAAAGTTTCTGAGAATATGTCAATCTTTAGTTGTGGTTATTATTGTAAAATAGTCCATTCTGAAGCACAGAGTTATTTATCATGTTATTCATTGGGAAAAATGTATTTTTTGCTCCATATTTTATTTCTGATTTATTATTGGGGTTCAAAAAATATCAGTTATTAGAAGCAAATTCCAAGTAAAAGGCTTAGGTAAAACTCAAATTATTGCTAATGAGAGAGAATAATGTAATGAAGCACTCATACAATGGAAGTCAAAAGAATAGCACTCCTTGCAAACCTCTTACACCAGTTATGTGCTTGACCTTGGATAGATAACTTTCCTGAGTTAGATTTTCTAGCTCTAAAAGCAGTAGGGTCACTAAAAACCTACATGGAAAAATCTGTCTGCCTTGCCTAGTTTATCTAAATCATATAGATTTTTCAAAAATATAGAAGTTCCAAAACTAAATATCAGGATCACATTTGCTATAGTTGTTTTTGACATGAGTTTTATTCATTTTTCATCTATCATTACTTCACTGTTATATTCATATATTATTAGGTCAGCTTATTGTTCTGATACACAGCATTAGCATTTTTTTTAAAAACAAATACCAATTAAAAGGAGTAAAAATCAAAAGAAATGGGTCATATCACATAAAATATTTATTTTCCTCTTGTAACACACCGATATTTATATGAAATATTATAGCTTAAATACCTTGCAAACCATTTTAGTTATAATTTAATTCTTATTTAATGTGTAATAATTATTTGCTAAGACCACGATGATTGTTTGAATTTGTCTCTATAGATATGATTTGGAATTCTCCATCAAAGGACTTACGGCATCAGAAATTAGAAAGTATCTGTGAATGGACTAGGTATTCACAAATAACTTGAAAAAAATCTACAAATGACAAAGACAAAGAAAAACTGTTAGGTTCAATTCTGCTAGCATACCCAAATACTCAGCTACAAAATCTTATTAGAAATGTTTAAAGATGTTTTGGTAGGACTTCAAGTAGGAACTGTATGCAAAATGGTTGAAATTATTCTGAATCAGTAATGTATTGACATTTAATTAATTTTATACAACCAAAAATAGAATATCAACACACATAAAACAGTTTCCTCCTTAAAAATAGGTGTTAAATACAAATCTGAGAACAAATGTACAATATTTTGATTATTTTTCCTTCAGATGATATGTGAATATGTATGTATAAATATATTCAACATAAGGTGATGAACATCAAAATTTAAAAGACAAACTGGTTATTTGTTTATCAGTTGCTGTTTTTGAAAAAGACATTGCTAAATATAAAAGATTTAACTTAAAATGAAGCTTAATGTGTTAGTTTTCATTGCAGAACATGTTTACAATTTGATTTCTTATATTTTAAGAATCTGTATGTCTCCAAGTGCAGTCATATTGTTATATAAACATACCTGTAAATTAGAAAGTTAGGCTATTAAGAATACATTATTGTAGAACACCAGTAGTTATATTCTTGAGAATATGTATCTGTGAACGTATTATGTTTATCTTATACCCCAAATAAAACAATACCTTTTAAAAAAATCAATGTAAATATTACCAAATTCATACTTTAAGCTTTCTAGGCCATCATTGTTTCAAGAATTAGAGATGTGTAAATTCAGGTTGCCTCACTAAATACAGTGAATTTTATAATGAGTTTTACTAATTTAAATGTAATTATACATGCTAACGGCTCAAAGATTTAAATTTTCGTTTTCAGGAATCTTCTATTTGGTTAGTGCCACCCTACCATCCAGATACTGTTTAGTAAACTTTTGAAACTTACTAAAAGAGGTTTTTAATAATGGTTAGTATCTTTGTGCCTTTCTTTTTTCTTTTTGTAGTCTGTTATATTAATGTGAACAAACATTTTTGTTGTTGTTTACATCCTAGAAGTTTACCTCATTTTAAGGATACATTGATGGGTTTCTATCCCAAAGAGTGATTTGAAAAGCAAGATATTTTTATTTTCCTTCCTCCCTTTCTTCCTTGACTTTTCTCCTTTCCTTTCCCTCCCTCCCTCCTTCCTTCCTTCCTTCCTTCCTTCCTCCCTCCCTTCCTCCTCTCCTTCCTTCCTTTCCTTCTTTCCCTCCCTTCTTTCTTTCCACTCTCTTGCTCTCACTCATTCTATCATTTCTTCATTTGCTTCTTCTTCCTCCTTCTGTGTCCTCCTCTCCCTCTTCCTCCTCCTTCTTTATTATAACCCAAGAAAATGTTCTTAAGTACATTTTGGGTTTTCAAAGCCTTATTTCATAGTTCAGTAAAAAGACATTTAAAAGATTCCAGTCATGTATGAAGTAGACAAGACGATTTGTCTTCATCAAATGACAGCAAGTTAGAACTTTATTTAGTCAGTAAATATTTTTGACAACATACAACATAGGGAAACAACTATTTCACAGTAATCTCTAGAGTTTCAACTTTAGATTCTTATGTAGATATAGGTACAGAATTTGCATTCTAAATCTTTTACAAAAAAAAAAAAGAATACCATACCAGTACCACAAGTAGACAGTATTGTGTGATATCATTAAGTTATTTTAATTTGCTTTGTTGATTCCAAACTCTGATTTACACCTAAAGGATAGCATAATTTATGATGGATTAGAAATATTCTGTATGTGAGAAGATATCCTAATGTCTCAATGATTTTATTAATTAAGATAAAACTTTATTCAGATAAACATATCAGGGCAAAATTCAACTTAAGAGAAAAAAGTTAATGAAAGTGGGAAATTGACATTATATATTCAAGGCAATTTGTTGGTTGAATAAAGATTCTTGATATTTTTACTTTCTAATAGCTTTACAATATAGGTAAAGCCTAAAGTGGTAGTAGTGGGGTTATACATCTACAATTTTCAGGCTTCTAAATTTGTAAGTATAATATACAGATGGTAATTTTAGGTTATAAAATACAGAGGTATTTTGGACTTTGGGAAAGTTTTTTTTACCTACTTTTTATATAACTCAACATTATAGGTTTTATATTATAAAAATTGCTTGAAAAATATTCCATGTCTTTATAGTCTGCAATATAGAATATAAATATAGTTTATTCCTTAACTAACTAGAAATAAAATTGAATCATTTTATTATTGAATGGGTATATTATTTATAAGACTTTTTTCCTAAGAAAATCAGTTGCTTAGATCTTTCTCTTACATGGATGAAAATTAATTGATATACCTATTCTGTTTCAAAAGAAATATAATCAAAATATACAGAAACTGAGTTTGCCCAGAAGTGAGTGTTATAAATTATTTGACATTTGGAAAATTAATTCACTTTAAATAAAATAATTCAAAATTATTTACATCCTGTAACATTTTTAAGTGTCAATGGCATCAAGTCTGACTTTATTATACTATCTAATCAATTGTTCTGTTAAATGTTTCAACAGATAGCCAAGACTAAGTTACCTCAAGACTATGTATTCCTTCCCCTTTTGGAGTCAGATTTTTCCATTTCTACAGTGTTGTCATCATCACCATCTTCATCATCATTATCATCATGTTCTTAATAAGTACATCTAATAGTAGGTATTAAGCAATAAGAAACACTGTGTCCATATAATGACTGTTAGGTACCAAGTAGCTCCTTTAATAGAAATATAATTCATGAATTACAATTTGTATAATTTAACACATAATAAATAATGCATGGCAATACCTCTAGTGAATGGGAAATTCATGAATTCATGTGTAGCATTTAATCATCATCCAAGTACTAATAAATTAGTATTTTTTGTAATTTAATGTTATTAAATAATTACCAAAGTTTGATCTAATTAATTAGATAACTTGTATACAATGCATTTTACTAAATTTCTGAAAAAAAAATATTTGAAGCAATTAGGAACATTTCTAAAATAATATTAAAGCATTAGGGTGTTTTGTAGCTATTGTTAGTTCAGTCAACATGTAAAGAACACATGTATATAGTCAGTGCCATAAAAACTAGATTTCTGCTTATTACAATTCCATGAAAGTGATATATAGACCTAGAAATCAGATAAAAAATATGATGAATGGAAAATACTGATGAGATCAAATGACACTGAGTGAAAATAATGCACCTGGTCAAATGGAAAGAGCTTCTGGGATAAGTTAAAATTTGAATCATATCCTGAGGTAAGGGATAAAGTTGGAGTGATACGAAGGATGAAAGAACTCAGCAGAGTACCAAAGCAAGAAAAAGTAAAGGAAAAAAATCTTTGAGGTCAAAGCAAAAGGAAGTGTGTATAGAGAAAATAAGATGGGCGTAGAGATAGAGAAGGAAAGAGGAGAATCAGAAAAATCATGAGGGGAAAAGAGAATATTTGAATTTCACCTGCTTTTTTGGCAAGAAAATAAGAGGTAATGGGTATTAAAACCTTGGGCATCACAGATCTTGGGAATATAGCTGATGGTCAGAATGAATGTAATGAAATTTAAAGGTAACATAGCTATTGAGCAAAAAAAAAAAAAAAAAAAAGTGAGAAGAAATAGCCTAGACAGAGAGTTGGAAGGTCACAAGAACACTGTTCAAGGAACCCATAAAAGTAAACATTAGGACATAGCCAGAGATGAACAATGAGTTACAAGGGAAGGATCAAAATTTAAAAAAAAAAAAAAAAAATGGATGCCAGGATATATTGCTGGAATTTCATATGCAAGCTATAGAAAGTTACAAATTTTCTCTGAAACAGTTTTCTCTGTCATATAGAGGCCTACATTTTTTTGTGTGTGTAATTTTCCAAAATTTATTGGCAAATGTTCTTAATTTTGCCTGCTTTAATGCAAGCTACTAGGTGAGTGTCACAAAAGGCTGTGCATGCAAAATATTTTTTTAAAAATATGACATAAATATTATTTTTTTAATATTGTATTCTTTTGGAATGAGCCTAAGTTGATAAATGAAGATAAAACATCTAAAACAAAAATAAGTTTTGGCATGGATATTTGATTAGATTTATTTCATTAATTTTTCATATCCTTTTTTAAAATTGTGTAACGTTTTCATACTTGTTCACATTTTTTATTGTTGTCTACATTTTTGTTTTTTGCACAGTAATCCTAAGTCTTAGTCTATCTGAATTTAAAATAATATAAGCAACAGGTTCATGAATCTAATTTATATGTAACTAGCACATAGATATCTCAATTAGCTGGGAGGAAGACTAACAAAATTTTGTTTCACATATATGACTTTGAAACATGAATTTTGAGGAGTATGTAATAACAAACCCCAGCTATCCAGAATTTATAGCCAATCTATTGCAAATGTAATGAAAATTAAGAAAAATATATTAATAGGGTTGCTTCATTTTCCTCATATTATTCACCAGCTATTAGTTATCAAATGGGTGATGATAAAGTTAATATATGTTCATGGAATTTTAATGTGCTACAGTTTCTCATTTCATGATTGAATCATATTTGTTTGTAATCATCATCAATAATTTTATAGGCATAATCATAAAAAATATAATAAATACCAGAAATGGTTTTCCATATTTTTATGTCTGACTGTGTGGCTGCTATTTTTGTTCCGTTTTAAGATGCACAATGAAGAATCCGTGTTTAAAAAATATTTGCATATCTCATGTTATTATCTTAAGCATAATACATTTCTACTTTTTATCTGAAGAATGGATCTCTGGTTATAGATTTCTGTATATGTGTTTGTATTGTTTTTAAATTTTAAGGTAGATTTATACCTTAATTAATGCTAACCAATTTTACCTCTAGATTATATTCAATGTAAATGTAATATATGCATTCATAGTTGGCGGTTTATTTCAGTATCATATGGAGATTTTTCTTTAAACTAATCCCCTTGAATACAGCATATCATGTGTTGTGTATTAAAATTGTAAAATTTGTTATAATCTTTCAAATGAAAATTTCCAAAACTTCAAGGCTGTTGTATTGCAAGTCTGTTGAGCATGATTGTAATATTGTCTCTGGACAGTTGCAACGTATCTATTTTGTAATGTTTCATTTTCTGTGTCCTGTAGAGATCCTTCTGTAGCGCCATGGTAGAAGAACTGAGGATGTCCCTGAAGTGCCAGCGTCGATTAAAACACAAGCCACAGGCCCCAGTTATTGTGAAAACAGAAGAAGTTATCAACATGCACACATTTAACGACAGAAGGTTGCCAGGTAAAGAAACCATGGCATAAAGCTGGGACACCAAACACCCAAGCACAAACTGTCGTCTTTTTTCCAAACAATTTAGCGAGAATGTTTCCTGTGGAAATATGCAACCTGTGCAAAATAAAATGAGTTACCTCATGCCGCTGTGTCTATGAACTAGAGACTCTGTGATCTAAGCAATTGCAATGATCAGACTTGATTTACAAGCATCATGGATCAACCAAGTTACACGGGGTTACACTGTTTATCATGGGTTCCTCCCTTCTTCTGAGTGAATGTTACATGCGCATTTTGTGGCTGGTTTCAAATGCAGTCCAATGAGAAATTACAGGTTCCTTTTGAAGTACAACTGTTGCCAGGAGATGGAATATCAATGCCCCAAGGGTAACCAGTAAAAAAAAAAAAATCAATATGAATAAAAATACTTGGAATCAGCAAAAACTGTAGTGTTACAAGAAACAGTGCAGTCTTCTGAACACCCAGACAATAGAGGTGGTGGTGTCAGTAGCCCCCAACTACTCAGTATAATGATCACCTGATAGACGATAAGTGTTTATAGGATGTGAAAAAAAATGTAATGCAAAACAAATCTGAATTTCATGGCAAGTGGAACATAAAGCAGATCTTCATTAGTGTTTTTCTTTCTTTTTTGACAGTCTGTGTCACTGATTGAGATAGAAATGTCAACTACCAAGGCAATAATGTTTTTCTTAAATACACCAAGGCAGGAGATATAACGTGACTCTACCAGACCCCTACCTATCCTCCCCACCCAGCATCCTTTCCCCAATCCCACACCAAGTATAAAAAAGCAACAGTTGGTTCAGAGATTCTGAATTTTAAAGGATGATGTTTTGCTCTTTGTCTTAAGTTGTAAAAGAGGACTGAGTATTGATGGTTATATAGAAGACTGAAGTTTTCACGCTAACATTCAGATGTGGTAATCCAAACCCTCGTTCCTGCTGTAAAATGAACATAATGGAGCCTGGGCAGATCTTGGTGAAAGGAGAAAGGTCATCTACAGACAAATATGTGTGAAGAACTTTGAAGTGGACTGCATTTATCAATACAGTCACAATGTTAAATGAACAAAATTCTTGAGCAGTTTTTTTCAAAAAAATGTTCAGGTTTATTTGTGGAAATGCAAGATTTCTATGAAAATAGTTTTTGTATGGAAATTTTTGTAATACTTTTTATCAACAAAATAAGAACACGTGTTCCTGTCAGGGGTGTGATGTCGAGCATGAATGGTAGTGCGTGTGCACCACCAACGTTTGGTGAAAACTATTTTTATCAAGAAAAAAGGAATCATAGAAGAGAAATATTTTCAAGTTAGATAATATAAAAGCTAGGTGCACTACCACCACTGCTTACCATGCCACACCCCTGGTTTCCACGAGGCTGATGACATACTGTAATGAACAATTGTGTGTAAAATGGTAAAAGACACAGACCTCTTGACAACATTGTGATAACAGTTGAGTGCACACAGTTTGCTGTTTGAATCCAATGCACAAAATTAAAAAAAAAATCATTAAAATTATGTCCATTTTACTTTCATCTTTGACTTTTATTTTCTCTTATGTGTATATGAATGCACAATATGCTCATTGTATTAAGGAAAGAATACTTCTAGGGCATCAAGGATGGCCACTTCCCATGCCTAAAAATCAGGAAAAGGAGAAAAAAATCTCAGAGGATGAGGTACTCAGATGTAGGAAAAGCTGGATTGGCATAAATAATGTGACCTGTGGATTTAGGGCAATTAAGAGAAATGTAGATGTCCTAGAGACAACAAGCATGATCCTACCATTTCCATGAATGGACATCATCAAAGGGTTGTGTACATCTATATAGTGGTTGCTGAAAATACATTTGAAA
Source organism: Scalopus aquaticus (assembly GCA_004024925.1). NCBI lineage: Eukaryota > Metazoa > Chordata > Mammalia > Eulipotyphla > Talpidae > Scalopus > Scalopus aquaticus. The sequence goes on along the minus strand of PVIJ01001483.1, from coordinate 147,167 downwards.
TTCAATTAACATTGAATTTAAGAATTGTGCATTGATCGATCACTGCTACTTAGCAAAGGGAGAAGAGATAGTTTCAGTAATAAGAGTTAATGATGTCGTTTAAATGTTACCATCCCAACAGCTTTTTTTCAGTACCACAAGTTATATATTTTACTAAACAAAGAGATACCCATTTTAATTACAATCCCTGAATAAAATAATAAAGTTCTGTGGAGAATTTTTTAAACTCACAGTAGTTGCATAATTAAATTGCTAAAAACTAATTAAATTAAAAAACACCCAAGTTTGTCATAATTTCTAGAGTCAAGTTTTAAAGTTAAAGCTCATTTCAATAGTAGTCTTCAAAAGAATAATTTTATAAATTTACATACACTAGTCACTGATAAAAATCTCAACATTTTTAGAGGCACATAAGTCTAAAATAATGAGTCTTATAAAAATGCTCAGATTTTGGATATTTTTATAAATGATATTATGATCAAATTTTAAAGCACATTTAAAATTTCAGTTCTTATGTTAACTAGTTCTTAAGAAGAAAATGATAACTATTTTTTAAGTAGTCGGGAAATAATTATTTAGATTTTTGGTAAATCTTGGCAATCATTCAAGTATTAACAAATTTTGAAAGGTATAAAAATCTTGTTGAAACGTAACTCTAAGTTAATTTAGAATATGTTAACAATATATAGTGCTTTATGACTTTCCTAAAAGTTTTCTGCATTATTGCCAAAACATAATTCTTTATGCATTAGGAACTTATGCAAATATGGGATACTACTTAATTTTAATGAAATCTTGACCACTCAAAATGAATCTCAGTCAATGAAAGAATATCTTCTCTCTCTGGAAAGGAAGTTTTATTAAAGTAAATGTTTATCAAATGACAAGAAAAACATGAAGAGAGCAACTATTCCAGTCAACAAAAATACCCTGATGATTCAAGGGAATCAATGAAGACACAGATACCACAAATAAATAACTGTAACTACTATGGAAACACTAGTGGGATATATTCACTTATACCACAACTAAATAATCCAAATAGGTTTATAAGAAAACAGACATACAGAAAATTTTATGCAACATGTGTATTAACAAAATCATGGCATCTGGTTATAGTGTATACCAAAACTTGTTCTTAGGGAGTGGGCTGTTCCATATATTCAGAGGCTAGGCTTAGTTTCATTCACCTCCAATTCTCAGGTGTAAATTTAAGCAGAATGCTTTATACAAACAAGAGAGTGCCAACTGTTGGAGGAAACGGCATGAAAGGAACAAGAACATCATCAGAGTATGTCAAAGTAAGAAAAGTATGGATAACATTAATGTTATCCTCAGGTTTAAAAGATGGTACAATGGCGGGGAAGATTTAAGTCATGGCAGTATTGATGCATCTGTAACAAGAGTCACATTCCTCAAATTTGTGTCTGCAGCATTAATTATGATTGTGAGAATCTTCCTTTCTCCTTTGTTTGGTCCCTGCAATGTCTGTACCATCTTGAATCCTGTTGCCTCTAACATATGTCCTCCCATTTCTAGTTTTTCTTCCCCCCCTCTAATTTTGGTGGCTTCTAGAGAAGACTGTCTTAAAAGATCCATTTCTGAGCTATTTCACGTATGAGTTTAATTCTACTTATAGTTATTTTTAATGGATGTGGAATTCTAAATTGAAACCTGAATAAATTTGAATACATTCTTTCATTGCTTTCTTCCAGTCTACTATGGACAAACTTGAAGTCATTCCAATCCTAAATTCTTTGTAGGTGATTGCTTTAAACACCCTCTTAGGTTTATTTGATCTTTTCCCTCAGCATCCTGAAATATCCCAGTAATGTGTATGGGTTTCACTTGTGCTGAGTTCTTGTTGAATTTTTTAATTTAGTGACCCTTTTTAACTTTGTTCTCCTGTTTGCCATCTCCATTATTTTTATCTCCCAAGTATTCCACTGAGTTTTCCACTTCTGCCAAGCTGTTTGTCTATGAATTCTTTTTTATGACTATAATACCTTATGTATTTGAAGACACTTGAGTGTGCTCTTGCAGCATGGGCTTCCTCCGGAAATAACCTCTGTTTCCTCCCAGTTGCATTTTAATGATTGCTTGTTTGATTTTTTATTTTTGGTATTAGAGATTCTGTTCATATATTTGTTAAGCCTTAACAATCTGTTAGTGCCGAAGAAAAGAGACAAAAACCTGATTTGGAAGCTTTAAGAGCAAAGCAAGGTAGGGGAGAACATAATCTAATTTGAACTGTGCTGTAAATTAATCTAGATGGATTATTGTTTGGGGATCCGGTTTCCCTTCAAAATGCTTCAACCTTTGGGTCTCTGCTCTTGGGCCTCTTAGATTCCTCTGAGAAATGTCTCAATTTTGGGTTTGGAGATGAAGAGCTCTGACTGCATGTTCAGGTAATCTTTCCAAAGAATTTGATATCTCTGCATTCAGAATGGCTAAGGTCACTTCATTACCTGTTTTAAGTTTGGTACATAGGTTTTGAACTGGATCTACATTCTCTAGTTTTTTAGTTCTCTTCTTCTTTTTTTTTTTTTTTTTTACTTTTGAGAATTATTTATTATCACTTTGTGGAGAACAGACTCCCAGGAATGAATAAGAGAGAAAAGAATATAGTATTCACTGTTTTCAAACTTCATTTAAAACCTTATTGTAGTCTCCTTCCTATGCTACTTATTGATGTGTATGGTAAAGCTGGCACCTGTGCCTTCAGATTCTGTGATATAATCTGATTCTTGGCTTTTCAACTACTCATTTAGGATTCCTTTTTTTTTTTTTTTTTAGAATATGCTTAGTTAATGATCATATCTTCATGTGCTCTTCATGAAATTTTTGCCTCTTCTGTTCTTGGCCTTGGAGTTTACTGCTTTAAGAAATAAATCAGTAGTTTTTATGGTTGAGTAGAGAGCAAAATTAGATGCATGTTTTCAGTCTTTAACCCTTAGCTGGAACAAGAACCCTTTCTTTAAAGAAAATATTATGCAAAAATCCTGATAGAAAGCATGTAGAAATTATGCTTCAGTTTAAATGAAGACAAAATAGAATTACAGAGAATATAATATTGCCAATATTGTCTTCTTACCAAATAATTTTTCTAACTATGGAAAGGTGATACTTTCAGATACACACACACACACACAAATGAATTTCCAAAAGTGGAACGAAATAGGGAAGATTTCTGTTTTAGCATATTTCAAATAATGCTAAATCTGGAAACCAATGTAATTTATACCCTAAGGGTTTATGTCTAATTCAGAGCATTCCAATTTTATTTTATACAGCTCAAGAAACATGTTATAATGTAGATAATGAACATTTTCTTAGTGAATCGGGATGAACTATAAGATTTTAAGAATCATTTTTAATACATTATCTTACACTGTTCCTGTTTTCATTGTTTTTAATCGACTTAAAGATATGTTTTAAAAATGTTCCACTGCCTCTTTACAAAGAATTTCTAATCGTTACATTTCAACTAGAGAATTTTATAATATTAAACTTATAAAAATCATAATTTCAATGACCAGTATAGTTAATCTTAATGTAAGTCTATAGAGTTTAATATAGAAACCAATATCTTAATGCACTGAAAAGACTATCATAAATTCTACTTTGATCAAAATTTATATGTTAAAGGAGAAATAAAGTTGCTATTAGCAGGATCCTTCTATACTATTTTAAAATATTTTTTAATATTTACTTCTCATCTGAGGTTTTCATATAGTTTAAGACAGCTACTAGAGCTAGGTGTCATTGTAGCCAAAATTCCACCAGGAAGAAGTACACAAGGAAAAAAAAGCTTTGCTTCTTCCTTGTAAGGGTATATACTAGAAGTTGAATGTTACACTGAAAGAATTTAATGCCACACTTACCAGTAAAATAGGCTGGAAAATGTAGACTTTGATTCAGACATCCATGTGTCAGTTAAAATTCAAGAGTTCTATTGTCAAGGAAAATGTATAAGCAGATAGGAGATATAACCCACAATTTCTACTGTCCCTGATGTTTTTTTAATGTTCTTATGTTGCTTACTGGGTGAAAGTAAAGTGTGCCCTAAAAATTGACTTTGGAAATGAGAATTGTTGAAATGTGGTGAAATGGGGTCAAATCTCAAATATTTAGCTCTGGTCCAAAAGTTTACCAAGTTGCACTTAAGTCTCTCTCACACAGGTATCTTTTATTAGAATTTATGTTTAGTGACCTTAATTAGACTAGGGAATGGGGGTAGACTTTCCTGGGGAAGTAATGTTTGCAGTCAGATATGAATGAAGAAAACCAGGTACTCAGGAAAAGAAAGTTGTATAAGTCTATGACAGAGTATGTGTAAAATCCTGTGATAAAGGGAAGCAAGGCATGTATAACGGACAGCAAATGTTGGTGTAGCATAAAAAAGGCATGGAAATAAGTAATAGAGATTTAAATATATAACTAACAGCTGACCTTAACAAGGTAGTGCAGGTGAACTCAATGATTTGATCTTCATCCAAAGAGCAAAGGGAAGCCATATAAATCCCTTAAGCAGAAGCAAGATTATTGGATAAGATCTGCACTTTGTAAAGACCATTCAGGCTGCAATTTGGAGCATGGTTTAAGTAGGTACCATGGTGAATATGGACAGATTAGTAAAGAGGCCTTATCAGTAAGTAGTCTGGGTGAGATAACGTGTTAGTTTAGATTAGAATCAAATGGTAGCAGTGAATGTAAAAGAAACAAATTTAAAAATGTATTTAATAGGCTAAAGTTGATATAATTTCATGGTGAATTCAGTAATAGAGTGCTAACAATTGTTGTGCCGTAACTTACAAATAGTGCTTTATATGAATTAGCATCTCCAATTTTCTGAGCAACCCTATGAGACTAGGGCTAATATCACTCTATTATAGGCATGGAAACAAATGCCAGGTGAATTTAAATAAAGTTTCAGAAGTCTTTATCAGTGCCATATGCAGGCAGCATGACTCCAGTGTTTTTGGCCACTATACAAGGTCATAGAAACAGGCAACATATCAATGGTTTATCAAAATGGAGGTTTATGTCTCACGCATGAAAATTCTGCTATGGCTATTGCCTGCTCTGTGGTCATTCAAGATCCAGTTTTTGAATTTTAGTATCCTTATAAGACCTTCTCCTAGATCAGTAGCAGGACCTGTCCTACTGTCCTGACTTTAAGAGACTCACAAGTGCTTGAGGGTATTGCAATATGGAAGAAGAAGAAAACCTGTTTTGTAAAAGCTAGTAATATCAACTACGCTATAGCCTGTTACAGATTTATGGCTTTATCATGTCATCAGTTCAGCTAGGAAATAGAAGAAAATGGAAGAATTTTTTAAATCTGTGAGGAAGAGGATGCATTTAGTTTTTCATACAACTGGAAATATCTCTGAAATATTCAAGTGGAATTTCTTGTGTGCAACTGTATATACATATGTGAGTTAGATTGAGAGTCTGAAAAATATATAAATATTAAATCAGCATCATAGAAGTATCAATTGGAGTAAACATGGTTGTCTCAGTAAAGAGTACAAAGAAAGAAGAGAAGATGATCTAGATCAATGCCTTGACTACCTCTAAACTTTTATTATTGAGTAATGAGGTTAGGTTGGCAAAGGAAATGATAAATAATTGGTCAGAGAAATTGGGTTATGATGTTTTAAAGCTTCATAATTTTCCATGCTACCCAGAGAAGGATCATAGAACCATAGAGATAAATATCTTCAACCCTTAATGTCCCACAGATGGAAAATGAGGATATCTTTAAATTCTTTGCTGTAGGAACATGAATCATACAAACCTTGATGTCCAGAAGAAAAGTAATGATATTTACATTGTAAATTTGATAAGTACCTAGAAGAAGTATGTATCGGCAGCTTGGGCCATTTCTAATATTGGAAGTCAAATAGACGCAAATGTCATATATTCCTAGAACATTGCCCAGCATGCTGTAGGGCTTCAGTTTTGGAACTGGTTAGGAGCTTCACTTCTGGAACTTTCACTAACCAAATCTGAACAGAACGTGTTCTCAGCTTTATCTTCCCATCATTGTTCTGAGTAGCACAGGTCCATACATTATTTGGATCTTGCCATCTTATAGCTCACTCAGTGAGTTTAAAATGATAGATGCTGGCCTGGATGTCTTGATCATGTGTGACATCATTTCCTTGAGCATCCATGGATGTCATGGCTGATCTCTATTTAGAGATCCATAAAATGTTGAAAAGGAAAAGCATTTATATATATATGTATATATATGTATACATACATATATGTATGTATGTATATGTGTATATATGTATATATGTATATATACACACACACAAACACACACACACATATATATGCCATGTATGTGTGTATATATGTATCTTATTTATATATCAAATCTTCTGGTACTTATATATTACATTTTTTCTTTGAGATACATACTCTATGCCTTGGGTTATATCAGTTTTCTACTCTACAATACTGCCAAAGCCCCTATACAGTTCAATAATTTACTCATCGATATAGAAGATAATTTGATAATCCATTCCCTCTCCAACACTTTTGGTCTTTGTCAGACTGGAAATTCTGTGTTTATCAAATGTGTGCAAATGCCATTGTGGCCTTGATTTGCATTTGCCTGTTGACTAGTGCTATTGATATTCTATGTGTATTAGCCACATGTGTTTCTTATTTTTAGAAATTTCTACACAGGTCTTTCATCCAATTTTCTATTAGATTGTTTATCATAATGATTTCTAGGAGTCTGTATACTATCAAAACTGTCTATTATTGAATTTTATTTGCTGCAAACATTTTTTCCATGTGTTATCTATGTATTTTTCATTTTTTTCAAGTCTGATAAACAGAGGTTCCTAGTTTTAATGTTCCTAAATGTATCATTCTATTAATTTACGATTATGACTTTTATTACCCTGTTAAAAAAATTCTTTTAATGGTAACAGAATGATATTCTTGTATGTTTTTCTAAAAATTTTAATGTTTTACCTTATAATTTTTTTTCAGTTAAAATATGTGCATTCATTTCCCCCCTGCCACACTTGTATAACTATTTTCCCCTCTCACTTAATTTGTTGGACAGTATCTCCTCTTACTGGTCTGCAGTACTACTTCTGGAACATATCAAGATGTCCTATCTGCATGGGTCTGTTTCTGGGCTTTCTAGTTACTGCTTTCTTATTCTTTGTCTTCAGAAGTATCTTATAACAATTACATTTCAGAAGGAACTATTCAATTTACACATATACATACACAGAATTGCTAGAATTTTAATCATGATAAAATCAAATATTTGTATCAATTTGGAGAGAACTGTATTTGCTTGATAATATCTTTTTTATCATAAACACTTATCTTCTTTAATGTCCTTTACAATTATTTTTGCATATAGCTATACTTATTTGTTTCATTTATTATTAGGTAATTTATATCTTGGTAGCTATTGTAAATTGTGTCTTTTTAAAAAATGTTTTTATTCTTATTGTTTGTTGCTTGTACATAGGCATGCACATACTAATCTCATACATTTAGTTACCTTTCTAAACTCTCCTTTTATTTTACATATTTGTCTCTAAATTATTTTAGATTTTCTTTGTATATGGTCAAACAATATGTACATAATGAACGTCTTATATCCTCTTTCAATCTTTCATTTTTATGTTTCTTCCTGTCTTACTGAGCTGTTTATGACTTCTAACCAATGTTGACTACCATACATGGTGGTAGACATCCTTATCTTTTACTGACTTCAAAAGAAATGTTTCCAACCTATTTGGCATTATATGTTTGCTTTAGTTTTTTGAAATTACTGTTTACATCGTTATGAATTTTCCCCTTTTCCGCAATACTTTAGATTTCCATCTATCTTTCAAATACTGTAATAACCCTCAAGTTACAAAAAATAGGTATGAAATATAGACTGTCTCCTGGGAGAGCCTTTGTTGAAGGAGACATGGAAAGTAAACAAGTAAATACTGACACATATTTTAGATTCTTTGTAAAAGCCTATAAAATGTCTCCTTATCTTTTATTTATTCCAATGTAAGCACCTACTATATCATTTTCCTGTTTCCAATGTTTTGTTTTTTTAACCCACTCTGCATACTCCCAATAGAGTTGTTTAGAAAACAGAACCTGATAAATCATTTGCTGCAAATATCAAAATAGCCTTTGATTTTCCATGTTACCTACAATCTAAATAGGAACTTTTTCAAATGCCATTTAGAAACATTTGAATTATACACTGATTCCAAACTGTTTTTTGAAATATTTTGTCCTACTTCTCTTACCGAGCCCATATACTCTCTGCTTCAAACACACCAAAAAGTGGATTAATAACTTTGTCATGGATGTATTCATTTTCCTACACTTGATATGCTTAAAAGCTTTTTATCTCTTTCTTCCCCTATAAGAATTTTCTGCTCATTTTTCTTGGTGTATTTCACAGGAAGAATGTACCTAAAACCTCTTTTTGAAGTCTTCCAGAATTTAGCATGACTCTTCATACAGTAGGTATACAATTATTTATATTAAAAAATTTAATTTTAATTTATAATTTATATACTGAAAAAATATTTGGAAATTAACTTTAAAGTTAGTTAAATTGCAATAAAGAGACATAAACAGAATTTTTTTTTAAGATTTATTTATTTATACAAGCTGGGGTATAGGCCAGAGGCGTGGGGCGGCGAGAGGGCTCACCAGAGACAGTGGGGAGCAGAACAGACAGATCAGAAATACACTGCTGAGGGGAGCAGTGGGCGAGGCAGGAGAGGTCTGCCGCACCATGTGGGATTCTCCCCGGCTGGGCATCGAACTCGCATCGCAAACTGCTGACAGCTCCACAGCGCAGCGCTCAACTGCTGTGCCACCAGGGAGGCCCCGAGACATAAACAGAATTAAATAGAATTTAAAGAGAAATATTCCTGTTATTGCAGTGGTAGCAGACACAGAACTAATATACATCATTTAATTATAATAGTCTCAAGAGAATATCATCAAGGTAAGTTTTGGTTGATTTATGATTCAGTCCTTAATGAAGTGTATGCCATGTGTTTCATGTGTCCATATTATTTTTGCTAGCACTAGTTGAGACCCTCCATGGCATGATTTCTGATTGACTTCCTTTTAAAGGAAACAATTTTAAACATTTCATCTCACAAATGTTTTCTTAACACCTCTCAGAGCCAGATATTACCATGTTAACTAAGGATTTAATGGTTAAAATGTGACTGGTTTTTCTGGTAGAGCTTAGAGAAGAGAGGGTAGGCAACATTGCACAAATAATCACACAGATCAATGTATTATTACATTACTAACCAATTACTAGTATAGTAAGAACAGAGTTTAAGAGTGGACATGGTTAACATTTGTTGAGGGGTATCTCTTGGTAAATAAACTGTTAGGTTGAAATTGTGAAAATTGGTATTGGACAGGAGAAAAAGAAATGTCTAGGGAAGAGCCACTCACACCAACTACTTACCCCAAATATTCTTTCTCTGTATTACATACATATCCTGGTTAACACTGCTAAGCATTCTACTGCTAGAGCTGAAGAACCTTAAACAAATGCTTTAAAGCAAACAGATCAAAATTATTTGTGAAAATCATTCCTATATGCATGTACAGGATTTTATGACATTGTAGAGAAGGTCCAGAGAGTGGCTGGGGAACAAGAGTGGGGAAAGCTTTGTCAGGGGATGACACATAAACTGACTGGTGGAACCAGCATAAATTATCAGGCAAAGTAAGAATGGGAGTTGTGGAGTGGACCATTGACAGTAAAAGAAGGCTAAAGACAGAAAAGAGGAATCAGAGCACACTTCATTCAGAAAACTGTGAAAGTTTAACTATGGTTCAAAGTTATCCTTGAGATTCTGAATGTATATGATATGAAGGGGAGAAAAAAATGCTAATGGAATGACATTCTGAGGCGTTTCTACTTACTCGTAAAGGAATGGGTCTTTATTGAAATATGAATATGTGTGATTTGATTATATTCCTGTTTTAGAAAAAATATCAACTCAGAGTTAGGGTGTGAATTGGTTTGAGGAACCTAGATTGGCGTCTTGGGGAAAAAAAGGAATAGGCTTCTATAAAGTCATTTAAGGAAAAACAAAATGAAGCAAAGCAAAACTGAAATAGAACAAAGAACCAAATCAATAAAAATGGGGGTAAAAAGTTTGAATAACTTTGAGAGAATTTAAGGACTTACAGAGTCAATAAAATATAACCTTAGAAAGAAGATATACACAGAATCAAAGATGACTTCCAGGCTTCTGGCTTAGGCAACAACATGGACGATTATGGTTGACACTAGGATAAAAGATCATTGTATGCAACAGAGTTGTAAGAATTATCTTTCACACTTCATTTTCATCATCCTTATACTTAACTATCATTAAATTGCATTTACTTTTTCTCCTGATTTTTCATTCAACAAATATTTAGTGAAATAAAAAAGTCTTGAGATAAGATGTTAAATGAGGTAACCCCTATCCTCAAGGAATTTATAATCAGTTGCTCTTCTACATATTTTTAAATTTATCTTTTTCCATTACTTCTACCCTTAGGTTCTGTGGTACCTAAGGGTCCTTGGTGTCTCTGGAGAAAAGAATTTCATGAAGCACCAGAATGAAGCCAGCAACAAAGTTTACTGGGAAGTGGTAGGACGGAACTGCAAGAAGTAGTGGGCAGTCTCAGAAAGTGAGAGACCTGCACTGAGCAGTGAGGCAGTAGGATTTTTAAGTGTTTTTCCCCTTCCTTTCTGGGTCTGGAGGAGTCTCTCTTAATTTTGCATACTTTGCACCCACCAGTCCTCCTGGTTTAGGGGCTAATTGGAAACACTCTTTCCTCCCTCTTTTCCAGTCTAAGGGAAGCTGCCATTAAAAGACTCTCCCCCCCGCCCAACCCCCCTCTCCCAGAGCCAACAAACCTTATCTGGTCCTTGAAACAAAGTAATAACCCCAGATGGGCTGTGGGATTGCAGAAATGCTGCTGTGTTCCTGTAGGGGAGTGTGTGAGAGTCCTTTTCTATCCCAAGCAACATTACTGCATTATTTCAGACTTTGTACATTAACTTACTTTATTGTCTCCACTTCCATCTTAAAAAACTTTCAAAATTGTTGACAAAATCATCTTGTCAAAATCAACCAAAATTATTTCCATTGTAACACCAATGAATAGTGTGTTGGAATGATTTTCTAGCATGCCTAGCTCCACTTTGGGGCTTTGAGAATCTTATAGGTACAATCTGTATTTGTATTTGTACATCCTACCATAGTGCCTAACTAATATTTTTTACACACTGTACATTTAAATGAGTGAGTGAATGGATGACTCTATGAATAATATACAAATATATCTATTGGAACTTTAGAGGAAGACACCAGTGAGGAAAGATGCCTGTGTGTTTCCATAACATCTTTGACCTTTTCGTCACAATACACGATCTAGTCACAACTTTCAAAAGTCCAGAATTTTAATTTTATCTACATTAACTTGTTGACTGCTATAGAACTGTCTTTTGGAAAACTATATCTTTAAACCACAGTAATGTATCTGTACAATGCAAGTTGCTACAAATGTTTGAGGCCATCACTTCGAGCAGCATTGTTAAAAGATCTCTCTGTGGTGACTGAAACCCCCAGACTTACTCTGTGCCATATAATACCCGCTAGATGCATGTGGATATTGAGCACAGATTTAATTATTTATGTAAATATTGTCATATGGCCAGAGACTATGACACAGTACAACTTTCTTTTTCAAATTTTACTGATTTTCCAATTGTTTACATAATGATATAGTTTTGGGAGTGCCTCTTCATCCTTTCACATGTACACTAGATTCTTCCCAGTGCCAGTGACCCATCACTTTCCCTCCTCTATTCCTTCTCATCCCACCCCCCCCCCATTACTTCTGGGTACCAGCATATTTTTCAGAAAGTCTACAAAGTATTTTTGCTCTGCTTTGCCAGTTTATTTTCTTTGATTATTTAGATTCCATAAGTGAGTGAAACCAACCAGTGACTGTCTCACTTTCTGGATTATTCACTTAGCCTAACTGCCTCAAGATCCACCCCCCCCCTTTTTATTTTTTTTGTCACTAAAGGTGTCACAGTGCAACTGTGAAAATTTATCTCCCAAATTGCTTATTTATTGAGTTCTAACTGACCGCAATATAAAATTAGAATTTACTATCATGCTTGGTTTTGTATACAATTTCCTGGCCTTAATTGTCAACCTGCCTTCTTTTCCTAGATCCGACAATCTCTCTTGGATTTCTTCCACTGCTTCTCCAATCTTAGTTGCAGAGCATCTCCCTTAAGCATTGTCTATTCTGAGGCTGTTATAGGCCAGCCCCAGAGGGGAATGTGGTGAGCTGTATGTTAGTCTTCACTGTAGAGCTTAAAAACTCAAGACCCCAAAGTAGACACATAGAGAGAAATTAAAATTAAAAAAAGGTTTATTTTCAAGGGAAATGAGAGGAGAGTGAGTAGAGAGAGATACAGAGATAAATTGGTTGACAAGTCCTACCAGTAACACTGTCTGAGCTGAGACGTCCAGGTGCAAGTCAAAACCCAAAAAAACAAAAGAGCCCACGCCCACGGGTGTTCAGTTATATGCTACATATGGCTGCTGAATTCCCTCCCCAGTTCCCAGGGAACCTCTGGAGGAGGAGGGGGCAGTCAGGCCCATGGCATGCTGGGAGTTGTAATGCTCTGATACCTGGGATATTTTCAGAGTGAAGGTGGAATGCGGTCCATGAGTAAGAAAAATGTCGAATGAAAACAGTATATGGTAAAAGCGAATCTCTGTTTAGAGGACTGCTAAGTTCATGCAGGAATTCAGGACGTCTTTCGCAGGCTCAAACTTTGCTCCCTGCACAACAGGCTCTAGCTCTCAATTCTAGTATCCCGCCTCTATAGTTTTGTCTTTTGTAGATGGATTCAGATTCTGCTGAATGGCATTATCCAAAAAATCACAACATATTATGTTTAAACCTGAATGTAACTGATAGGTACTATAAATATGCCTGTTTTCCCACTATTCCTTACTTTTTTAAGGGAAACCTATCTGGGATGCCACTTAACTATTTTCTGAAATGATACAAGACTTGCTGGTGATACGAAACTCAGTTTGTAGGTGGTCAGGTTTCTTTTCTAACTTTTATCAGTTTGTATCATCAAGTTATCTTTTTCCTGAAACTTCATCTGGGATCCTTATTGTTCGCCTGCCTGACAAAGCAAAGTGCTCTCCCTGAGTGGACTGCACATCATCTCCTGAGTGTTAGAGGCACAGGACTTATAACAGACACTGAAAATTACTTTTCCATGCTTCAGACTGACTAGATTCCTTCCTTTCACATTCCCTTTCTCCTTAGAGGAAAACAATTAAATTTCGTATTTTTTTAATTGTAGACCCAGTCTTATTTTCCTGTCAGATGTCTTTATTCACAAGTTCCAAGTTTTAAGCTTTTCAATGACTTTATCATTGTTACATATACACTATTTTCAACTGTTTTTACATAATTGATCAAATCAGGGAGGAATCATTGGATCTAATTCACCTGACAAGTCACCTTTAAACCACTTAACAAATAATTTAGAAGTATAGACAATATACTAAAACTCATCTTGAGGAATCTCTCTTAACCTCTTCATAGATGACTTTCCTATTTGCAAGTGCCAGTTCAAAAAGAAATAAGGTGACTAATGCTTTGAGTTCTACCAAGATTATCCAAATTTTCTACGAACCATTCCTGTTTCTATATAATTAACAGGAATATGATCCAATAATATTATTACTGTACATCTCAAATTTTAGTGACTTTAGAATAGATTATAAAAAAGATGAGACTTTGTAGTTAGCACGAAATGGTAATAATGAGTCTATCCCTAGTTATCCATTACAAGGAATTCAAGAATTGAATATTACTAAGTGAAGAAATTATGAACATAAAATGTATAAAAATATGAATATTAATGATTAGAATTGGATTTTGGCAGAGATTTATCTGTAAATATGTCAGGATAAATCATGAAGCACTTATTTTCTCTGACTGTAGTGTTGCATTTTAATTCCCTTTTACAGAAATGGATAAATGACCCAAATGTAGTGTAATGGAATATAAAACTGTTGATAAATATTATAACATAGAACAAAGTCATAATTATAAATGCAATGAATAAGAAAGATAAAATGAAAACAGTATATGGTAAAAGTCCATCTCTATTGAGAAGACTGCTCAGAAAATCAGAAAGTCCAAAGAATAATTATATTGATGAACTTTTGAGAGCTATATTGCATAGACTAACAATTTTTAAGTTCTTATTACTAATGTATTAGTCCTTGTCAAATAATTTTTTCAAATTTTAATGAAGCCGTTAAATATTTTGTTAATTTTAGTTCTAAAAAAGCAATACAACAGAAAAATTAAACTACATTTTTTTCTCAAAAAAAAACCCTAAAGTAACCCTTTTTTAAAAATATGAGTTATGATTACTTTTTCTTTAAAGGCAGAGAGGATACTATAATTAAAAGGTATATTTATAGTGGTATTGCTACCAGAAAAAAAATTAGGAGATATAAACCTTTTCCCATTGCACTATCACTAAGATATTAATGGAAGTCATCTGCCTAATCAATGATAATTTTTCAGAAAATAAAACAAATGATTTATTGCTAAAATTCTTATTAAGTATATGGTTATTGTGCATCAATAATATCATTTATGCAAAATTTTACTTTTAATTACCTCTTTAAAGGCCATATCTCCAAATAAAGTCACATTCTGAAGTAGTGAATGGTAGAACTTCAGTGTATGAATTTTGGAGTAATACCAAATATGAAAGCTTTATTTATAATCATCAAAAACTATAAGCAATTTGCCCTTCCATCTGTGATTGTATAAACAATATATGATACATACAATGGGATACTGTTCAGTTATTAAAAGAATGAAGTATCAAACTACACAGACACAATGATGCATCTTAAACACAGATTGCTAAGTGAAAGAAGACAGTCTGAAAAGCTACATATTATATATATACATTGTACAGAATTTTGTTAAAGGTAAAAATTCAGAGATAGCAAATAGATTAGTGATTTCCAGGGATTAGAGGATAGGAAATATTGAGTAAGTGAAGCACAGGGGATTCTTTAGGACAGTAAATCTAATCTGTATGAACAAAGTTTATCACAGTAGTATGCATTTGCCAAAATCTATAGAGATTTACAGTACTAAAAGTGAATCTTAAAGTATACAAGTTTAAAAATAAATCATTTAGGAGATCAGGGATCCTGGGATAAAACTTACAGTGACAAAAGAATCTAACTCAGTTACTAATGCATGAAATAATTTCATTGAGGTTTCAGAAAAATTACCTCACTTATATAACTTTGAAAAGGGTAGGTTTTCAAAGATTAAGGCAAAAAGGAATAAGTAGCTATATTCTAGTTGTTAAGCTGTGAATTTTTTATTTTATTGGAAGTTCTATTAGGCTACGAGTTATCAATTCTAAAACCGCTATACATCTCTGCTAGAACTGAGTGCATATTGGATGGTATAAATCAGGTTACTCGTCGTTGGAGTGGAGGTTATGCAGAAACAAAATGCTAGAATGAGTTAAGTGGCAGAGTTAGAATTGAAACATCAGAATCAGCTCATGTTTACCTTGAGATATATGTAATAGATCTGCATATAATACTATATACACACACAGAAGAATCAATCTAGATATATTTACATATATTTCTATGTGTTAGTATATTTTTATGTAATCTATCAGCTAAGACTTAAAAAATTTGCACTTCAATAATACTGACCATATTATTAGAAACCCAGAGACCAAATCTTGGTTTTGATGTCATTATCTAAAAGAATGAGGGCTCCTTGAATAAATGGCTCTTTCTGTGACTGGGTCAAGGCAGACAAGATAAACTGGTACATCTCTCAGTGCCAGAAATAAGGAAATTCTAAAACAAGGAAAAGATAAAGCACCAAAGAGCAATGATAAGAAAAAAACAAAACCAAAAACACACAAAAAACAATGACAAGAATGTGTCAAAAAGAAACAGAAGGAAGTTCAAAGAGCTCCCGATAGCAAAGCTGGAAGAATCTTAAACAGCAAAGTAAATAAAAATAGTATGCAATTGTAGCATAAAATAAAAATAAAAATGCCAGGGTCTATACTGATAAAAATATGATTGAATGAATGAAGGAATGAATGAAGGAATAAATAAATAAAATATGAAAATAGACAAAATCTCAGACAAGATAATTTCATAGAATTTATGCAGATACTTCCTCCTCAGAGAGTTGGTTAACTAGAAGGAATCACAAATAAATTTTCTGCCACAACATAAATAAATGTTCTATATCTCCACTCTGGTTGCCGTTACATGAGTATATATATTTATCGAAATTCAGTAAGTTCCATATCTAAATCTATATACTGCCGCTTCTGATTCTGGAAATACTGAAATAATTTCAACCATTCCCCTTACACCTTAGGAATTAGAAAAAAAAATAGACAAAATTTATGGCAGGATGACACTCAAGATCTTGAAATGCAGCTAGCAAATGCTAGTGAAACCTGAGCAATGGGAGACAGATAAAATTAATTTATTATTTCTGTAGCTTACTGGTTGTGGCACAGGGAGTGTGACTGAACAGAGTCCAGCAGTTTCACCGCAGTTGGGAGTCTGAGAACAACCAGGAAGCTAGAGTTCACAGAACAGAGCTCTGGCAGGGAAAACTCTAGGCAGGAAGAGATCTTAAGACTTATAGCTTGTGATCTTCAAGAATCCATGTGAGTGCTGAAGAACAAATGTTGTATGAGGAAACTAACTAAGGGGAGAGAAAGAACCACCCAAAAGAAATGAAAGAAGTACTATATGAAGTTTATACTCAGCAGAGAACAACACCTGTTTTCAACAGTGAAAGCATCAAATTGCTTAATTCCAAGTGCTTGGTTAGAGCTATATTTATTAAGTCTGACCTGTGAGCCATATCTCACCGGTGATCTATTTTGAGCCAAATAGATCACTTGAGCCAAAAGTCTTATATATAAGAGGTGCCTAAAACAAACCAAACACATACATATACATATTTTCACAAATAAAGACTATGTGACAGATACTTCATGTTGACCAAAAAACATAAAATACATGCTATTGTATATAAATAATATTTTATGTTTATTTATTTGTGGAGTATTTACATACTCCATAAATATTTGCTGGTTTGTTGATGAGAGTACTGATAAAGGCCTCACTCAATTGTGGGGAGAATCAATCTTAAATTCTGCTATTTTCTCCTGAAAAAAAAAAAAAGCTTAAAAGCATAACTCAAAAGATCAAATTACTTTTAAATAGATAAAATGTATTCCAGAATAAATCTAAAGAATATCTCCAATAATATAAAAAAAAAACCTCAACATCTGAAAAGGTAAAATTCACAATAACTAACATCTAGTGAAATTAGCAATCATGTAAGGAAGCAGCAAAATACAAGCCCAGTAAAAAGAAAACTCACCAATAAAACTGCTCACAAGTGACACACATGATGAAAACATCAAACAGGTCATAAAAACCCAGTTTTTATGATTTTATATTATAAGTTCAAGAAGCTAATAGAAAGGTTGAAGATCTTTACATTTTCTAGAGCTGAAAACTACAATATCTGAGATTAAAAAAATACAGTGGCTGAATAGGCATTTCAGCAGAAAAGATTAGCAAATGAAACACAGTAATACATGGTTTTTAATATTAAGTGGAGTTTCAGTGTATATTATGCCAGTTCTTGTAGAACTGTAATTATAAACACCCCATTCCTCAATTATGGTTAGAAATGCGAACACTGCTATCTCAATAATTGACAAGAAGGATATAGAAAGAATATAGTAAGAACATAGAAGACTTGAACAACACCATTAACCAACTTCACCTAGTTAACATTTATAAAACCTTTTAGTCATCAATAGCAGAAAACATTACTTTTAAGTTTACACAGAATATTTATCAATGAGTCTTATCTGAGACTATGAAACCAGTATCATTAAATTGAAATGTGTTTAAGTAAAACAATGTCATGATTTGCCCACAATAGAATAGCATAAGAAATCAATTATACAATCTTCTGCAAATGTTAAAATATTTTTGAAAATGTCTTACTTCTAGGTAATTTGAGTCCAAGAAGAAATCAAAATTAAATTAAATTGAACTGAATGAAAATGGAAACACAACATCATTTGTGAGGTAGTTATAGCAGAGGGGATTTTTGGTACAAAAATGCAACTCAAATCATCACAACTGTGCCCATCTTAAGAAACAGGAAATAAGCAAGAAAATAATATCAGGGTGGAAGGCAATGACATAGGAAACAGAATATAAATGAAATTAATGTGTCCCAACATTCATTGACACTAACTTACCAAACTGTGAGCTAAAAAGAACTTCTTCAATTTGTGGAAGGTTTTCTATTAACGTAGAACCACTATTCTTAATAGAATAAGACTGCAAGTTTCCCCCTAAAATCAGGAACAAAGCCAGGATATCCACTCTCTCTATATTGAAATTATGTTATACTGGAGGTGATGGATTTGTTCACTATTTTGCTTGTGCTGATGTTTCATAATTATTTACATATTTGAGAACTTGTTAGATTGCACCCATTAAACCTGCAGTTTATATGCCAATTATACTTCAAGAAAGCTGCCGAGAGAATTTGTGTATTTAAATTGTATCATAAGAATATTAGAAAAAAATAACATGAATCGTACCTATCTTGGTACCTACCTATTTTGAGATTTTTTACCCAGTGTCTTGTACAAAGTGAAAAAGTAACATATATCCTGGAAAAGAAAAGAATGCCACCCTTGATTGTAGGTCTCCAAATCTTTCTATTATTTGCTATAAACTAAAGGTTTTGTTTTTCCAAATTTATGTCTTGAAATCTAATCCCCAAAGTGAGGTATTTGGAAGGGAGGCGTTTGGGAGGCGATTCTGTCACATGGATGGGGTGCTCATGAATGAGATCGTTTCCCTAGGAAGGACTTACCTTGCCTCCCTCATCATGGGAGTGTATAGTATTTGACTAAAGATAGTAACCTATGAACTAGGAAGGGATCCTCACCAGACTCTCAAGCTGTCTTTTTTCACTTGATCTTGGACTTCCCAGTCTTCAGAACTGTGAAAAATAAATTTCTGTTCCTCATAAGTCACTCAGTCTTTGGAATTCAGTTATAGATGCCTGTATATACTAATATACTTTTCAACCAGAGTGGGCTTTTTAAATGATAATTTGAACATTCCAGCAACCAACTTAAAATTTTTTCACTGACTCCACATGAGAAGCTTCTTAAAATGACGGCAGTCCACGTGTTGCCTCTGTTTAACTATTTTTATCCTTCAGTGGAAACTAAATTCCATCTTCTGAACCACTGCTTTCTTCCTCTCCATCCATGGCAAGCTGAGCTCCCTGCAGTGTGCACATATTTCAGAATAGGCTGCACAATTTCTTGCTTCAGTTATTTTAAAATGCTTTCCTATGCATGGAGAATTCTTCCTTGTTGTTCATGTTTCATTTTTCACACCTCCTCCCAAGCTCCTTCCTGGACTCTTTAGACTAAATTAGTTGCCTTTGCTATATTTGCTGTGGAATGAACAATCACATTTATGCTTATGAATGAAAATTTTGTACCAAGTCTGTTAGGTAGACTTGAAAGGGACAATTCTGGGCCTCCCTGGTGGCACAAGGCTTAAAGTTTCAGTGCTATCAAGTTATCACCAGCCACTGTGGCATGAGTTCGATCCCCAGCCAGGAGCTAACCCACATAGTGCAGCAGACTTCTCCTGTATCATCCATTGCTCCCCTCAGTAGTGTATTTCAGTAGATTCACCTGTTCTGCTCCCCACTCTGTCTCTGGCGAATCCTTTCACACATATACAACCCCACTCAGCACCTCTGGCCTAGACCCCAGTTCTTGGATGCATAAATAAATAAAATAAATCTTTAAAAAAAAGAAAGGGAAAATTCTTAAAAGACTTCAAAAATTCAAATAAGAAATAATGGACGAAAGAAAGAAGGCAGTATTTTAATTTCTATCTTTATTAATTGGTTATGAGCAAGAGCTTTTGCATAAGGTTTAAAGACATTGAGTATTTCTCCTAAAAAACTGCATCTAACAAGCTCAGATAACTCAAAGGATGATTAAGATGGGTTTGACCATCACTCTGAATTCTACAAGTTGATAACTGCAAAGTTATCCTTTCCAATTCTATTAATAATAGAGACTTTAATGCTTAGAATCTCTCTGGAGCTATATTTTGACATCCTTGAGTATGAGCTTATACAGCATTCTTTATTGCCCACCACATTCATATTTATTTCAAGAAGCAGAGGTAAGAAATCAGGGATACAGAACAAGGAGAGTTGAAACAAAATATGAAATGATTAGATTTCAATTTTATTTTAAAACACATAAAAGGGAGATTTATTTACACATTTAATTTAGAGGAACATAATGGAGAAATGAATATATAGAAAGCTAAAATAATATCCTAGAATATGTAGACATCTACAAAGGATATTGTTACATTTCTTTTTAAAGTAGATACAGCTTTTATTGGATTTTAAATAATGCAAATATTTTTAAAAAACATCACCTTTCCAATTAATCTGCATGAGATATACCTAAGAAATTTAGTAAATTGTAAATACCTGCTTTACCTCAAAATTTTGGGCCAATTGATATTATACATGTATCAGAGCTCAATATTGAAAAAAAATTCATATGATTTGGGGTAGTTGATCTTGAGCCACAGATTTATAAATAATAAAGTTGAGTATATCAGTTATTCAGATTTTGGTATTGTGTTAGCAAATCTTATGAACATTTTAACATCTATTTTAGCAGAAATTTTTGTGTACATATATTTATCTATTTTGTTTTAAATTTTGTATATGACAACTAATTGAGATATGTGCTGTTAGAAATACTGCATTAATTTTTCTATAGACTTAGTGGATAAGAGCAGATATAGTGACTGTTGACAAATTGGGTATAATTTTGAATTTATGGTGGTCTGACTTTAATGGAATTATCTAACTATCCTATGTCTAATTTTTGTCACCATTATATTGATAAATAAAACATCATTTATTATTTATAACAATTGAATTCTGATTTACATAAAGTGTTTCACACAATAAATATAATCAATGAACAGTATACTATCCATGTTTATTGTCTTAAAGGGCTGTTGATTTTTTCATATGAGAACAAAACCCATATTTTAGCTGGGAGATTTCAAGATATTGGATTTAAAACTAACAATAAATTGAACACTAGTGTGTTAATATTTGTTATTAGTTAGCACCATTATTAGTTATACTAAATGTTACTGTATTTAATGTAATGAAAAAGAGGATTTATTGAGAAAATCCAACCACCTCAGAACTTATTTCCTCATACTACATTGAAGTTGCTGATGACAACTGAGCATAAACAAATGGCATTCAAACAAAGGTAAGCAAAACCACCTTAGGTATGAAACCTCCAATTTGAGGGGAACTTAATTTCAATGTAAATACACTGGCATTCTTACCACCATAAGTATAGAAAGTAGACTCAGTGCAAGAATGGCTATCTAATTAGAAGTACAATGATACATTCCTAAATCCAGTTAAAAGGAGGATATTTCTTTTAGGTAATTGAAAAAGAAATGAAATGCTATACTAAATGCATGGTTTCACAGCAGATTGAAAATACAAACTTCATGAGGGAAAAGGGAGAAAATTGCTTTTATATCAGTGAGGCCCTAGGGAAATTAGTAGGGTGTGTGTGTGTGTGTGTGTGTGTGTGTGTGTGTGTGTGTGTAAAAGGAAGACCAACAGTGGTGGTTTGAAAGAGTTCAGGCAGACAATAGACATTGTGGACTTTTTTTTAAGGGCAAAGTTTCACCTAGAGGGGGAAAAAAAATAACAGGCTGTGCTTTTGAATAAATTTCTGTTTTCTAGGTTAATTCTTTCTTTAGTTGAAGTCTATTCTTTAATATGGGGTGTTACTATGAACATAAACTTGACCTCTCTAGTGTGAAGTAAAACAGCTTTAATTACTGAGCAATCTTTAATAAAGATAAGACTTTCTACTTAAACAATTTGAGAAAGTAGAAACCATTCGTGAATTTTTTACTTGTTCTTTCCTGACATGAATTGTGTCTGTAACTATAAAAAAATGTGACTTTCAAATCAGCATTAACTGTGAAAAGTTATTTCCTCTAAGTTTGAAAATTTAAAATATAGTTGGTAAGGTAAATTATAAGGGTAAGAAAATAAAATAACTAGAAAATGATGATGGAAGAACATGCATTTCAATATAAGCATACAACTGATCTGTTAGAAATACATTTTTTTGGTCCTTAATGTTAATTCTTTTTGGTCTATAGTTATTTTATTCCCAGGGCTGATTTCATCTTCTGTGTACCTGCTTATTAAATTAAATTAATTAGCTAACATATTTATTTTCTTATCACTTAAAATTGAAATGAATTAATTAACTTTTTGCCCATCAGGAGTAATAATTGACCTAAACTGAGTTTTGCATAGTATTTTCCATATTAACAATTTTAGTAGAGGAAAATATCCAACCCTAGAAAAAGGAACATTTTGAACCCCTGAATATGGTTTTAGATAGCATGAGTTCTTTGAATCTATAAGTGCAGATAATAGTAATAACCATTGGAGATACAATAACAGATAGCTTTCAAGACTCACTTTTTTAATGGCAACTTCGTTTAGTATCTCAGGCACTTGAGATATTATACCTTGATAAGGATATCTTATGAAACAGGCCTGAGGTTTTCAGTACCTCAAACCTAATTAAAGAAATGAGACCATATAGCCAAGAGAAGTGGGGGTTGGGGGGAGGAGAAAGGTGCTGGGATATGAGCTAAACATCAGCCAACCACACCTTTCAGCTTCCTCTGCATTGTCACCTCTTCCTTGTTGCTTCATTTAAGCAGTGCTCTTAACTTTGTGGATCATAGTGCATCTGGCATTGTGGTTAAAGCTATTGTAAAAAACAGCCAGGCAAATAGACACAATGCAGAAAACTATGTCATATTTGTAAGGAATACAGAGACTCTATAAAGACTAATTATTTTCTGACTTGATATTATAGTGTAAACTCCTATCAAATTCTGTGTCGAAGTACATTCAGAGATTCATAAAATACAAAAAGAATGAGTTTTGAGCGCCAGAAACCTGACTCTTCCCTGCAGCGAATTCACTGCAGAGAAATAATTGTACCAAAGTCAACAAGCAGGTATTGCATGTGAGACAATGCTGTCATCAAAAGAAAATTTCACTATTACAAAAAGAATCTGCATTTCTTCTGGAGTCTCTTTTTACCTTTATTGTATGTAAAACTAAGATTTTATTTTGCTTTAATTTTTGATAGGGATATTATATATCAACTAACTTAAAATACATATTGGAAGAAATGTAAAATATTATGCCTATACATGAATTTGTAACAAATATTTCCACTATCAATATGTCTATTGCTTAAAAGTTTCATTGTAAATAATTTGCATTTTTTAAACAAATCTGGGTCATTTTGTTTTTGGTGAAAGCAGGCACATTTAAGCCAACATTCCTAAACAAGTTCCAGTATTAACCTAGATTCACAGCTAATATAACATTTATTCACAATTATTTAAAAGTTATTAAAATGATTTAAAAGATGGTTTCCTATAGTAACAGGCTAAAATTAACATAGACTATGTCTATATATGCAATTATGTTTGTAGACTAAAATGTTAATTCACTTCAATAGCTTCAATGTCACACTCTTTTTTAATGTTGAATTGACATTGGTTTATAACCTATACAAGGTTCACACTTCTCAGATGAAACTTCAAACTAAACATCAAAGAATGCCTGATGCTTTTTTAAGTAATGATTATTAGATCTCCTTTAATAGTAATATTAATCTCTTAATTGTATATCAAATTAATCTGTGTTACTAATATTATAATATACCTTGCTCATGTGTGCTTTACCTTAACTCTTTCATGCCTTTCACTCTCCATTTGAGAAGAGAGAAAAATTGGAAAACAAATACATATGTCTTTAACAACTTTTCCATTTCTCCACATGTACTATATTTCTCTGATAAACAATTTAAGAGAACTTTAGCTTCTACAGCATTCCATTGGGAACTTGGCTACATAGGTAGGGAATAAACATAAAGCATAAAAAGAAGAAAATAAAAATCTTGCTACTTCATCTTCAAATGTAAATTTCAAACTCATTAACTGACATGTTTTCTTCATCTGCCTATAATCTGCTTTCTCTTATTCTGTATACCCAACTTGTCTTCATTTTTTTGTTCTGAATCCCACTTAAATGTCACCTCCTTCAGGAAGCTTCCTTTGGCATTCTTCACTTCCTATCCCTGGCTCTGCTGGAGGTGATCCCCAGGCATCCCAAACAATGATTATCTAGTCTCTCTCCCTCCATCTCCTTTATTTTCCCTGCTGACATAGCTGTGAGGTTTCTGACAGCAGGATTCATCTTAGAATGTTCAATGTCCATCAAAATTCTTGACTCAGGGTAGGTGATAAATACAGGCTGAATAAAAGAGTGAGTGTGCATAGCTCTGTGAAAAGTAAGAAAGGTAATCAGAAGGCTTACTAATATACTCAAGGAGCAGTAGAAAGTTGTAGACTTTCATTGACATATATCATGTGATTGCCACATACAGTGGTCTACATAGTATGACAAAGACTTCTGAAGTGACTGAAATATTATAGAAATGTCCTAATTTAAGCATTGCCACACTTTTGGACAAGTAGATTCTGACTGATCTTTATAGGCTTCTATTACTTTATCTTTTCCAATTGAAATAGTATTTAAGTATGCTATTATCTTCTAATTACTTCTTATTCTGACTTCAAGTTACACCTGCCTGTCTCTGATTTGATCCTATTCTGTAAATTTTGTACTTTAATTCCCTGATGCAAATATTCTTGCCCTCGTTTTTTAGTTCTTTTATTTATCATACAAATCAGGACACTTTTGAGAGTGGCTGTACTATTAATAATTATGACACAACAATAGGCATCAACCTATTTATGGTTTATGAATTGCTTGGCAAACTGAAATGGCACCTTACTTGTTTTTGGCTCTTGGATTCAACTTCTATGCAACTGTCAAAATGATTTTTTTTAACCTAAATCTGAAAATGTTTTACTTTAAAAACCTTTCAATTGCTTCACTATGATAATAAGATAAAGTCTTATCTTTAAGATAAGCACACTGTGCTCTAAGCTTTAATTCTTATTGCCTATATCTTTGTCTCCTTGTTCAAGTTGACCCCACTACCTAGAACACCTCATCAGCTCTGCAGTCACTTTGGTTAAATCCTATCTTCCTTTAAGGCAGTAATTCTCAGAGTTTTGCTATTCAAGCAAAGGCTATGGAATCATCGTTCAAGGAAAACACACATTTTGACTAACATTTAGAAAGAAAGTGCAGGGCCTCCCTGGTGGCACAGCGGTTATGTGCTGCATTGTGGAGCTGCTGTTGGCAGCGGCAATGCGAGTTCAATGCCCGGCGGGGGAGTTTCCCACATGGCGCAGCAGACCTCTCCTGCCTCTCCTGCTGCTCCCCTCAGCAGAGTGTTTCCATCAATTTGCCTGTTCTGCTCCCCACTCTGTCTCTGGTGAACCCTCTCACCTCCCCATGCCTCTGGCCTGTACCCCAGCTTGTGTGTATAAATAAATAAATCTTGGGAAAAAAAAAAGTAGAGAGAAGACGGCAAACTAACTTAATGCTCTTGGACCGAAGAAATTACGAAATGCTCAGTTTCCTATGTTTTCTTTTTTTGCCTCAGATATCCCAAACTTTGAAGTTGAAGACCTAGATTCAAGAAACCTCAATGAAAACTGGGAAAAAAAAAAGTTCAAACAGTAGCATGCTCTCACTAGCCAAAATTCAAGGAAATAAAAGAAAAAGCTTAGACAATTCTTCCATACTCCAGTTAAACAGCACAGGAGAAAACTGATTCCATGAAACTGGAGAGTTTAGACTTCCATCCTTGCAAGGCTGTAATGATGTCTCCCAAACAACTATCAAGTAGTATGAAAGAAAGTCAAAGAGGGAGCTGGGGATTTCATCCCTGCTGGTTAACAATGAGGCCACCCTTTGCTTATGTCTGTGCAACCTGTATGGGGAGCCTGGAATTCGCCTTGCACCTGACATTATTATGCCTCCTCTCTTTCCCCGCTGGCATGGTATCAGAGGGCATCTAGTGAAGAGGCAGGGCTTGTACCACTGCCCAGTTGTAATGAGGACAACTTTACAACATTGAGAGTGCAGGCCATGTGAGGAACCTGGCACACCTAATAGCTGGGTAGCTTACTCTTCGCTCGTTCCCATACCATATTTGCTGAGTGACTTCCTTGCATCAATATGTGCTCAAATGGGAAAGACAGTCGAAAACTCATGGTCTGTGGCTCCTTCAAGATTTTTGGAAGATAAACCTTCCAGAGAACTACATTTAAAACAAAGGTTTAAATAAAACGCAGTTTCAAAACATAACATGAACATTTCAACTGAAAATCATGTTACAGCAAGGAGTAGGAAGATCTATAACCTCACTTTAAAAAAATATTCTGAGCCTCCCTGGTGGCATAGGGATTAACTCTCAGCACTATCACCACTGCAGCCTGAGTTCTATCGGCAGCCCAGGCAGCTGACCACACGGCACAGCTGACCACATGGTGCAGCAGACCTCTCCTTTCTCACTTGATGCTCCCCTCAGCAGTGTATTTCAGTACATCTGCCTGTTCTGCTCCCCACCCTGTTTCTGGTGAATCTACTCAACCCCCACACCTCTGGCCTACATCCCTGTTCTTCTACAAAAAAATAAATAAATAAATAAAATCTTCAGGGAAAAAAAAGACAATCAGTAATGCCAACAGAGATGGCAGATGCTGGTTAGAATTATCTAACATATATATAATGTGTTTTATACCTTTTATATATTTATTATTACATTATATATCTATATATTAGATATAAATGTATACAGCATATGAGATTAAAATGTTCTAACCCCTGTTATAAGCATTCCTAAAGCAAATGGAAAACAGAGATTTCAGCAAAGAAATGGAAAATCTTACCAAAAAAATAAAACACATAAAGGCAAATTAATTTTGCAACTAAAATAGTGCTACCAACTGAATGAAAGCTCAGCGGATAGGCTAAGCAGTAGAATGGAGGATACAGAGGAAAGAACTGGCAAAGAAGAAGACAAAGTAATAGAAATTACATAATCTTAATAATAATGAGAAATATTTAGTTCTGGTATCAGTCCTGAGATAGAAATATGACACTAACAAAAAAAATTAGTTATTTTTTTTTCCAAAACTACTTTTATCTTTGTGTTTGAAAGCTCTAATTAAATTTTAAGTAATTATATTAAAATTAATTTTATAGTCTTAACTTATGTACAATAATTTTCCATATCAAGGAAAATTTAAGAATGGATAATATTCAGATTTGAAACTGTTGCATGATACAGGAATAATTCTGAAAAAAGATTTTTTTGCCCTTTATCATAAACTAGAAATACTTTATTCTCTTAAATCCTGAAGTGATATAGTAGCTCAGGAATCTCTTGGATTACCTTTTTGGCCTCAAAACTACACAGTATGTATATTTTAAAATAACATGTTGACATTTCTGCAAAATCATATATAATTTCTGGTGTCATAATCCTAAATTTAGAAACATAAAACTAAATGTTAAAATTCCTTGGACCATGACTGTATCATTTTATATAATCTATTAAACCATTCTCAATTCACTACAATAACAACAATTCTAATTATTCAGCTTTTATTAGAACCCCTATGGCAATTTTCTGTCAGTTTCCAATAATGGCACAGAGTAGCCCTGAGCATAAAGTTGAAAGTGTGTGGTAAATTGAAAATGCCTGCAACATGACAATCTGTACATCTCAGAGATAAACTCGTTCAAAAATACATAGCACAATGTGAAATGATAATGTTTAAAAGTGCCTTTTGAGATTCTTTTTAATTACAGAAAAAACTTTATTGTCACCTCAACTCTCAGTGTATCAATTTGTTCCTCAATAATCTTCAAGGCAAAGACTTCTGTCTTCTATTACATCATTTTTACTTTACCTCCCATTGTGAGTGTATGTTGGAATAATTCTGTCACTAAGTACACATGTGATGTGAATGAGTGTAAAGTAAGCTTTTAAACTTTTTGAGGTGATCAGTTTAGTCAACTGGAAAACATAATACATTTAAAAACTTGTAAACTGGTGGAATAGTAATTTAACTGACCTACTTCTAGATCTAAACAATATTGATTTATTCCTGTCTCAAAGAATCTAGATTTTTGTTTGTTTCTTATCTTTATTTTTTAAAGCAGTTTTAGATTTGCAACAAAAGTGAGAGGAAGGCATAAAATTGTCTCATGCCCCCTCACATGCATAAACTTCCCTATTATAATATCACCAGAATAGTACATTTTTTAACTAAGGAAAAGCCTACATTGACATATTATAATCATCCAAATGCCATAGTTTGCCTTGGAGTATACTCAATGTTGTACATCCCATGGGTATGAATTAAAGAATAATGATATATATCTGTCATTATTATATCATAGAGCATTTCCGCTGCCCTAAAAGTCTCTGTGCCCTGCCTGTTCATCTCTCCCTCTTTTCTCCCAGAAACCAGTGATCTTTTTGTCTCCATAGCTTTTCCTTTTCCACAATGTCATATAGTTGGAATTATACATTATTTAATCTTTTCCTATTGGTCATTTAAACACATTCATTTAAGATTCCTCAGCACCAGATTTAATTCATTCACTCATTCACTACATTTTAAAAGGACAGGTTTACTAGGAAAAGGAGAAAAAAAGAGGCAGCTGCATCGTCACCGGTGGGCAGAAGAGCTGCTGCTGCCACTGCTGCTTTACAAAGGGAAAAGATTCGTGAAAAGAAACACCTGCATAGTCGCAGGCAGGCAGGAGGGCTACCTCAGCACGCAGATTTTTATATCCTGTCCGGAGACCTGCTACCTACTAACCCTCTTTTTTTTCAGAGGTTGTTTTTTGTTTGTCTGTTTTTTTGCCTGCATGCAGTCCTTCTCTTCATTCTTTAGAGATTTTAGTTCCTGACTAGAAATGTTAATTTACGTGTAAACATGGTCAAACTATGCTGCCCAGTTGTCTGGTCAAACATTAGCATACAAGTTACTATTAGGCTTTTTTTTTTTTATGTGTTTAACATTTGATAATAGGTAAACTTGAACTAACGCAGATTACCCTCTATGATGTGGATGGGGATTATCTAATCAGTGTGCTGAAGAGAAAACTTTGAGGTTTTCCAAAGAAGGATTTTTGCCTAAAAACTGTAACAAAGAAACCCAACCTGAGTTTCCAGCCTGCTGGACATCCTTGGGACTGTAAACTGAACATCTCTCACTGTCACAATGTGCAAACCAGCTCTTTAATATAAGGAAAAATGTAAGTCTGTGTATTAATCAGGGCTTTACGGAGAAACAGGACCAATAGCAGGTTTAACATCCTGATGCCATTGAGTCTGGAACAATTGGCTTCGTCTTTCCCAGTCATTTTAGTGTGTTCCATCACAACACAGCATAAACAGGGGGTTGGTTGATGTGTTTGTTGCTCATACTCGGTTCCTTAAAGAGTATCCAGGAAGAGGTAGGTGATTAATTATTTTGTTTATGAATCAGTTGAAAATAGTAGTTATTATAATTATTTAGACGATAAAATGATTTTCGAATATGACAGAATAAGCGTGTGATTATGTGTAGGCATTGGGGTGTGCTATTTAGTTTAAATATATCTTATTAACTGTTATTTAAAAATGCATGTTTTAAAATTCTCAAGCAGTTTTGAGTTGGAAAGAAAGTTCACTTTTTAAGATTTATTTATTTATATTGCCAACTCAAATGTGCTCAAGAAATGAGATACTTGTCTCAACTTTAGTATATTGATTTCTACACCTGTAGAATAAATAATAATATTAAGAGATAGCAAAGGCTAACAATTGATTCATATTGAGAATACACATGTCAAAGTTTTAAAATGGGACTGTGCCCTATAAAATATGATTAATAATATTTATTTTCTGGGTTTGGAGAAGCTATGGCAGATAAAATAATGCAAAGTAAAATTCTTAAAGAGTGTGTCAGAAAAATATCCAATTAATATATGAGTATTTTCATATAAACATTTACTTACTTACCTAAATATTAACCCCATCTTAAGAACCTTGCTAATAATTTTCTTTCAAAGACTAGTGGAAGGATAAGCATAGATAGAAGAAATCCATGAAGGTAGAAAATCCCTGAATTCCAAATTGAGGTATTTTCCTCACACTTTATTAATTCTAGAGATTATAAACCCCTTTTGAAAATATAACTATAGTCCTTCTGGTAGTAAAGATAGACTTCAAACTGGAAATCAGTGTATAATATGAGCTCAGGGTGAATTTCTTTCATTTGTTTATCAAAATTCTTACACCTGGTTTTTTGCATATTTGGATTTATGAAACTAAATTACATTTTTGTAAAAAAGAATGGAACAAAAATAGATCAATTATAAATCCATCTAACTGTTCTGAGTATACTAGCAGAACTTTGACAGTGATCCTTTGTTTAAAAAATAAATTTTGTTTCAGCTTTCTATCTGGTGCAATATATACTTCATATGGGCTTATTGTGGAAAAAATAAACCCCTCTTCCAGAGTCTGGAAAGTTTTACTAATTTCTAAATAGTAGTTTTACAACATATTTTTCCGTTTAAAAGATAAATATGTTTCTTGAGTAGGCTGTATAAAGTCCCACCAAAGTTTTCCATGCCCTAACTCCAGAATACTTTGTATTATAGCATAAAAAGGGATATTGATTAAGGATTTTGACATGGAGAGATTATCCTGGATTATTTGCATGTGTTCAAATGTAATCACAAGGGTTCTTATAAAAGAAAATCAGGAAGTCACAGAAAAGTGAAGTTGGTGTGACCAGGAAAGCTGATTTTAGCTGTTGTGATCACAAGCCAAGTAAAGATGGCAGTCTCTAAAAGGTTCGTAGGGCAAGAAACAGATCCTACCCTATCCCCTAGGGACATCAGACACTGCTGATCTATTGATTTTAATTATAATAATTCTGTTGAACTTCAGATATACAAAATTGTTAAGAAAATATGCCTCGTTTTTTTAATCTTCTGAATTCATAGTAATTTGTTACAGCAGGAATAGAAAACACATTTGCTTTTTCTAAAAACAATGATTTATTTATTTATGTAAATGTTGTAAGTAATTTAAGATAATAATCTATAACTGAAGTTACTCTAGATACCTATGCTGAGACAATATACATTAACATTTATAAATCTTTTGGTACATTATGAGTAGGAAAATTTTAGAACATTTAAAAATGTTCATTTCCTTGAATGACAGTTTTCATAAAACAGAAAATATACTTTTTTGTGTGTGATGGGAGATATATAGTTTTATTTAAAACCTAAGGAACTCAATTCATTTTAATGGACCTGATAAGCATATTCACTGAAATCTGAAATTATTTTGATAAGTCATCTCAGAGATTCAAATTATGTAAATAAAATGAAATAGATTATTTTAGAGTAATATTATCTCAGTCTCATGTTTTAACTGTAAACATACCTGAATTGGGAAGAACAAAAATGTGGAAAAATACTGATACAATAGGTTATATAAAGATGTTGGAATTGCTTAAATATTGAAAGTAACACTTTTGATGTTAGCAGAAATATTAAAACTTAAAATAGTTTATATAAATGTGAGGCTACACTCTTGAAACTTATTTAATATTGTAAAACAACAGTATGCCAATAAAAATATATAGTTAAAACTCAAAATTTACTTTCAGAGATCAGATCTGGAAAATATCTTATGATAATGAATCATCACTAAAAAGAGATAACTTTTTCTGATAATTTTGGTTATACATTTTTAATCATTTGAATAATATCTTCCAATATGTATGTATTTTTAAAAGATCAAATGACAAACATTTGTCTACTGGTAATTGCCATAAAGAGCAGTTGTTAATTTTAATGTTACAAAACTTATAAAACATTTTATTATTTCAAATGTATTAACATGTATTCTACTGAACAGTCAGAAAATTTTTCTCTATAAATTATATTCTTTTTAAGAAACAAAAGATATTTTTGAGCAATTGGGCAATTTCTGGAGAATCCAGTCTAACTCTATAAGATAAATTAAAACCAAGTGTTTTAAGACTGGATGATGATATTAATCTGTTCAGAGTGGAAAAAAATTAAAACCAACCAACAAAGGAAAATAATATTGACAGCTATCAAACCTACTAGTACTGAAATACAAAATACAGATTGTGTGGCATGTCAAACTCAGAACTGATTTCTAACAAGATAATGAGCAAGTTTATTATAATTTGATGAGAGTGATACACTTCCACCTGGGAGTGCTAGAGAAGTTTAAACTGCACACACTTTTTGAGAGTGAATTAGCAAAACATAGTGTCTAGTCCTTGGATGATGTTTACTTTGAAATTTGTTTAAAGCAAAATGAAATTGTAAAATCTTGAGCAATGTTAAAAAAGGAACAATGATAATTTGAGAAGGGTTTCGTGAAAAGGCAGATTCAAACATGTTTTTATTTCTTTGATGTTATCAGTCATAAAAGAGTCCTGAACCCTTTACCCCAAATTAGAGGTGACAGCAGCATCAGGAAGGCTGACTCACCCCAAAGGCTGAGTCACACCCTCCCACAGCTTAAGTCAGAACAAGCATCCTGCTCTGTCCCATATCACACCTTCCCAGGACACTGAGACCCCTGTTCTGCAGGAGTCCCTGTGCAACTCCCTCTACCTCCTTAGTACCACTATGAGGAAGGCTGAGTGACCACAGGAAAGGCAAGAGGCAGAGGACAGAATCCTGCAGGACAGTCAGGGAGAACATGGACAAGCCTCTGGGCCAGTCAAACTCCAAGGGACAGAGTCTGGCTGAGGCTTGCCCCAGGTAACCAAGTGGTCCATACCTCCAAAAGACCAACCTCCTTCAAAGACACTTGGGTTTGAGTTCATCTTCTAAGCATCACTATTCCTTTTGGGACACCCATCTAATCCTGCTCTGTGTTCAGCTAGAGACCCAAGGAGATAGGAGGAAGGTCCCTTTATCAGGCATTATTCCCTTTCTCCTGTCTATTTTTTGCCCCAGGAACATTAGCTATTCACCTTTCACCCCCTCTATCAATGGTGAACTTTCACAAATACCATATGAGAGTATTTGTAAATCTGATGCTTAAGGGAGACAGTGACTAGCAGATTCATATTGTGTTTCGGATTAACACAGAGGGAAGTTAAAAAATAGACACAGTATTTGTAAAAAAACAAAAGCAATGGAGAATGCGATGCTTTTGTTAAAAATCATAAAATTCCCATTGGTGTTACCGTGGGGTGTGTTAAAAATATTTGTTTTCCACTAACATGAAAGACAAGCTGTGTCTTTTCAAGTAGTTGGATTTCATGTACCTCCTACCATGCTGTGTAAACCACAGGTCCTTTGAAGTGTTCACTCTTCTCCAAGTAGGAGTAAGTCATTAACGTTTCTGAGGGAACAAGAGGAAACTTTTTTCAGAGAGGAAGCATTAGGAAGCACATTTTTTATTTATTAAAATATTGAACCAGAAGATTTAAATTTCATGAAATATTTTAAACTTTTAAGATACAGTGTTAGAACAACACCATTTCAGAATCTTACTTTTATTTGAAAGCTACAATCTTTTTCTTTTCAGGTTGAGAATTTTGCATGCTTCTTCATTTTTACAGGATCTTTGTGGGTAGCATTTAGGGAGCCAGTCATTCCATAAATATGAAAGGTTGGTGGAAGCACAATAATCTCTACATATTTCTTGAAAGACTTACTTACGCCAATTGCATGGATATGGTCCATTTGTCACGGGCACGGCTGGAAATGGAACAAACCACACTACCTGACACTCAAGACGTTAGAAGCCCAAGATCTTTCTTTGTGCAAACAATGTCTCGCTATCTTACTTTTCCACTTCACCTGCATCAGGCTTCTTTCTTTTTAGGTTTAATATTGCATTGATTTTTCTATTGCTGAATTACACAATTTATCACAAATGTAGTGACTTAACATACAAATTTATTATCTCAGTTCAGTGGGACTCATGTTCAGACATGGCTCATTGTAGTCTCTGTTCAGTGTTTCACACAGTTGAAATCAAGTTGTTGACTGGCTTTCTTTCCTTTCTGAGGCCTGAATTCGATTTTAAGCTCACATGGTTATTGGCAGAGTTCAGTTCCTTGAAGCCATAGACCAGACAAATCTCCCCTGCCCCATTCTCTTGCTGACTGTCAGATGGAGCTGCTTTGCTTTCAATTCCTTGCCACATGGTTCTCATCAACCTTAATCATGTCAAGGAGATCTCATCAGATTACATCAGGCCCAACCAGATGATCTTTTTACTAACTGATTACTAACTTTAGTAATCAGCTGAAATCAGCTGATTGATTAGTGGTCTCTATATGAGAGTAATTTATCCACAACTTTTGCCAGCACTCAAGGAAGTGAGGATTATATGAGTTACGCACATCACAGAATTGTAGAATCTGCCTGCCACAGATATGTAA
This sequence comes from Scalopus aquaticus, assembly GCA_004024925.1. Taxonomy (NCBI): domain Eukaryota; kingdom Metazoa; phylum Chordata; class Mammalia; order Eulipotyphla; family Talpidae; genus Scalopus; species Scalopus aquaticus. The sequence goes on along the minus strand of PVIJ01001483.1, from coordinate 112,389 downwards.
GTGCACTTCTTTTCCTTTTTTAATTGAGATATAATTGATACATGCATTTGTATTCATATTAGATACAAACCATAATGACTTGATATGTGTGTTTATTGCAAAATGATTACCACAATAAGTTTAGTTTAATATCTATCACCACACGGCTGTATATTTTTTTCCTATCGCTTCATGAGAACTTTTAAGATCTACTCTCTTAACTGTCAAATACGCAATACAATCTGTTAATAGTCGTCATGCTGTTTGAGCTTAATATGCAATTATTGCTTGAAATTCCACTTAGATATAAATGATGGTATATTTGCCCTATTTTACATAAGGTATTAATGAACTATTAATTTTACAAAGAAAGGGTAAAAAGTGAAGGGTAAATATAGCTTTTTATAAGACTGTTGCTTCAAACTGTGTTGGATGATGTGGAATTTTATGTTTTGATTAAGTCTCTTATATGAACATCTTGTTTTTATGCTAAAAATAAAGATATTTAAATTTCTTTTTTTAATTTAAATATATGATATTAGAGTCTGTCTTTACTTATTGGCTCTTTAATGTTTTCGTCCCTTTTCCCACCCTAGATAAGAATAATTATAATGAAAATAGTGGGTAAGAAAGGGACATTTTTGGCCTCCCTGGTGGGCTAGGGGTTAAGTCACAGTGTTATCACCACTAAGAACTGAGTTCCAACCAGGAAGCTAAGTCACACATGGTGTAGCAGACCTCTCCTGTCTTGCCCTCTGTTGCCTTTAACAGTGTATTTCAGTAATTCTACCTGTTCTGTTCCCCACTCTGTCTCTAGTGAATCCTCTCACCCTCTTTCAGCTCTGGCTCACACCCCAGTTCTTCTACACCAAAATGAAAAAAAGGGGGAAATTTTGAATCCATGTTTCTTTCAAAGGCTTTCCTATTTGATATTTTTAACATTAGAAAAAATTTGATGTATTTGCTACTTTTATAACCATAGATAGTATAAAATAATTTATTTTTATCAATCTGGTTTGAAAATGCAAAGACTAAACCAAAAAGAAACCCATGAGCTAATACTTGACTAAAAATAAGAACCCAAAATCTATTTTTGGTATTGATATTATTATTAATGCTGTCATTTGAGTACACTGGACAATACTGATTCTGTTTCTCTTAAATAACACTAACTTGGTAGCTTCCAACATCTCCTGCCGCTTATAAGATTGAATTGTTTTCTTTATTTAATTATTGTTTAACTAGACATTTTATTTCCCCTACCACCATCTCTGTGTCCCCTGATTCCTTTCTCTCCCCCTCCCTCTTAAAATCAGTCCTCAGGTAGTTTATTAATTTAATTGTGTGCTATATACATGTCCAGGTTTTTGTTTTTTGTTTTTGTTTTTGTTTTTACCATTTTGACTGACTTTGCTGCACACCATTCACTCAAATTTCTTCCATTTTGTAGAAAATGACTGCATTTGATCCTTCTTTATGGCCATGTGATACATCATGGTGTGTATATACCACATTTTCTTGATACAATAGTGCATCAATGAACATTCAGGTTGTTTCTATGTTCACTACCATTTATAAATAAGGTTGCTGTGAACACTGTGGAAAACACTCTTTTTTGTTATTGTTGTTGATGACTTCATAATCTGTGGATATATGCCTGAGTGTGGGATTGCCAGGTTGTACAGTATTTCCATTTTTGTTTATTTTTAATGTAAATCCAGATTGCTTTCCATAATGCTTATATCAGTTCACATTCTAAATTTCTAAATTAATTACCTTGCTAACATTTTTCTGTGTAGAATAAAATTCTCTGTAAGATATATTAGTGTGAATTAGATAAGAAATGAGATTTTGGTTCCTGTACTGTTAATAACTTACATATTTTTAAATCCTTCATTATATCTTTTCTGTTGCATCTGCTGCAATATTATCTCCTCATTGGGGGTGTGGCTTTTATTTACTTTATAAGCTTTCAGTTAATAGAACTTTATGATTTATTTTGTGATTTGTCACTTTTTCCATCATAGATAACCTATCTTGTTTATACAACAAAACAAAACAAAAAACCTTTTCCTTCGTCAGACTCATGGACATATATCCTACATTGGTTTGAAGAATTTTAAATATGTGCATTTCATATTTTAGTTAAATTCACCTCTAACTATAAGCATTTGTAATATAAGTTACAATTTTCCTTTTTTGATTTATTTTATTAAGAAATAAAAAGTGTTACATTAGGAAAGTGTTAAAGCACTTCTTTGAAATCCTTTCTTGACTACTGCTCATAAATACCACCCTGGTGCTTATCATTTGCATGTACTTGTGAATTTATTTCTGACTTCTCTGTTTATTTCTCTTTATCTATGTGACAGCCCATATGCCAATAAGAAACTACTGCTAGCTTACAACATTCAAACTGCCAGCAACAGAGACCAGTGCTAAGCCCCTGTAATGGCAGTATTCATCAAGAACATCAACTGAAAACCAACTATTTGATTATTCTGTTGTTCTTCTACTCAATCTTTCCTTCTCACTTTCTTTTTTCACAGATGCTAGGTCTGCATCACAATGTGAAATCTCCTAACCACCTCTTCTTCCAAGCCCTTTTTATTTCACAGGTGTTTTATCAAATAAATCTCTTGCTCATTTAATCTGTTCTTGGTGTTGTTTCTCAGGTGTCATGAACCAAAACGTATATTTCTTTTGGAAGAATTTGCCTATATTTCTTTCAAGCATCTAAAATTACTACTATTGGATAATCATTTTAGACTAAATTCTCTGTTTTGAATTTTTTAAATCATAAATTTTGGTTAATGATATCCCACTCATTTAAGAGGCAATACCAAAGCTGGCAAGTTTACTTGCCTTCTCCTTTTGGAATAATATTCATTTCTTCTTCCACAGAGCATGTGTAGTTAGGCAGTCCCAGTTTAATACAGACATCTCTCTCACCTTGTATAAATGTGTCTTTCTATTCTTTGTCCTCTCTACTAATCCATATCTATGTCTGTATCATCTATATCTATATCTAATCTCCATCCTGTTGTTTTTATTTCTTTGAAGAACCTTGATTACAAAGCGGGATATTACCAGAATATGGACCTAGATGCATAAACTATTGCAAACTTTTATCACTTGAGATAATTCATTTTATCACATCTAGTTCAATTTTTCTGAGTAAAATTTTTTATTTTGGCTGCATTTTTTCTAGACTTTCTTCTTTACATTAAGATATTGATTTCAGTTATTTTATATTCTTTAATCATTCATAGACACATTCCATGAGTATAAATTATGGAATTTGAGTTGTAGCATTTTTATACTTTCTATCTAAGGACATTTATTGAATTAAACAAACCATCTAGAAAATAAAAAACACCATCTTTTGTTATTTTGTACAAACTATGTTAATGCTCAGCCCCAAGCTGAGATGGTATCTGCATTTAATAACAGCTACTTCAAAGATATGCAGAAACACATTTGCATATGCTACGAGTAGAAGAATTTATGTGCTTAGTTCACTGATATTAAAATTAATTGTAAAATGTCACTAAGGGAATTTGTCTTTGATGTTCTCTGTAGGGGAAAATTTACGTTTAGAGATTAAACATTAAAAATGAAAAAACTAAAAGAATGTATGTTTTCATCCTGTGATTAGTGGGTAGGGCACAGATACATCTCAGCACATTATTAATAGAGTATTTTCAAGGATCTGTGTCTAGAATATGCCACATGAACACATTCTTAGTATTTTATGAAGAGCTCAATTTCTCTTCTTAATAAATAGTACTAGGCTGGCTGCCTTTTGCGCTAAAAGAAATTATACTAGGTATGTGAATATTCTGGAGATATTTACTGGTAATTCATCATTTAAAGGTTAGAACAGGCTCTTAATTAGTAAATATATAATAAGATTTTTAATGGAGATGCCGAGTGAATTTCTTTACAAGTGAAAGGAATTTTCTTCCATATAAAAAAAGTAACATCAGAGGCAAATTTGACCTCCTGCCCTAGAATCATCTCATCCTTTTTCATAATTAAGTTTCTAAGTAATTTCATGGACCTTAAGTAACACAATCCTCTGGTTTCTTAGTTCATGCCTAATTTTCTCCTTTCAGTGTTTCCGATTAGTTATTCATTCTCAGTGGACATGGCTTGATAATCCCCCAGCAGTGCTCCACCACATCACGGTCTCTTGAAGTGCTGCCAACTCACGCGTGGCACTAAAGCAGCCTCATTGAAGTGTGCTGAGAGGATGGAGATGGCCACTTTCTTGCCCAGTAGTTGCCTTAATAAAAAGAAAAACAAATAGTAGAATATTTGAGATGCAGTGTATGAGATGCAAAATCATCTAGCTGAGAATTGAGAAGTACAGTCTAAATTTAGGTGCATGCATGCTTCATTCTTGAGAGTCAACTACGGAAGTTAGCAGCTTTCTACAAATTTACCATGAAGGCATAAATGAAGACATAAATATTCACAGGAAAGGGGGAAATGAAATGATAGAAAACAAGAGGCATGCAGGGATGAAGAAAGAAAAGAATAAATATATGCACAAGTGATCAATGGTAATGTGACATGGCTTTGTAGGGGATGCTGATAGAAATGTGTGGGCCTTGCCTTACCAATCAAATTAAACAACTGACATATGCTAATACAAATAAATATAATTTCAGTTTTGCAGAGCATTTAAATGAGTCCTCTGAAATAACAGTAGGTTACGTCAAATTTTATCAGAAAGAAGACAATAAAATTGTGATGAGCATTATCTCTGACAGGTTGCAAAGTATATGAAAAACCTTTATTGGTTATATTACCAATAGGCACTAGGGATGGGAAATTAACTTTGTAATCCAATTTCCTGTTACTCTACTCGAGAGTTTTGATATATATTCAAACATATATCCTAACATAAAATATATGAAATAAAATATGTGTAGGGAACATCAGTCCAAATATTACATCATCAGGCAGCATTACCCTCTTATCACATGAAAACTTCTGGTAAATTTTTCTGGAAAGTGGAATGGATACCTGGTAAATTTTTCTGGAAAGTGGAATGCATACCTATAAAAATAAGTTAGACTCGTCCATATCTCCTTCTCCAAACTCAAGTCCATTTAGTCATGGAAAAGAAACAAGGAATCAGGTCCTGAAAAGAGGGTGCATACTATGAAGATGAGTAAGATCTAGAAGAAAGCTCACAGTGTATGAATTCTGAAAGATAAAGAGTAGTTAAAGTTTTTGATTAGGTCATTTTAATGACTAAAATGTTAATTAAGGAAACAGAAGACAATGAATTCATGGATATTCATTTTCTTTCATGGTACTTTTTATGTGTGCATCATAACTTTGAACTTTGCCTAAGGAAATTAGCAATTCTTACATTTTTGTGGCGATCCTACTCGAGATGGCGAGGGTCCTAGTTCATTCAATACTTTGTTTTCACTTGGAGAGGAGAGTTAATTCTTTCCCCCTTGTGATCAAGTAATAATGTTGACAACCACAGAAAGGGAAGGTTCCAGGATCCCTGCCCCACCCAAGGAAGGGCAGAGCTGAGCAGTGAGGAGAAGCTAGAGAAGATGGGGAGGAGGGCTGAGAAAGAAGGAAGAAGAAAAAAAATAAGGAAGAGAGAAAACCAGGAGGAGGCACATGGAGCAGAGAGACATGGGAAAGAGAAGTCATGTGTGCTTCTCTGCCTTGAACTTATACCAGGGACTTTGGGGTCATGGAAGGAAATGCTTGAAAGTGACAGAAATGTAGGTAAGAGATCCTTGGGGAGGCTGACAATGACAGACTTTATCTTGGGTTTGTATTTTGATCTTGCTCCTTTCCTGTCAGACTTGCCTGGCCCCTTCATCTCCTTCTGGTTTCCCACCAGAAGACACCTTAAACTTGTGGCAAGATTTTGGACCGCCATGGTCCTGCTCTGCTACCCTGTTTGGCTGGGCATTTATCCACAAGGGGTTGGACAACTTCGGGTACTTCATAGGAAACTTTTTTAACTATATTCTTTCTCTTCTCTCTATTGCACACGAATTGTGTCAATGTTCTTTTCTATCGAAGGTTTTATGTACTAAGTATATTTTGCTTTTGCGCAATGGATAGTGAAACCCATTTAGAACGTGCAGGTTTGGGGGTCTCAGGTACCCGCCTGCCCCCTAACAAACAGGAGAAAATGCAAGGTAACTGTTATAAATGCTTCTAATATTGTGTACCTTATAAAGGTGTTCAGAGGAGTCCATAGAGGAAACAAGTGTCTTATTAACGTAAGTTAAGTAGATCGCTGATAAAGTAAACATCAAAATATATTGCAAATCCTTTTATTCTACTTCCATCGTGCTTTTTTGAGTCCAAACAGAATAAATCTCAGATGGGCTCCTGAAACCCCCTAAAATTCATGATCTCTATTCTCTTCTTTTTTTCTTCCTGCTCCCCATTTCTACCTTTATGCTCTCAGTATGGTTTCATCTTTTACCCTCCTCCCAAATTGTCAGTTCTCTCAGAGAGAGGTGCTAGCAAATCCTGATGTTCTGACTGAAACTTCTCATTTTCTCTTACAAGTCATTTCCATGGATTTATGGAAATTTTTATTCTAAGAAGAAGCTTTAAATCTTTACTTAGCTTTGCTATGAATCATCTACAAGACAGTTTTCTCTTCCTAACATTCATGTTTTTTATAACAATATCAATATCTTATTAAACTAGTGAATCATATTTTACTAAATCCATTTTACTAGGGTTAAAGACAGATGCAGGGAAACAAGGAGAGAAAAATTCCATTTTGTCACTTAAAAATGAAAAGTTTTAAGAAAAAACTTAATTAGCAAATATGATAATAGAATAATTATATATCTGATGCTGAAGGAATGGCAATTGTGAGAAAGGTGGGTTTGGGTGGAATTAATTTAAAAGTGCAGAGTGAAAGCTTTAATTATGAATCTTATAAAAAGTGACCATTTTTGTTGCTGCTAAGGAAACAAAAGATACAAAGGGACAGAAATATTAGAATGGTGGTGGAGAATGGAAGTTGTGGAGAAACAAGTTATACAGAAATGATAAGAATTTCTGGATAACTGAACTTGAAGGAGCAAATGGAGAAAAATTCAGAAGTGATTTTTTTTTTTTAGGCAAAGTGACATCAATTTATAAATTGTTTTAAATGAAATTTTGAGACTTTATAAGCAATGGCACTAATGGAATTTTAGCTGTGCATATAATCCATTTAGAGACACTATTCTCAATCTCCATTGCAATATGGGTTATGAAATTACATTTTTCAGAGGAAAAGGTGAGAGAAATTAATATGGATAATTTTTAGGTAAACTGCTATGATGGGAATTTTTTGTATGTAAACTTGCCTAGGCTATAGTTCTCAATTATTTAATCAAACACTAATCTAAGTGTTGCTGTGAAGGGACAGCTCAGATATATAAAAAATGTCTCTCATCAATTGACTTTAAGTAGCAGAGATGATCCTGAATAATTTGCATGGGTCTGCCTTAATCAGTTGGCATGCTTAATGCAGCACTGTTTGTATGTATGTGTATGTGTTTGAGATATACACACAGAGGGGGAGAAAGAGTGAGGAAGGGAAGAAAAGGAAGAAGAGTAGGGACATAAGGGTGAAGAAGAGAAGAAATAAAGAAATTGTGCTGAGAGCAACTTCAGTCCATGCCCATGGATTCCACCCTGCACAAGACATTCCCTTCCTGATGACTTACTCTGTGGATTTTGTACTTGCTTACCAAGTCTTCACAACTGCATAAACAAATTCTTATAGTAAATTACATTTGCTATATAATATCGTTTATATTATAAATTATATGTGTGTGTGTATATATGTTTGTGACATATATATTTAAGAGAAGAATCTGGACCTCTGAACATCTATATAGTCATGGAGAGACTTAATAGTTAAGCCAAGGGATTGTTTTGTTTTTGCAAAGCTTCAGTCTGAAGATATTATTATCTAGAATGGAGGATTATTGGGAGGAGTATCCCTGGAAAGATACACAAACAGTCAGGGGGCTATGTGGAGAGATAAATATGTACAAGGAATCTCCTTATTTTTAGTTCATTTTCCTCCCTTGAAAATGAATGAGAATCGGGTGATAAGTGAAGGGAAGGGTGCACACTTCAGTCTTTGGTTTAGTAACATTTAGAAAGGGAGATCAAAGAAATTAGGGGCTCATAAAGGGGCTGATAATGCACCTCAGGAAATCATGAGATATGTTTGAAGTGATACCCTCTCATACACACACACACAAACACACACACCTGCCTATCTTACTAAACTTGTGATTTCTGCCTCCCAGTAACACCAAGGAATATAGATAAAATATCTACTTGTAAAAAATTTTATATATTATAATATATTTAAATTGTAAAGGTCAAAATATCTAATATATATTTTATGTATTTAGCTATCAACTTATGATATAAAATTGGTGTTATAAAAATTTATATATAGAGAAGAAAGTAACAATAGATTACATAAAAATATGTGTGTATGTATATATATATATAATCACCTATTGTTTTTCTTTCTATTTGTTTCTTTAGCAAAATTCTTACTGATATAACTGCTTAATTCAAAGTTACTATCTGTTTACTCACTACCTAGAATAGAAGCATAAATGTGGAGCAGGCTAATTGGAGCTGTACATAGAAAGAACATACTTGATGACTATAGAAAAAGGTAAAATTAAACTATGTCTCTGAAAAAAGATCTCATAGAACCCAATTGTCTACCCATTTTGGACTGCCTACTTCTAAACTGTTAAAGTTTCCTTCTTATAGAAGCTTATTTTATACCCATTTATTACATATTGCACATTAGTTGGATGAAAATGGCATTTTGGAAAGGTGTAGTCAGTCACATATTTGGTCAACTAGTTCAGAAAAACTGAAAGCATGAAGTTCATTAACATGTCTACTTATGTCAAGTATGATGGATCTGGAGTGCCAAAATCAACAAAAATGCAACAAAATCAATCAGATTAACCAAACTATGACAAAAACATGGCGCACTATTCCTATTTCCTAAAAGAAAATGAGAGGTGAATCCACTTCTTTGCAGGGTTGGTTGCCACAGCCTGGGAGCATGCCATTTCTCCAGGGGTTTGGTATCCGCAATTATTAAGCTATGGCTTGGGGTGGAGGTCAGAGATATTGTACATGTGAAACTATTTTTCCCTTATCCTTTCTCTGATTAGAGTTCCAGCGATCCAATGAATAATGGTGAGATAGGGAAAGGAATAAAAATAGTAGCCAACATTTTTGTAGTAATTCCTACATGACAAATGTTATTCGAAGAACTTTGTGCACATTAATTCGTTTCATTTTTACTATCCATAAAGAAGGTGTTTTTATTAAATGAGCCAATTGAATCCTCAAAGTTTAAGTAACATGCCCAAGTATAAATTGCTAGCAAATGGAAGAACTCGTACACAAGTGCTAGTTATAAAATCTAAACTCTTAAATAACCACTGAACTATCTTGTTAATACTATGTTGTTGTATTTACTATACTGTTACTGTGCTGTTAAAGTGTACACTATATTGCTAGGATAATCTTGTTGCTCATTAGTCCCATGAGATCAAGTTGGAAATTGTACATTTCAATGTGCTTATAAATTATGTCTGTGAAGGACCCTTGTTTAGATTCAGAGCATCTCTTTTGCTAATAAGCAGAATAACTAGCAAACTATACTAAGCAACCAATAATGGCAGTATAATTTTAAAGACTTAAAGATCACATAACCCTCTGAAAAAAATTTATAAAGACTTAAAGAATTATTCAGAAATCTAACAGCATCTTCAATAATATGTGGAAAACTGATCATGAAATAGAAACATATGTAAAGAGGATATACATTGAGATTAAGAAACACCAATGTAATATTGTGTATGGGATAAATAAAAAGAAATATAAAATATCATTAGAGAATATAAATAAACAATTTATAGATGGATAAACAATATTGAAAATTAAATGAATAGTTTGGAGGTAAAAGTTATGCTTTACAGGTTGCTTAAGACAAAATGAAGTCCCAGTTGTTTATGTTTTCCTTGCTGTTGGAAATGAGTTCCTAAAGGCATCACTAAAGTGTATGTAGAAGCTTCTGTACAGAAAAAAAAAATGCCATAAGTAAAATAAGATACCCTAATGTATGGGAGAAAATATTTGCACACCATACATCTGACAAAGATCTACAAATAGCTCATAAAACTCTACAAAAACAAATAATGTGATCAAAAGTGAGCAGAAAACTAAACAGATACTTCTTCAAAGAAAACATTCATACAGCAAATAGGCACATGATAAAATGTTCACCATCTCCCATTATTAGAGAAATGAAAATCAAAACCACAATGAGATACTATCTCACACCTGTGAGAATGGCCATCTCAAAAAGACCAGAAACAGCAAGTGCTGGTGAGGATGCAAAAAGAGTTGGTGGGAAAGCAAAATGGTTCAGCCCTATGGAAAACAATATAGAGGTGTCTCAAAACATTAAAAATAAATAGGCCATTTGACCCAGTAATTCCACTCCTAGATATCTACCCCCCAAAATCAAAAACACTATTTGAAAGGAAACTTGCACTCCTGTATTTATTGCAGATCATTTGCAATAGCTAAATTTTGAAAACAACCTAAATAGCCCAAAATATAGATGAGTGAATCAATAAGATGTGGTATATATACACAATAAAATACACAAAAAATTAAGTTGTGCCTTTTGTGGCAACATTGATGGAGCCAGAAGGGATAATGCTGAGTAAAATAAGTCAGAAGGAGAAAGACTGGATTGTGTCACTAATATGTGGAATGTAAATTAAGAGTCAGATAAAGATTAGCTTAAAAGCTACCCCTTGATAGCTGACTATAGAACTGAAGCACCAAAGTGGGGAGAGAGGGGTAGGGAGGTTTAGGAACAAAGAAGGAAGGAAGCACTATGGACTATGGTGGTGAATTGTGGGAGAGATGGTGGTGGGTGCACCATGGAAGTTATAAGTGATGATGGTATCCAAATATTACCTCAATTAAAAATAAAATTAAATAAAATATATGGAAAATCATGAGCGAGAAGCTGGTACATACAGATGAAAGATCCAAGGAGAGTTACGTGTGTTCTGGATGTCATCTTATACCTCTAAATCACATGCAATGTTGTAAAGCAATGTGATCTCAAAAAAAAAAAAAATTAGAGATGTAAATCCTTATTTAAAACAATTGAGAAAAACTTCAGTGAAATGAGAAGCATCAAAATATGGAAATCAGAAGGATTCATTGCAGTTTATATAAAATCTACTAAAAGATCACCTTTCCAATTTATGTTCTAATTCAGACAATTTGCCAAGTGAACAAAAACATAGGAAAAAAAAAACACAAACAATAAAACTGCCACCCAATGAAACTGATACTAATGAATCATATATATTAGTTCATATAATTTAAAAATATCCCAGTTTATTGTATTATAGCATGGACTTTTTTCAGTTAAATTATTTAAAAATATTTTCTTATTTATGAAATACACATTTATAAAAATAATTTCTAAGTTATGGAGCCATTTTTTATTTCATTAATCCTCAAATTTTCTTTTAGTGTAAGCAAGGTTATAATAGACATTCTTAGAGTTAAGCTTTGGCAACTACCCATTTAGAATAAATTAAAATTGTTGATATATAGAGTGTGTGAATCCTTAGAACTTTTGCCATTAATCCTGAATATATTTTAAATGGATCAGTTGTTCAACAAATGATTACCATAACATGCAGTTTTTTTATGTGAACTATAAATATATGTGTACAAAGGAAGTAAAAATGTAAGTATTATTTTTATTGTTGTTTTGTTGCTTAAGTAGTTTCAGAATATGGGTTGATGGTAGATGTTATATTTGTCCTAAAGTTATAAAATCTCTAGTAATAAGATAATCTATTCACAATAATATCCTATTGTACTGGACCTCATAATTTTTTTCTATGCTCCTGTTGTCAGTCCATATACATTCCTTATATCTTTCTCATAATCAAATGCAAACTTGTATTACTGTGCATCCTACATTCAGCAAGTTTTTCAAATACATTTATGTAAATCCTGAAAACATTAATAATTCTAACATATAGCTGCTGTCTGGTGTTACTAGTGCAAACAGTACTTGCATATTTTAAAGGGACCTGGAAGTACATGTTCATTTATATTGATTTTCAGAACAGACTATTAAGCCAATAGACAATTTGACAATTTTGGTATTTTGTGATTTGAATTTTCAAAACAAACATTTTTTTTTCATGTAACCTCCTATTAGCTTGTGAAAAACTTACGTCACTAAAGAAGTTAGAAATACAACCAAAAAATCGGGAGAAATATGCTGATTCATGGTTAAAAAAATTACTTTCTTAGTCTCCAGCATTTTCAAAACTATAGACCTCTATGGTTTCATTCAAGATTTTCTCAAACTCCTATGAAATTAATACTCCTGGAGTTCATTCTATGTCATTTTTTATGCTCAAACATTTCAGTAGCTCCTCAATAACCAACAAACACCTCAGACTGGTCTTCCAGGGTTCTCTGTAATCTGATTGCAACACTATTCCATTCACAGTCATCTTTCTTGAAACTGAAACATTTTTAAACCTCAAATTTTATTGATTTGTCAGTCATTCACATAGACATATAATTTGGGGAGCGTGTCTTCACAGCTCCATAGGTGCCCTTCAATCACCCTTCACCCAAACTTTCACGCTAATGTCCTATGCCCTCCCCTCCTCATCCCCTATTCCCTCCTCCGCTTTCCCTCTGGTTACCTGTATAACTTTCAGAGTCCAAGAATTATTTTTGCTGTGCTTTGCCAGTTTTTTTTTTCCCTTTAGTTATTTATAGTCCACAGATAAGTGAAACCATCCCTTGTCTATTTCATTTTCTGGCATATTTCACTAAAATAATCACCTCAAGATCCATCCATTCAAGACTAAGGTTTCTTTCCAGCAGCTTTGACAACTTTATTTTCTCAAAATTATAACAAGGATTATTGGTTAGAAATATATTTTGGTTTAATTTCTAGATCCATCATTGACATGCTGTGTGGCTTTGAGACAGCATTGCCGTCCTGAGTTTTGATTTCCTCGTGAGTAGTAAATGGAAGGTGGCAGTCTTGCCTCCCAGAGCTCTTACCACCCACGCACCGCCAGCATCTGGCATGGAGAAAGGACTTAGGGAATGTTAGCTCTTTTACTTCATATAAATGTTTTACAGAACTCCTCAGTTTTGATTTGCGTTATGCTTAAGGTCAGGCAAACATTTTTATCTTCTCCTGGACCATGACTTATTAATGTCAACAATTTTTATTAATCTCTTATTTTATTTCCTTAGTGCTTAGCACATTATCTTGTTCATAGTAAATCTAAATTAATTACTAATTGAATAAAATAATCACTGAATCTATTTGAGTTGCCTAATAAGGGAGGCAAGTTTACCTCAAGATGTTTCCCGCTACTAAAACTGTTCAAGTTGAGGTTAGCTAATTCAGTTGGATAATACATAAGGTTAAGAAAATACCAGGAAGGGACCTCCTGGTGGCACAGGGGTTAAAGTCTCAGTGCTAGAAAGCTATCCACTAGCCACTGCGACATGAGTTTGATTGCTGGCTAGGAAGCTAACACACATGACACAGCAGACCTCTCCTGTCTCGCCCGCTGCTCCCCTCAGCAGTGTATTTCAGTACATCCCCATGTCCTGGACCCCACTCTGTCTCTGGTGAATCTTCTCACCCCTGCACCTTTGGCCTGCACCTTTGGCCTACACCCCAGTTCTTGTATGCATAAATAAAATAAATTTAAAAAAAAAAAAAGAAAAAGTACCAGGAAGATAGTACAAAATGGAGTCTCACAGTCTCACCCTAAGACTCTTAGATACATAAAGAAGATCTAACTATAGTTAGATAAAACAACAGAAAACAATTATTAAATCACTGCAGTTTATTATAAGAGAACTTTGGTGATTGGGGTGATGTAGAGGTTTAAAGAGTTACAACTTTTGCATTATTTTTCAAAATATGATGGTTGTTTAGCACAATTACAAAACCATTTTCTGGTAGAAGTTAGAATAAACTGGGAATTCTTAAATTCAGTTTCACGATGAACTAGCTGTGTGATTTTGTGACCATTCTTTAACCTCACGGGATCTGGTTTCTCATCTGTGAAATTTCTACTTGGACTAAATAACCTTGGAATTTAAAGATTTTAAAAGCTGTGAGAAAATGCAAGCTCCTTGTTATGCAGGATGTTGAATACACAAAAATCATATTTCTTAAGAACTGTAGAAATTCAGAAGCACATAAATATGCAGCAAAAGATGTGGCCAAATCCCTGACAAGCAAACTCTGGTGTGTTTTCTCTTCAACCTAAATTAAACTGCAATTGTACCCCAAACAACCTTATATATCTGTGGGCTCCTGCCAACATCCAGTTGATCTCTCTTCTGCAGCTGTCTATGATGCTCCGAAGAGACAAGTGAATGCAGTCGTCAAATTAAAAGTGTAGAAAATGGCATCATTAAGGCAAAATGAATAAATTACGATAGCCCTCTAAGAGTATCATTAGCAAGTGACCGTAGACAACAGCTAAAGTAGGAATGTCTCATTTCTACCTAGGTACAACTTCAAAATTTTCTTTAAAGTTGACATTTTAATTCAATAATGCATACTTGTATTTTAGTTCTATACATTAGCTTTGCTTTTGTTAGGCAGTATTTTAAAGAAACACTTTGAAAATTATGTTTCATAAAAAAGATTTCTCAATTGAAGTTGGACAGTCTGTCATATTAGTTCTCTCATCTAAGGGTATGTGCTATACAAAATTATTGAGTCTTTATTTCTTTATATGAGAACTAGATTAGATTATAGCCAAGGTCTTTTTAAAGCTCTATGCTTTTCTGATTCTGTAAGTATTCTATTTAGAAATTGATATATTTACCGAAATACTTTTTTTTTACCTTGTATGTAGTATAAAAGGCATATGTCATTATTTTCATGTATTGTAAATTAGTCGAGGTTAATTTGAAATTATTACTGAACTTGGTAAACACAAACCAGTTTAATTATTTCAGAGAAATAGAATTAGAGACTGAAGCAGGTGAAAGGTTTGAATATTCACTGCAGGTGTTAGACAGGGACAGTGCAGATACTATTTACTTCTGTGCTGGAGTCACAAGAACAAATTAAGCATTTTTGTGTTTGTCACAGTGTATTTGAACTATATATTCACCTCACTTATTTAAAAGGAGACTTGGCAACACCAGCAATTGTTCATGGCAGGAATTTGGAAACTGGAAGAAACAATTTAGCAAGTAGGCAGGAGTACAAAGAAACGTGTAATTGGCACTTAGCATTCAGATGAACAGGCACATGAACTGTGTCTTTCTAAAAAGCTGTTAGGTTGTTGCATCTTAGACTACAACTGAAGGTTATGTTTACAGAAATGATAAAGGCATAGGGTGGCAGGTGGTCAGAGTAGGCAAGAGAAGTAGTTTGTTTTTTACTTGGAGTGATGCATAAACAGGCAGCAAAGTTGGAATCTGAGCCTGAGGTTCAGGTGCTAATTATTCTTTCAGAAGCACCAATGGAGGTCAGGGAATGCAGCTGATTTATAGCCTATCTCGTCTAGTACTGACCAGGCATAAGTAAATCTGAATGCCAAGTACAACAGGGGCACTGGAGGGGCTCAACAATAAATAGCTGCGATAAATTTTTAGATGAAAATTGTTGCACTTCTGTCCTATTACTCTTTTTGCTAAGTAAGGAATATTCTGAGTTATAGAATGTGGATTTGTGCTGACATTGACTTTAAAACTTGTACTGAATTTCAGTATAGTTTGACCACATTTATTGGTGTTCTTCCCACCCACACCCCAACCAAGTGTAGCATAGTTATCCTAGATCAGTTAATTAAAAACATCTCATAATAAAATATGCCTTCTAAGAACTAACATAAACATAATTTACACCCTTCCACTACGAAAAGAAACATTAAAAAATGCATTTTGAAATGTGTCCCTACTTGCCTCACTTGAATTTGTATGTAAAATTCAAGACTTGACTTCAACAGTGTCTCCACATAGTCAAAATGAATCTTTCTCTCCAATCTTATAACCCAAAGTTAAACACATTAAAATTACTTTGAAAGTTTTGTTTGTTAGTCTAGCCTTATCCATTAGACCCTGAAATCTTGGGAGCAAGGAATTTATCTTAATAATTAAGTGTGGAATGAGTGGAGGGATACATGCATGATTAGATAGATGATGTGATCAGTCCTGCTAACTTGACAACCAAAAACCAAAGACAGCAGACCCAGGTTGTGGGTAGAAAACGGCTAAATAGTAATGATGTTGATATGTAGTCACAGCTTTTGAATCAAGGAAATAATTTTATAGGCGTTCTCAACTCTTGTTAGGCATCAGTGAGAACTTTTTATAAAAACACTGATATCTGAGTCTTATGCTTTAAAACATTGATTCTCAAGAGTTTCCTAGACCAGCAATATTGGCATCATTTGAGGATGTGTTAGAAATGCAAATACCTTTGCCCCACTACAGACTTACTAAGTCAGAAACTCCAGGATTAGTACTAGCTTTATGAAGCCCTCCAGATATTCGGATCCATGATAATGTTTAAGAACAATTGTAGGATTTCAGATTCAGTTGATCTGGAGTATAACTTAGGTGTTCATCTTTTCACTAGAACTCTTCAGAAAATGCTATTATGCAGCTAGAGTTGTGAACCATGAGACTAGTAGAAGAGAATAAAAAGAAGTATATACAAATACTGTAAAATTCACTAGAAACAAGACCAGAATGGATAATAAGAAAATGAAGATTGTAATATTTAACATAGATAAATTTGGGTTTTTTGTTTGTTTGTTTTTTTCTCCTTACAAGGGGGGGCACAGTAGCATAAGAAATGTTTTTTGGAGCCTCCTATTAGGAGTGATTTCATTACAAATTTCATGCTAATTCTGAACAACATTATTATTCAACTTTATGAAATAGTCAAATCATAGGACTATTTTCTTCAAGAAGAATCATTGACAAGTGCATTGGAAACCTGTGCATTAAGCTCAATCTTACTGAATCCTGAAACAATTCTTTAAGGGGAAAACAATATTACAATAGCTTTTTCCCCCCAGACATGTAAACTGTAACTCAAATAATTTAATTAACCTTCTCAGAGATGTACAACAAAGGAGTAGCACAGTTGGGATTAGAACTCAGGTCCCTTTCACTATACTGCCTTGTTTCTCACTTGAGAGACAACTGGGGTATTCACATCATTAAGTATGAATCAAGAAAGAATCTTCTTAATACACTAATTAAAGCTCTACATAATTTATAATTAAGTTTGCCTATTTTTTTTACTTGTGATGAGACATAAACAAGAGGAAAAAGGGAGTAACATATTTTAATGCCTCTTTCTGCCTGAGAACTTTACAACATTAATGCATTTATATTTTAGAAATCCTGAATGATAAGTATTCGAATAGTTATTTATAAATGAGGGAATTTGGACTGAAGGTGGTAAGAATAATTACTAAGATCATGTAGCTAGGCAGCACTGGATGTGCAATTCAAACCCAGCTCTGTCGTATCACAAAGCAATTTGAACACATTCATTCTCACTAGAATGGCACTTTTCTCCCTTAAACATTAATGAAGAGAAAAATTATGAGTGAATGATTCCAGAATTATTGTTAGACTGAAAGCTATGATAGTAGTAGGCTGAATAAAGGTAAGTTTGGGGTGAAGATAGCATGAAATTGTGGAGAAATATGAATGACAACTTATTGACACAGATTTAACAATTTTTAATGGCAGACTTTTCAATAAAAGAAAGGGAATCTAAACAATTTTGATGCAAATGAAAATAGAAGTGGGAAATTAAATTGCTGTGGAGACTGAGAAAAGAATAAGTATTAAAATCTAGAAAGTCAAGGATGAATTAATGAAAGAAGCGGTCACATCATAAAAAATCAAAAATCAAAAATGAGGGAACACCACACACAGGAATGACCTTGCACATTTTATGTAGACACAGATTTAAGAAAATAATAGCTTGTTTTGAAGAGCAAATTCAAGTGGTAGTTGGAAATGCCAGTTAGGGGTATGTTGAGAGGATCAGATATAAATATGAAAAGGGAGATTAGATGCAGATATTTTAAGGTGTGAAATATTTTCTAGAGTTTGTCTTGTATTACTAATTGCTTTGTGGAAAGGTATGTTTCGAAGCTGGAGTAAGGAGTGGTGTTGACCTGGTGGTAGTAGACTAGAATTTTGCTGTGACTGAGGGGTACTGATGCTCACAATGGATGATGGGTACCACAAAGGGGATATTGATGCTCTTTTCTTCTTTTATTTTTTTTTTGAGAAAATAATTTTTTTTTGTTTTGTTATGCTGTGTTTTCTTTTCACATACATACAGAAGAATGAGAAGAACACCAAATAGAGAGTCTTGAGAAATACACTAGAGATGGGGAAAGGAAGAAAGTCACCTTTCTGTATGCATGTTGAGATGAACCAGAAGAGCAATCTCAGTTGGATAAATGTCATTTAATTTTCCAAAATGTAATTTTCAGCTAAAATGATTACGTTTTTACCAACTTCGATACCACCTACATTTTTACTTAATATTTTTCTTTATGGTATCCCTATTCTTTTGTATTTTAAGTGAACCTTATGTAATTTCTGTGAAATTATGGGAATGGTCACATTGTGTAATTCACATAAAACCAGATATGTAGGGCCTCCCTGGTGGCGCAACAGGTTAAGTGCAGCGCTATGGAGTTGTCAGAGGCTACAGCCTGATTTCGATGCCGGGCCTGGGAGAATCTCACGTGGCTCAGCAGACCTCTCCTGCTTTGCCTGCTGCTCCCCTCAGGAGTGTTATTTTGGTCGATCTGCCTGGTCTGCTCTCCACTCTGTCTCTGGTGAACCATCTCACCTCCCAGGCCTCTGGCCTGCACCCCAGCTTGTATGCAAAAATAAAATAAATCTTAAAAAAAAAAACAACAACAAAAACCAGACATGTAACCAGGTTGTCACAAGGATGGCACAAATTGTGGGGAAATCCCCTACATCACTGGGACACAAGAGCGTTTGTCCCTTAAAAATGAAATACCCGTGCACCATTTTCCTAGGTTTCCTGCACAGGCTTTAAGTATCTATGATTCTATTCTTAAAATAACTTAAAAATCATCCCTTGTATTACATAGACTAGAACAAGACCTAAAATTGATAAAGCACCTAGACTTAGAGGAAAAGTAGTGCTAGATTTTAAAAATAGAAATACATCATTGTCCAAGCACTATTTTAGTTAAAGTAGATTCAATTTTAAGAGTTTCATATTATCAAGAGACATTTAACCTGAGTTTATAGTCTTGGATTAAGTAGCTTTTAAAATCTTATGGTTTCCTATTTATCCATCACTACCAAGATAATTGATCCATTTTCCTGGTTTTTTAAACCAAAGGTCTGTTTTAAGTTAAAAAAAATTAAAATTTCAGTCATCAGTGTTGGTATTAGTGTTTTTTTTTGTAATTATGAGTATGACAATGATTTTTTTTTTTTTACTTCTCCCAGTCATCAAGACTAGAAGATACACAAACTCAGATAGCAGTTTGCTCTCCACAACATGTCTTACTAACTATTGAGTAGAATTGGCTGAAGTTGAAGGCCATGTACTTGAGACAAGAACAAACAAACAACAATAACAACAACAACAAAACTCACTGTTTGACTGGAGAGGGTTCTAGGGGATGGATGAAATTCCTCAAACTGTATGCAAATTATTAGCACAATTGACACATGCTTTTTCTGAAAATAGTGTATGTAATGGTCATCAAAATTGTTAACTTACCTGTGAATAACATATATATAAAGAGAGAGGGAGGGACTGCTGCTATTGGGTTACTTCCTGTAAGCCTGTAAGTCTAACTCATCTAAACATGGTAAATGGCAGAATTTATTGGTTTCAGAACTCAGAGTTTGAATTGATGAGGTTGTATGCAGTGCTTCATCATACAGTAGATTGGTTTAGATTTCATTTTATTTTCTGTAACTTTTCAGAAAGCATCTGTTTCCATTAGAAAACTAAAATCACAGCTTTGCCTAAGCAGTGGATCCCAGGACAGCCTTGTAAAAATTGTATTTTATTTGATGTTGCCATGCCCATCCTGTGCTTTATAGTTAATGAAGTAAAATGGAATACACATTTTTCTGTTTTATTCACTCCTGTTCACATTTTTCTCAAGGGCACTCTAAAACTCCTAAGAATTGGTGTTAGAATACTGGTATTAGATCATTAGAACATAGTCTTCAAAGAATCTCAACAGGCCACAAATGCTATCAAGTGCTCTTGAGTCAGTCATCACATACAAATGAATTTGAGATTGATGTGCCACTACTTCCCCAATTAAGTGTAAGTAATCAAGAATTGATTACAACATTGTGAGAAGAGAAATCCTTTGTTTGTTTGTTTGTTTGTTTGTTTTAGTAGGATAGCTGCAAGCAGTTTTTTAGAACTTTTTACCCCAGGAGAATTCTTCTCATACATTTTCTATATTTTTTTCTCTCTAACGATTTAGTTCATCACCTTCATGGCAATTTGACCTTTGCCACCTTGACCTGCCATTGTTATTGGCCCCAAACTCTAGGAAGAAATAGGAGCAAAAGATGCACTATAGAAAAGGCAGTGAACTGTGAATTTCTTCTATCATTTAATGGAAACCTCTCTTGGTGTGAAACTGACCTTTTTTTCCTCATTAAAAACTCTATTATACTGTTTCTTAAAGAACTTTCAAAGCATTTAGTCAATGGTAGTTATGGGTTTGCTATAACGTAAAATAGGATAACTAAAAATGCATCGATCTTTTATTACTTCTATCATTCCTAATCTATTCAATATTTGACTTTTAGAGGTTACTATGAAATATACAATTTATATGAAACAAGATATTATTTTATATGAAATTATATCCTACATAGAAACTCATGGGAAATTATAGTTGTTTAAAAAGTTTATTAATCTGGATCTTTGTAATAGTCACCAAATGGATTTATTTGTATGCCGTGTCTCCCCATTTTATCTACCCCATATATGACTGCCAAATGAACCTTAGAAAGCCACTCGGATTCTGACTCTACTGGTTAGAGCTCTTCATATCTTTTAAGTCATCAAAATAAAGTGAAAATTATGAATAGTTTACAAGACTCTTCAGGACTTGACTCCACTGTAACTTTGACAAGATTTTTTTCTCACTATTCTAATCATGCTTCTGTATCTTTTATTCTAGTCCAGTCATAGCTCTGTCACTGATTCTGAGGTGCCTTTGTCCTGCTTCCACCTATTCATCCCACACAGATTTGACACAGTGAATGACAGGCTTCAAGCAAGAAATGTTAATTGTGACTCACAATAGGGGAGGGTGGCATACTCAAGGGTTGAGAGAAGTAGGGATTCTAATTTTATGGACTGACCCCCAGAGTGGGGTAGCAGGGAAGCATGCAAGGTTTTCTAAATAGGGAACTCTCTGACTGCGTGTTGTAGCCTGGGTTTCAGGACTTTAAGAAACCACGAACCACCTGGTCTCATGCTTACCCCACACACCCATACAGGGCAAGGGCATCGCTGTTGATTAGGTTTTCAACAAGAGGAAGGTAAAAACAAGGGCCAGATTAATCCAATAACAAAGCAAGGATGTTAACAGTGTGATATCCATAGAAAGGGGAGGTTCCACATTCCCTGCCCCACACAAGGAAGGGTGGAGCTGAGCTGGGATGAGAAAGTAGAAAGCAGGCAGAGAGAAGATAGAAGATAAGAAGGCAAATTGCAGGAGACATGTGGAACAGAAAGACCTGTGAAGAAGCCATGTGTGCTTCTTGGCCTTAGACTTGCAGCAGGGTTTTGGAGGACAGGGAAGGAGACAATTGAAAGAGACAGAGATAAGGTAAGAGATCCTTGAGGAGGCTGACGATGGCAGCCTTTATCTTGATTTGTATTTTGATTTTGCTCTTTTCCTGACAGACTTATATAAGCCCCTTCTGCCCCTTTCCTATGGTTCCCTGCCAGAAGGTGCTGTAAGACCTGTGGCAAGCTTTCAGGTATCAGCGGCCCTGCTTTGGGCCAAAGCTATTTGTCTGGTTGTTTACCCACAAGGGATGGGAAACTTTGGATGGTTAATTGGAAACTATTTTAACTATATCCTTTCTCTTCTCTCTATTTACACTAATTATATCAACATTCTTTTCTATTGAAGGTTTTTTTTTTTTAAGATTTATTTATTTATACATACAAGCTGTGTTACAGGCGAGAGGTGTGGGGCGACGAGAGGGTTCACCAGAGACAGAGCGGGGAGCAGAACAGGCAGATCAGAAATACACTGCTGAGGGGAGCAGCGGGCGAGGCAGGAGAGGTCTGCCGAACCATGTGGGATTCTCCCTGGCTGGGCTTCGAACTCACATCGCGCACTGCCGACAGCTCCACAGCGCAGCGCTCAACCACTGCACCACCAGGGAGGCCCTCTATTGAAGGTTTTACACACTAGGAGAGTTTTATTTTTTATGGTGGATGGCAGATCCCATTTAGAGCAAGAGGATTTGGGGGTCCTGAAATGTTCCTCATTCTGCATACTAACAATGATATGTTCTAGGGATCCTTAGCAGTTCTTCGTTGTTTCCTGTAGATGACAATGCACATCTGTCCATTCCATCATAGTTGCTCTCTTGCTCATAATTGAATGTAGCAAACATTTTTCTTATGAATACAAGTCTTTCAAATATTTTACCTGTCAATTATACTATTTATTGTATCTCTTATAATTTTCTTATAATGTATGTTTCTTATAATGTATCTTTTTAAATTTTATTTTAACTTTTGGGATTACATTTTTGTTCTTTTAAGTGTGTACTTGTTCCATTCTCCTTCTCATGGCTTCCTGGCTAACCTCTACTCTGAGGAAAGAACTCTGTCAGTTTACTTTGCATCATTGCTAGAAACTATCAAAACACTTTGGATATTAAAGATGCTGAAGCAGCATGTGCCTAACAAAAATCTGAGTGTAATATATTACTCTATTTCAATGGGTGAATGCCATTATTAACTTATTTTTTGATTCAACAATTTTACAAGATGTCCACTGTTACAGTAATTTTTTTCTGAGTACTAATTTCCTTTTCAATGTTAAATTCCATGAGAGATTTGAAACTTGGCTCTGAGATAAGATTTGATCAAGAAATACTGAGTTTCTCACATATTTCTCTGCTTTCTATGACCTTCCTTATGGCACCGCCATCTTTTGGTATATTTCTAATTAAACTACATAGACTTACTTGTCTGTAACTAGGGGAAATTATTCTTGTGGAAAATTACTGTCTTCCAAAAGTTTCTCTACAGCTCAGAGCAACTTTCTATAATCCCAGAGTGAATATCGCTGCATACAGATACAGGCCTGAATGGTACTTGAACTCCCTGTTTTCCACTGAAAAAGGGCTGATCGTGCAGGACACTAATATCCCTCATTAGTTTCTCTGATTCCAGTCTCATGACAATCATAACTTAATCTTCTGTTCAATATAGGACCTTTTAGCATTGTATGCTATTTATTTATATCACCTACTGCAATTTTCTGAATATATCATTGCCTTTAGAATTAGATTTTAGTAAGAAATAAGTCTTCGTTTCATGGCATGGGTAAAACTGATTTCAAAGCTTTTTCTGAATGTATGGTCATACAGGTTTTGTTTGTTTCAGAAGAGAAATATTTCAGCAGACACCACATTTGCCAAAATTTATCAGCACTCTAGTGTACTCTATATTTTTAATATACTCTATATTTTTAATATACACAGAATCAGTGAAATTTGGTGCTTTTGTGCTTCAAAGGACAATGAAAACAAAAAACACCTGTGAGGGGGGTCCCTGTGTGTTTATCTCTGTGTTTGTGATTGTGTGTGTGTGTATATGTGTGTATATCTTCATTAGCTCTAAGTCTACATTGACTGTGTGACTCTTGTTCTGATAACTACTTTTATTAGAATATATGCATCTATTTCTGGCTCTACATATACATGAATTTAACATATCCTGGTTTTTCTTCTCTTCAGAATAAGAGTTACTGATTTAAACAATCTGTAAATTCTTTTCTAGTTCTAAATTTTGAAATCCCTTGGATTAGCTCTCCTTATCATATTCTACACGTTTGTTATTGCTATTCTTGGATGTGTTTTGTGTTTCCTTTTTCTGTGGGACTTAGGCACTAATTGTAAATATATTCAGAGTAGAAAGTACAAACTGATTTTAAAAATATATTGCTATAAAATGTATTGATGCATGAATAAGGTTATAGTTTTTAGGAGTTTGCTTTGAAAGTAGATTATTAACATACTGCTCTTACCAGCTAGCTACTTGAATGAGGAAAAGCAGAAGCTGATGATAAAATGGTCTCATTAAAGTGGGATTTGGCTTTACTCTGAATGTCAAGAGTATAGATTCAGGCTTAGAGTAAATCTGGGCCCTTTGGCAGTTGCACTATCTATGATTTTACTCATCCCTCTGGACTTCCTTTTTTTTCCTATTCTGTACTGTTATTTCCTCACAGCTTTACATAGCCTAATTATGAGTTCCTCAAAGATATAAATCATGTCCATATTTTAATTAAAGCTTTTGGTAAATTCAGCATGCTCTTATAGAATAATAATCATTCCAAACTGTATCAACTAACTTTAAATATTTTAAGCCTTAAACTTTGCTGATTAACAATCTCATTTTAAGGAGTTCCATTTGCTGGCAACCAAAATTCAGGAATCTTGTGAAATCTTGCTATTCAAGCTAGCCTCCTATATTTTTAGCTCTGTTTCTTAGTAATTAGCCTGAAGACAGTCTCTCTGTTTTTACACACATTGTCATTTTCTTCCTAGCAAGTATTCATAGTAATCATTATGGGTCATAACACCTAGAACCACTCTCATTCCCCCTTTCCCTAGAATTTTATTTTATCACGGTAAACTTACACTCTCTCAAGAATATCCAAAGGCCATCAAAAAAAAAAAAAAAAAGGTTGGCTTCTATTTACAAAGTTAGCTTGTATTTTAGGTCCTAATTACTCTCAGGCAGATTATAACAGAGGGCAATAAAAATCATTATCAGAATATAAGCTCTGTGCAAGATTTTTGTAAGTTTAATTTCACTAATATTTTCTAAGTACCTACAGCAAAATTTCACAGATATAGTCTCTTGCTCTTCATTGAGGGGAAGAGAGGGACTGGAAATTGTGACACCCTAGAGACAATGAATGCATAAGTCTCAGATTTTGGTCTCTAAATACCATTCTCCATGGAAAGGAATCAGACTTCTTTGGAGGAATGGATGATTCCAGAAGTGAGACAGAGAGAAAACAAAGTGAGCCTAGAGCATCTTATGGCATCTGAACATAAAGAGATGCTAAAAAATTTTTGTTAAGGACTGATAAACACAAAAAGACCTACTAGCTTTCTTGAAAGTGCTCTCAAATGCCAATATCAGAACACTTTAAACAACAAAATAAGTAACAGTAATATTGAATTACCACCAAAATAAAATTAACCTTCATGTGTAAATATGTTGTAACAAATAACAAAATAAGTTAGCAAGTAGAGGAGAATAGATAAATATCCCATACATAGGAATTTCAAATATTAGGGGTGGAAGAAAACTAGTAAATGAAAATTGCCTTCCTGTCATGGATGCAGAAAATAATGAACACGTTTAAGTAGAAACAGGATATTTCTATAGTTTCACATTGTATCCTACAAAATATTTTATAATTAATAAGGAAAACTAACAGCTTTACAAAATTCTGGCAGATGCCATTTTCGCCATATGGACATCAAGTGCTCCTGATATGATGTACTGAGAAAAGAACAACATTTTGTGGTCTTCTTTGTGATAATTCAGAAACTCAATCTAAACAAGAGAAAATATCAAATGCAAATTGAGTGAGAGTCTACAAAATAATTAAGCAGTACTTTTCAAAAGTGTTAAGTTCTTTCAAAATGATGGAAAGATTGTGAGATTCTCCTCAATTAGAGGGAAAATTAGGGAGATAGTCCAGCAAAATGCACTGTGGGACTCTAAATTATATACTAGAACAGAAAAAGGAGAATAGTATAAAGAATGAAAATTCACATACACTATGTATTTTAGTTAAAAGTGTTATATCACTGTTAATTCCTTATTTTATATATTCTCTGATTATATAAGTTATTGATATAAGGCAAATTTGGTTGAAATATATATCGAAGTTCTGTATATTATTCTATAATTCTTCTGTAAATCTAAAAAAATCTAACATGAAAATTTTTAAGAATGCTCCTAGTTATCCTCTTCTCCTTTCTCCAAAATGGTCCTAACAGTACGGAGAAGTGTGGAAGTAATTCCATGGTTCCTTATTGAGTAGATAGAAATGGAAAAAACAGCCCGGATAACACATAAGCTGCTCTCTAAAAGCTTCCTGACAGTTTCTATTCCCTTCAGAAACAGGCATAGCCAGAAGAGAAAAATGAGCAGAAGGAGAAAGTCAGAGTGGCTTATCTTCTTTTCATGCCCAGAAGGAAGAAGAGAGGCAGCTCTTAGGAACCAGAGAAGAGAAAAACTGAATGCAATGTGTTATTCCCACACTTCTATTTCTTTTAAAATAAAGTAATTGTTTTAATGTCAAAGGAATACTCTTCAAACAGTAAAATCTAGGCATTGTACTAAATAGCAATTCAAACAAGAAGTTCAGCATATTTATTTTACTCTTATTCCTCGTAGATGTTTAAATAGAATAAAAGCAAATGGTAATGTGATACCCTCATGTAAAGGCAGATGATAGGAATAACATTGCCTGTAATATTAATTAATGAAAGAGCAGAGATGATATGATTTTTAAATCATCCTACTAGAACATACAGGAGAAAGTTTTTGATTTACATGTATATTTGAGTCTAAAAAGTATCAATTGTTTCTTTACTGCATCATTTTCATCTAAAATCAGACAGAATGGGAAAGATAGAGGAGAAGAATAATGTGCACATTTACATTCTGACCTATGACTATCATCAGCAAGTAGTTTAAACGAAGGTAAAATTCACTAAGTTGCAGAGTAATTAATGATGTCTCCACCTAAATCACTGGCAATTTCTCATCCTCTGAAGTGGATGACTCTTTCCTCTAAGTCCCACAGCAAAGCTAATAAATTCTGAAAAGTACAGGAGCAAGCAGATAAAATAATTGACTGAATTAGGCTGTGGTGGGCACTGTGACTAACAGTGGTGTCCAGGCCTCTGCAAAATGGCAGCCAGTACCAGGTAAGAGCTAATTGTTATCTTGCAGAAAGTAAGCACTGTCTTTGTAGATATCTTTTTTTAAAAAAAATTATTTATTTATGCATATAAGCTGGGGTGTAGGCCAGAGGTGGGGGGGGGGTGAGAGGATTCACCAGGGACAGAGTGGGGAGCCGAACAGGCAGATTGACTGAAATACACTGCTGAGGGGAACAGAAGGCGAGGCAGGAGAGGTCTGCTGTGCCATGTGGGCCAGCTCCCTGGCCAGAGATCGAACTCGTGCTTCATTGGCTGCCGATAGCTTCATAGTGCTGACTTAACTCCTTGTGCCACCCCTTGTGCAAAACCTAAAATTAAAAAAAAAAAAAAATCTCTCCAAATTGTGGTTTCTTTCCCACAGGTTTGTTATGGCTATTTTACATGTATGGCCCTTGCTTCTCTATCACTGACAGAGTAGGCAGCAGAGATAATGAGATAATAGAGAGTAAGAGTATGGTATATTCTAATGACTGATGTATGCTTCTTGGAAATTAAAAAATAAACAATCTGTTCAAATAAGAATGAGTAATGAAGGTTTAAGAAAGGTTTTATTATAGAACACCTTAAGGTGAATTTCTACAGTAAATGCATGGAAATCTCCAAGAGGAGTCTATCATATTCAATTTTTCCTAAATTTTCAAAGATGAAAATATATTTCATCATTTTGGGAATATTAAAATACCATGCATCTAAATATTGATGCATCTGTATTTATATATATTACCTATATTGATGGAATTTTGATTTCTGGCATTTTTGCATATTTTAACACACTTATATCCAAGCATTTCCTTTGTCTTCTCATGTTTCAGAATTTCCATCTGAGTTTGATAAAGTGTGACCAGCAAATTGTTTTACCCTGAGCAAATATGAGTAGTAATCTTGAGTTGGGTTAAAGCAGATGTTTGCAGAGCCTTTGCTCACATTTCTGATTTTGGTACTCCAGCCTGCTCTTTATGCCATGATTATGTCTCAGTACTCTGTAATCATGCCTCATCAATTCATGCTGGTTCAATGTATCCTTAGCAGTTTTCTTTTGTGAACCTCACTTGTCATTGCCCTACTCCAGCTGGATTTGGTAGCCTGCTGGGATTCAATTCTCTGCACATATTCTTCCAAGAGCAATTGTCATTTCAATGTATTTGGATCCATTTATATATGTATATACACTTTCCGCTCTTCTGTCTGAAACAAAACTTCCATGCTATTGTCTATGCACATTTGACAAGTGTTACAAGTGAAAATCTACTGAGATGCAATAAAAGCTTTCAGCCGATGAGAATATCTTGAATTTAGTTTCACATATTAATTTAGTGTCACATATTAATTACAGGAACTTCAAAGGTCAAACATACTTAACCTCATTTTCTTTATCTGTGAGAAGAGGAAATCATACTAATGAATGTTAAAGTGTCTCCTTTCTTTCGAATATTGTAATATGTGCAAGCAGTGGATCTCAGATTGATAATGAATTAGAATCACCTACAGAATTTGCTAAAACACAAATTGTAATGTTCCAATGGCAGAGATTTGATATAGTACGTCTAAGTAGGGTAAGAGGTGAATAACATGAATTTGCATTTCTAACAGGTTCTCTGAATGAAGATGTATTTCCAGATCACACTTTCATAGCACTACTTTGTAACACATTGGGCATCAGCAGTATACCTTTAGCGTTGCATAATGTGCTCGCTGAATATCACTTTCTGATTCTACATGACTTTAATATTTTACAATATTGCATATATTGGGCCCATAGGCTCAATCGTCTGGCTGTAAGAGTAAGAACTTTGGGCTTCCCTGGTGGCACAGTGGCTTAAAGCGCTGAGCTGTGGAGCTGTCGGCAGCAGTGACTAGAGTTGGATGCCTGGCTGGGAATACGCCCACATGGTGCAGCAGACCTCTCCTGCATGGCTTGTTCCTCCCCTCAGCAGTGTGTTTCCGTCAATCTGCCTGTTCTGCTCCCCACTGTCTCTGGTGAACCCTCTCACTGCCCCACGCCTCTGGCCTGTACCCTAGCTTGTATGCATAAATAAATAAAAAGAGAACTTTGAAGTCACTCATACTTGGGAACGACTTGGGCAGGGAAATAGAGTAATAACTGATATTATCTGATTTCCTTGAGGAAGTAAGTATTAAAGAAACTCATGCCTGCTAAGCTACCTGAGCAAGGGAGGTAGTAAAAGCGTCCCTGGTCGAAAGAAGAGCATATATGCAGACACGGAATCTTCCTCTGTAAGGGAATGATTACTACTGATAATTTATCTTCATGTCTTTAGTTCAGCTATGAGATAAAATATAAAAAGGGCTTTGGGGGCATTTTTTCCCCTTTCGATCATGGGGTTTAGCCACCCAGTGTATGTTTCATGAATGTATTAATGAGTTTTTTATTAAATGGCAGATGCTTTTGATAACTGAACCTGCAGAAGTTATGAAAACCTAGGACTTAATACTTAGCTCAACATAAAAGATTTTTTTTTCAGCAAAACTGCTGCAAGCACAAAGAGTATGACAATTCCAAACTTCTAACAACCAAAATAGCATGAGAATTTCTAATGACCAATATGTAAACACTTTATAGAATGTTCATAGGCCAGTGCCCAGAGCCGATTTTTTGTTTTGTTTTGTTTTTAATTTTGGAGGGCTTACTTTAAAGGGGTGGTGACTTCAAGTTGAAAAAAAAGAGAAAAAAAGCTTAACAATGAAGTATAATTTCCTTTTTCAAATAAGCCACCTAAAGTCTCAAAATTTTTCTTGAATGGATGATCAAAAGCAGTCTTTTAGTATTTATTTTTAAAATAAATCTCTAGAGGATCTTTTAGTATATTCACTTGCTAATAATCTAATGCCAGTAGAAACATATTTTGTTTCTCATTTATTAATATTCTATATCTTAGAAAGATCTTTTCTTATACTCCATGACAGAGAATAATAATCATTTCATGGAAGTGCCCTTAAAGTCAGTATGAAATCACACAGAGATAAGACAAATTGAAAATGAACATGTCAAGTAGATTAAGTTCTATTAAGGATGGAAAATACTACAAAGACTCCTTGATTCTGATTTTTATTGAGAAATCTATGTCATTAATATGCATGATAATTTTTCTTATAAGAGAACAAGGATCTTTCATAAATTCTCAGTTGTGTTATTTGTTTGGGAAAGAAGATTTCGGTTTTCTTTTTTCAATTAAAAAAAGGTTTTTAAGCTTCTTGTAGACGTATTTTTAATATTAATAGATTATTTAGGGACATGTGAAGTCAGAGCAGACTATATGTGATGCAATGCTTACATATGAAATAATGATAAGCTTATACTTGAGAATTTATTTTACTTGCTAATTTTTTAATAATCACTGAA
This sequence comes from Scalopus aquaticus, assembly GCA_004024925.1. NCBI lineage: Eukaryota > Metazoa > Chordata > Mammalia > Eulipotyphla > Talpidae > Scalopus > Scalopus aquaticus. The sequence goes on along the minus strand of PVIJ01001483.1, from coordinate 81,656 downwards.
TTTATATTCTCATGTGCATATATTCCTGAACATATATACACATATCACAGGTATACATCTATCTGTCTATCTATCTATCATCTATCAATCTTCCATCTATCTAAAAAGAGATTTGCATGTATATAATATATACATACATGTATATAATATGCATTATATACATGATATGGATTTCTAGAAAATCATATAAACAACTATTAAACATAATCATTTGGGAGAAGGATAGAATCCATAACTAGGAATACAGAATTTTCATTTATGTATTTTTTAGTATTTGAAGTCTTTTGCCTTTTGTATAGCATATAGTTTCTATATTATCTTGAAATAAAATAAATTAATTTAAAAGGAATTATTACTAATTAATATACATTTTTTAAAAGTTATATTATGGATGCTAAAAGACACTTATCTGACTTTCCTGGATGACCCTTAATAACAACCTCATTTTCTTCTTCACAACAACAGACAAGAAAATTGATGATGAGAGTTGATAATAGAATATAATATTTTTCTCTTCATTCCTCCATACTTTTTGGAGCCTGAACCTTGGCTAACGAAGTATTTTTCTATATCCCTTGTTCAGAGCCAGGATATTGTATTGAAGGAGCTAGATATAACTACATTTCTTTCTGAAATCTTTACTAGTTGCATGTCCTTTGGTAAATTAATAGCCCTCTTTTAGTAACAATTTCTTACATAAAAAGTTTGAATAATAGCACTATCAGTTATTGCTATGATTAAAGAAAGTAATGTAGGAAAAGCATCTGGAATACAGTAGCATTTGATAAATGTATTATATCTTATATTAAATTTGATGTATTATTTTCCTTAATTCATTAAGACTTCATTTAAGTAAAAATAGCTGTGACTTATATGCCATTAGGACTTTCTTGCCTCTAGGTCTTCTAGCTCTACAGCTTTCTTTTTGTATTTTTTCCTCTCCAGTGAAACAGTATAGTAGGATTATTATTTTTCAAGTCTTGCTTCAGGCACACACACACACACAAAGTTGTGTGAACTTTCTTCCAAACTTTGTAAAGGTAAGACACACAAGGATACAGTCTATTGCCACAGGATTCTACAAACACAGCTTATTCCTTTTCTCTTTCCCACTTTGGCAAATGAGAGTCACAGCAGAATCTGCAGTTTGATTAATTGAGAACTGAGCTTGACTGATATTTATTTAGGACCTTTTTCTGGAGGCTCTGTGAGTTCTTCATTCTGTTGACATATTTATGGCTTGTTGTATTACATGTTGTATATTTTAATGTTTATTTTGTATCCTAGAGACTTTAGCCATCACATATCAAGTTCTATCACTTTGTTGTTGCACTAAAATACCCAAGTTTTTACTGATATTTGCATGATAAAACTAAGATTATAACTAGTGATTCATTATGTGTTTGACCTGCTCACTTCTTTAATGTGTTTTAAAACAATGGTTTTCAGATAAACTTTCCATCTTTTTTGATAAGTCACGACACTTTAATTTTATATCCTTTAGTTCAGACCTATCAACTAGAGCATAACCACAGGTAAATACATGATCAAAGTTAAGCTGGGTTACATTCATTTTGAATCGTTGCTGATGTTCCATTGGAAAGGTTATGACAGGAGTCAGAAGTATACCTGAAGAGTGTCAGATCAGAGAGCTCTCAAGTTTCTTTAATAAAGGAAAGATTTAGTGACAAGAATAACTGCAGGTAATCGTAATTATTCTTCATTAAATCTTGTTACAGATTATACTTCCTTTTATTTTACAGAATTTTTAATAAAGTATGTTTATCCTTTCTCCATTATTTCCCCCCTCTTTAATTTCTATTTTCTCTTGAATTTTATATGTATGTATGTATATATGCATGTATGTATGCATGTATGTATATATATCCAACTTGCGTATATTAGTAATTAGTAATGGTGTATTGTTGAAATTTCTTCACTGTTTACCTACTTGCTGTCCTAGTACTTTCCTCATATCTTAGGCTGGAGGGCTTGTTTATATAAATTTACATTTCCTGTACAGCACTTTAACAGGATAACTCTAATAGCAAGGGAACCATAGCTCTGGGCAGTTCCAGCAGAGGAACTTCATTTCTGTGTAGTTTATTTTCCATGTTAATGAGGTGGTTGCCCAGGGAGCAAGGTTTCTGCATTTAGCTTTATGATTGACCTGGCTTTCTTGCCAGCTATGCTTGTATCTGTTTCGTAGCCAAGCCCGCTCTCCTTTGTAGTCAGGGAAAACCCAAACCACTTTTTCAGTCACTGCATATAATCCCGTTCAGCTGTTTTTGATGCTCTGTAGGTAGAAAGCTTCCAATTATTGTTTCTCTAGCCTATGGTCAACCCATGCCTTCAAGCATATATGCTCTAAATTAGGAAAAGTTAGTGTGAGCTTCAAGGATCTTTGAGGCCTCCCTAATGTGACACACTGCTTTCATAGAATGTGCAGTTACAAGGTGATCCTCTATGTAAGACCTCAGTTTAAGCTATCTGAATGCTGCTACTAAATGTTGAAATACCTGGATCAGATTCTTTCATTTTGTAAATTTTCTCCTCAGGTGATCTCATCTACATCCATAGCTTTATCACCTATAGGCAAACCCATCATGAATAATTTTATCCATTCAATACCCTCCTGTGACCCAACAACTTGGATTTCATGCTACATCTTTTAAGTAATATCACTGTCTGTGTTTAGAATTCTATTGATCATCTCTTCTCTTATCTATAGTCCTTGCCCAATTTTTGTGTAACAGGAAATGGCAGCTTTTTTCATTTAAATTTTATTTTTATTTCACAGACATGTAGAAGTCAGTGACAAGCTTGAAAGGTACCTCTCTTCCCTGCTGCTTCATAGGAAACCCATCACAATATTCTATTGACCATTATGTCTTAAATTGCTTTAAAAAATCTCTTCATGACCATCACCCTAATGCAAATAATCAATCTCTATTCCTCTTACGTTTTCTATAGTTTTCTAGCTACTTTATTTGAATTTAATTTGGCCTGGATCTTAAACTTAAACTTGAAAGTCATTTCAGTAAGACTCAGGAAGAATTAACAAGTTATGCTTAAATGTCTCTAATTTTGAAGAAAGTATTTGGTGTATTTTCCTAAGTACTATAGTTTGATGGAGTTGCTTGCCCTAACACATAGTCCATACTCCACTTTTGCTATTAGTATGTATTTCACGACAAATTAATACTGATTTTGTTCTCTCTGCATTTGTACTTGTGCTCCTTCAGCTTATTCTCACTCTTTAGGCTATGCGATCCCCTAAATGTGTCAACCAGTTCATGTCAATCCTCTCAAACCTTTCTAACACTCTGTAAATCATTCTAAGTAAAATAGAAGTTTACCACCAATAACTAGCAAGTTACACATTGCTGCCTGCTCATTATCTCTCTGAAAACTTTGTGATTCTTCTTGTTTTCTTTGCTCCAACCACACTATCCTTTTTGCTATTCTTTGAATGCACTGAGTGTACTTCGCCTAAAAGCACTTTATGTTCATGTCCTTCCAGGCTAGAATTCTTTCTCCATGGCCTCTTCACATGGTCTGTTCCCTGACCATCTTCAGGCCTTACACAATTGTCTCCCTGTCAGTAAGGCCTTTGCCAACCTAAGCTCTAAAACTATAACTACTCTCATCCCGTTATTCCACAACTCCTTTCTCACTTTTATTTTCTCCTTAGCTTTTTCTAACATGCTTCACTGGGAAAGCAGAAGGTTTTTGGCTTTGTTTACTGTTCTGTCACCTGGAACTGGCATAAACATGGCTCAGTCAATATTTCTCTGAGCTCACCTTCATGGAAGGAAAGAATAATGAGTGTAAATGAATAAATAATAAAGTACAAAAGCTAAGAATTTGGACTTGGATAGATGTAAGTTTAAATTGAAGGTTCATCACTTTAAAATTTTAGGTAAATTATAACCTATCTAAACTTCAGTGTCCTTTGAAGAGTAATAATACCTTTTAATATGAACATAACAATGATAACTGATACTGTTTTATAACTTTTTTATCATCACTTGTTAGATTTAGCAAGTACTCAAATATTGGTAATGTAACTTTATCTTGTAGACATAATATGAATATATTGAGAATGCTTTTTGTTTCTACCATATGTTTTGTTAAGTTTATTAAGAAATGTGATCATTATCTAAAATACATCGGTCTTTAAAAACTATTATCAATTTTTTTCTCAAATTCTGAATATCTAAAGCCTCTCTATGGGTATATTTTTAAATGGCAATGTCTTTTTATTCATTGAAACTTTTAGCCTATAAAATATCAGAAGGATATGTGTTCTTCTATATAATACTGTCAAGTTTTCTTAGGGTCAACATTTACCTTTCTTTGAGCTCACTTTAATAGAATCTCATCATATAAACTTCATGCCCTTTTGTGCAGAATATTAGGTTTCTTTAGCTTCTAAAAAATTCCTAGATTTCTTTATCTTCTAAAAAAAAATCCTGTTTTATTAAATTGTGCTCTTCATTGCAAGCCAATATAGATTAACATATATTTTATTTGAAAAATATAGTGATATTTCTTGGATTATATTTAACCTAAATATTGCTGTGTTTGATATAAGATTTTAGAATAGAAAAGGAAACTATTATTAGATTATTTAGATTTTACATTTAGGAAAATATATCTCTCGTAATACCAGATGTTAATGAGAAGAGATCTAACATATATTTAAGAATAAAAAAATTCAGGAATAATGATTCTTATGTTTTTGAGGACCTATAACCCATTTTTGAGATTTTGTTTAAAAGATAAAATACAAACTAAAAATAGATATTTGATTTGATGGAAATTTATTGTTGTTTTTAAACATTTTGACAAAGCATCCATTTATAGAAAAAACAATGCATATTTTTTTTCAAAAATTTTTAATTTATTTTTTAAGATTTATTTATCAATTTTTGCATAGAAGAACTGGGGTATAGGCCAGAGGTGCAGGGGAGGGTGTGTGTGAGAGAATTCACCAGAGACAGAGTGAGGAGCAGAACAGGCGGATCTACTGAAATATACTGCTAAGGGGAAGAGTGGGTGAGACAGGAGAGGTCTGCTGTACTATCTGCGTTAGCTCCCTGGCCTGCGATCGAACTCAGGCCATGACAGTGACAGCACTGAGACTTAACCCCGGGGCCACGAGAAAGGTTCCTTTTTCAAAATTTATGAAAATTTGTTTTAAAAATTAGCAAATGTGATTATGGTAGCATTTATTTTCTTTACATTTAACCAATAGTTTAAAGTATGGATGATAGTGGCTAACATTTACGCCATTTAATAAATCACAGGAGGAGTCAATAAAACACTCTCGTTATATTTATTTATTTTTTATTAAAGTTTATATATTTTAATTCACCATTAATCTTTATAACATGCTTTTGAAAACTTGAAAACAGCATGACTTTTCTGCCAGCTTTATTTATTTCAATCTGCTACCTACGGAGAATTAACATATTTTTCATTAGAGCTCAAAAAGAAAGTTTGATAATGCTGAATCTTGTCAAATTTAGCTTACATACTCTGAACTGATGAGATCACAATTTTTTTGAAGTTTAAATTAGAATACAGGAAACTAAATTGAATTTTTAAATTGAAGTTTTCTGTTTTAAAAATTTGAAATGCCTCTGCATGAAAAATACAAAGTGAAAAACATTTATGTTTCTCTTATATATTAGATCCTTGAAAAGTTCACGGTGAAAGATATTTTGAATTCTACCATATTTGCAATTTATTCTTAATGATAGTAGTTTACTATCAATGTCCAATGATTTATTGCTGCTGTTTGATACCTGAAATTCCTGCTGTGATAAATCTCCTGTCTTGAGTCCATCCAATGTCCAAGTCAAATTGGATGACTAGGGAAAGTAAATCAATTACTATCATTTTGAACTAAATTTGCTAAACAAATACTAGGAAGAAAGGAGTTAAAGAGCAACTTGTGATCAGTTTTGCTCCCATTCCTGAGATTGGGGAGCATATTCAAGGGAGAGAGATGTCAAGTGATCTTGGCCTTGTCCCCTTATGAACTTAGTGATAACTGACCTCTGGCAAATAAATTAATGGTATATGGCCAATAACAAGATTTTTCAGAGTATAAAATAATGCTTCCATAGTTATTTTGAATGTTGGATATCCCTCAATCTAAGATTGATTATGATAAGCAACCCTCATATCTATGGAGGAATGACTGTGGCTCCTTGGAAAATGCAGCACAAGCTATATATACCTAATTGAAAAGAAAATGAAGATATTTTGTAACTGAGTAAGATCCTAACTTTGTAATTCAGGAGATTACACACTTCCCTAACCAGAGGCCTCGACTTTTAGCCTGGGCATGGATGCATACAGTGGGGGTAGGAAAGCACACTGATAACCCTGGTCTCTTCCTGCAGCACCTATGCCTAAAAGGTTGTTTGCTTGAAATTATTAGCAAAGTTTAATTTCTAAATTGTGTGCAACTGATTGGATAATCTGATCCTTTGTGTTAGCTCATGCTTAGCAAGTGTATTTTGGGGTGGCATTGATATTTATTCTCTAATAATGAAAAGTGTACACACACACACACACACAAAAAAAAACACAACTCATTTCCTTGTCCATAACTACAGAATAAAGCAGAAATGACCTTTTAAAAAAATCTAGAAAACTTTTCCATAGTTTTATTCTCTGTTCAAATTCCTTTACTACTAAATTTCCAATTTTGATAGCATTTTAGAAACATAGATATGCCTATGATTTAAGTAATAAGGTCAATTACCTTTTTTCAATTTAACTAAAACACCATGTGACATTTGGTTTAAAAATTCATATGTGAATGGATTGTAAAATTAATCAGGTAGCAATGAGTTTTCTCTAGAAAGATTTGTTCTGCTTGTTTTCTTGTGCTTATTTTAATTTCAGTCTAAGGGCAGTGTCTCTGTTGTTGAAAATGTGAATAATCAGTATGCTTAGTGAATGTACTCCCTGAGTCTAAGTGCCCTTTAGGAATACCGGGCAGCTGCCTTCCCTTTATTGGTTCTGCAACTGCCCTTGGCTTTCCTTTCACCTGAAGCTCTTTCATTGAATATCTCTTTATATAATTATCCCCATGTGAAAAAGGACAACTTGCATTTATTCTGTTTGCTTGAATCACATAATACCTATAATACAAAATGAGAAATCTAAATGTCTAATCTCTGTGTGAGTTATTATCAATGGACTAAAAATAGGTGGTGTGGCACATAAGAATGACCCATCCTTATGAAAAATAAAATACATAGTATATAGTGTGACATAAACTTAAGAAATACTTATAATCTGCAAGTTTGGGGGCGACGCTTTGTTGAATACATGACAGGATAGCAGTCATATTTTCACAACAGTCACTGTTGTTAAACTACGGACTTCTGAAGAAGACACAATGACATAATGCACGACACAAGTGGCAGGAGTAACAGGTACTAACGGTCTTTTGTACTAATGGGTCAGCTATTGTGATCAAGTGACCTCATTCATTCAGGGTACTCAGATGGTTCATCAACTGCCAACAAAGTTTAGCCAAAGAGTTGTTCAATTCAAAGTTTTCAAATTCGATTTTGAAATTATGAGTGACATTCTAAGGCTTTCTTACCAGTTAAGTTTTATTTCTCTCATCTAACAAATACATTTTGACTTTGTAATCAACGGTCTGAAAGATTACTTTTGTAATTCTTTTTCTTTGAGATGAACCAGATGGTGGCATCATTTTCATTCCAAATATAGCTCTGAGCTTTATTATCTAAATATTTTGATTATTTCCATCACAGTAGATTCTGATTGATATTTTCGTGCAGACTCCAGTTTCCACAATCAGTGTGGGCATATAATCTGAGTCAAGTGAATCAAAGATCTATCCTAGCATATTTCTAAACATGGATGACAGGAGGTAATCTTTTTCTAGTACTCTAAGAATATATATCAAGCCCTGTAAAAAAGGGTTTCCACAGTCGTGCAGAGTATCTGTATCATGGTTGGAGAATTAAGGAACATGGAGCAATAGAAAAATTTGTTTCTGTTAATAATGTTGGATCAGTTTCTCACAGACTTTTCTGAGGTCTGCCTCATCTGTGATCTCCATAGCTTAGTTAAGGTTGTTAAGGTTTTTTGTTTTTGTCTTTTTGCCTGGTTGTATATATTTCTGGCCAAAAAAAATAAATTTTGGAATTTCTGGACTAAATTTTGTTTAAAAAAATGATGGGTATGTTGAGTGACTGTTTAACAAAGTCTCAGAAGTTGTAGTTGGGATTATGTGACAGACTTCATGCAATTTGAGACATTTTTATTTCACAACCAACTTTCACAACCAAAATTCCAAAAGCTATTGGAATTTTATTATGGCAATGGAAGAGATAAGAGTACTATTTTATTATGGCAATAGAAGAGATAAGAGTGCATGCAAAGTGAGTAGGAACACAGAATAGACTCAACTTTGGGGCACTTTTATCCAAAGCATGCTAGACGCTAAGGGTGTCTTACAATCTGTGTGAATAAAAAAAATACTAAAATAGTGCATATACACCTGCACAAACTTTGAACTAAACTTATAGTTCTTTCTTCCTTTGTCATTGCAGGTTATATTGCCCTTTAATGACAAATAGAATAAGATTATCATAGAACAAAAATGATAGCTTAATCAGAACCCCTAACTAAAAGAATAAAGACAAATGTGGATTCAGAAAAATCTTCAAGTTTCTCACTTGGTGACTATATTTTAAGGATATTAGCTAAGATAAGAAGTGGACAGAAGATACACTTGTTATGAAAACAATTAGTTCTGCTTGCAATATTTTGAGATAATTTAGGTAATTAATAAAAATGCAGTTGGAAGAAGACATTTAATTGTATGTGTAAATCCAAACAAGGGCAAAGAATCAAGACTACAGTTTATGATAAACAAAACATATGGAGAATGAAGAAATAGAGTTGTACACTACCCTGAGAGGATCATGGACATCCAGGAATGACAAAGGTTTTTGTTTCAGGAAAACACAACAGTCATAGCAAACATATACATTTTGGATTATAACAGTTTCATAAATTTTCAATATTCTTGAGTTTCCATTCCTGTCTATTTCTATTTTTTTTTTAAAGATTTTATTTTATTTATACATACGAGCTGGGGTACAGGCCAGAGGCGTGGGGCGGCGAGAGGGTTCACCAGAGACAGAGTGGGGAGCAGAACAGGCAGATCAGAAATACACTGCTGAGGGGAGCAGCGGGCGAGGCAGGAGAGGTCTGCCGCACCATGTGGGATTCTCCGTGGCCGGGCGTCGAACTCGCATCGCCACTGCCAACAGCTCCACAGCGCAGCGCCTAACCGCTGCGCCACCAGGGAGGCCCTCCTGTCTATTTCTATGTCGGTATATATGTTGTAAAAGATAACAAACCTTAGCATAAAGTTTCATTCATCATAACCACTACTTGGCTGGATTAACTCAAGTTTCTGAAATATTTGGCACTTAGTTGAAATCTGTCTACCTTGTTCATGCATCAATTTTTGAACATAGTTATAAAAACAGAAACTATATAATGAAAAATAATAATGTTAGAAGATTGACATGAAATGAAAATTTGGGAGATTTTATGTAAATTTAATTTTAATATACATACACATTTGTATAGCTAAACTATACAAATAAATAATCTACATCTATTCAACATTTAGGTACAGATTATAAATCTAGAATCCACTGATGCAGACTAGGCAGAACTAACATATACCGAATCCTGTTATTAATATTAAATCTTAGACTAGATTATTAAAAAAATAACACAGTCAGGAAGCCAATGAAATTCTTTCTGTTCTAGGTAATTTTATACCCCTGCATGTTTTTGTTATTCTTGTTCATTGTTTTGATGCTCCTCATTCATTCCGATCCCTGATAACTGTTTCCTGTTGTTTTTTTTTTTAATTTTCCTTCTGGTTTAATGCCTTCACTAAAACAATCCTCTCTAACTCCTGTCTTTTCTTGGCTTAACAGTGTGGAAGAAATTAACTAAAACAAATTTGACCATGTGGTTGTTAAATCTATGTCATTAAGGATGTTCCATTCCCTCTGAGAGGAAAAGGAGTTAACATTCAATAAGTAACTGTCATGTGGGAGAAATATAGAGGAGTCTTGCACAGATTAACTGAACTTCATTGCCTCTTTTAGCTGAAGTTGTTATGGAAAAGCAAGTATAAACAACTGGCAAGCATGGAAACAGAAGTACCTGTAAGTAAAATATATTGTGTGTGTTTAGAAACAGATGTTGGTTATTGTTTTATAAAAGAAAATCCAAAAAAAAAAAATCAGAGAATTTAAAGATGACTCAAATGGTATTTAAGTCACAGGAACTCTGATAAATCATGAATCAATTTCAAGATAATCTTTCCACTTTTTCATCTTTTCTCAGTATTTTGTACTATATAGTATTCTTTCTCACATTTGTATATTTACCTTCCTTACCTCTCAACTGGTTAATTCTACAAATTAAATTCATTTAATTTTTTTCTAGAAATAAAACAGATGATGATAGACATGATAAATGGTAGGTAGGTAGGTAGACAGACAGATAATTCTTTCACTTGATCTCTTATGGTCTTGGAGCAATTGTACTCTCATTCTTTCCTTTCCCAAAGAAGCATCAAGGAGTCATCTATTCCATTGTTTTCATTCTCCTATTTACCTTTAGTTCTTCAAACTACTTTTTTCTGGCTTTCACATAACATACTTCTGAAAGTGAACATCTCACTAATTTTTCAAATGCCTCTGTGAAATAGTAGATACTTGAAATTTCTCATTTTATCAACTCCAACAGTGCTCAAATCTATTTGCAATGTCCTATCTTCTGAACCTTTCTCTTCCCTTGTTTTTAATGATGCAAATGTTTCTTGGACTTAATATGTCTGTTCATTATTTTCCTCCTGGTAAAGGATGGTATTCTGCAAGTTTAGAATGGCCTATTACTCTTCATCTAATATCTTTATACCTCTCTATAGACAAGTCACAATTTTTATCTACACCACTCCAGCACCACCAAATATTCCATTGTCATGGAATTTTACTATATCAGTTAATTCTGTAATGACAAAAAATGTAACCACTAACAACATGTGGCAATTGAGTACTTGAAACTGATAATTATGAAGTTTGTATTTAATTTAATTTTTTTTTTAAGTAGTGCATACTAACTGAACTGCACAGATCTAAATCTTTCAAGATTCATTTGGGCTTCTATCTTGGCATCTCTGAAAGCTATCTCTGATTGAAGAAGTTAAACTGAATTCTATACATATTCTGCATTTTTAAAAGAGTCTACCAATTGTCTAGCGGTTTAGATAGAAAGCCCAAGAGTCATCGTAGATACTAACCTCTTGAATTTTCTTAGAGACTTCCCTTCCCAAGTATCTCAGTGCAGTTCACTTCCCCAACATCTACCAGTAGTTGCCCAGTCCACACAATACTGCCTTTGCACAACAGTCGCTTTTACTCTTCTCAAATCCTTTTTCCAGACCCAGAGTAATCTCGATGAGATACAACTCTACTTGCATTCATTTGCTCTGTTCTTATTTCTCCTTGTACTATATGAAGTTTTCTGAAAATTATTATTGCTTTCAGGTGAAAACAGAACTTCTAAAAATGACTATATCACACAACCTCTCATCTCCTTACTGGGTAGCTGGCCTGTATGGATCCCCAGCATCTCCACCAGCAGTTCTCTTCAGTCAAGGGAGTGTGACTCCCTCACCATTTTGTGCTCCCTTCCCTAGGGCACCTGGTTGAGCTGGCAGCCTTCAGCCACTCCCATGTTCCCTACCCTCCAGGTATTTCTTTTTTTTTTTTTAATTTTTTAAAAGGATTTATTGCTCCACAGCACAGCGCTCAACCGCTGCGCCACCAGGGAGGCCCCCAAAGTGATATTTTAATAAAATTAATGTAATATGCATTCAATTTGCTGATAAATTATAATACTGTTATTTCCATAGTAACATATATATTTGAAATAAGTAATAAAAGAGAAAATATGTCCACTGATTAAGTGATATAATACAATTTTGCTCAGAACCTGAGATCAAAAGCTAAAAGAAAGGAAGGACATAATATTTCTTTTATTTTCTTGAAAAATCTTAACAATAAAATCTTTAAGTCATTGCTTTATGTTTCAATGAGAGTTGATATGTTATATTTCAACTTACTCTTTTTTCTAGTGTAAAACTTGAGCACCATTCTTATATTTGAGGGGAATGTATGTTATATAACTGCAAATGTATGTTCTCTTGAAGAAAAGGGACAATTTGAAGAACTAATCATTGAGAATCAAAGACATCTGTTGACTTATCCATTAGGAGAGTAAAGTGTAGAACATGAAAGCCCCATAATAATCATGTGTTTAATTTCTTCTATATCTATGAAAGGCATAAAATTGAACAGTACAATTCTTTACCTACAGAATTCTTATGTAACAGTCAAAAATGAGGTAAAAGCTCTTCAAAGACTGATTTTATCAGAAGTATAAACACCCTTGTTTAAAAAAAAAAACTAGGCTAACAATATTTATCACTTAAGATTAACCACAGAAGATCAACTTTTGGCTTGATCCAGTCTTGAATTTCAGTTTTTACATTTACATATTGAAATTGATCATAAGATTTGTATGAATTTTTATGTTTTACTTTAAAAAATACATATCCTTTTCTGAGTTTCCTATTGGAACACATTAAGAAAAAATGAGTGTTCTTGAAAATATCCTTATGAAATCCATCTCAGTTTATATGTCCTTTGAGAAATTTAATACATGAAATATTAACACAGACAAGAAATATGTAATACATAATAGATGAAACATGATAATAAAATGTACTCCAAGGAGTGTTCTTATTACACAATGTAGAATACTTTAAAAAGCTATGAACCATTAAATCTCTAAAATTACATATTTCAGAGTTTAAATTTATATTCCATTTAAACAGTTCAAAGAACACAACATGAAACAATGTTTGCAAAGTACACACATTTAAATAAGTCAAAATATAAGAAATGAAACAAATTCACAGGAAATAGTAAAAACAAATTGAGATAACATATGAATATTATTTTATCTTTTCTTTTGGTACAATATAGGCACTGAGGATATGCAATAATTTTTTAATCCTAGATTGAGGACATATTAAGATGGGGTGGGGTCATTATGTGAAAGAAATGAAGTAAATGAGATATAACACAATGATAATTGTATTGCAAAGAGTAGAAAAGATGTGTCCTACACCTCAGATTTACAAATTTCTTAAGGAATTTTCTTCCTTTGGCAGAAAAAAATAGCCTTTATTTGGTAAATTTTTTTTTTTTCTGAAAATAATTCAAATGTCAAGAAAATGAGAAGGAAATTGCTTGGAAAATTACAAAAAGATATAGATTTCTAAGATATAATTTCTAAGATATAATTTATAAAATGTCACAAAAGTATAAATTAATGCATAGTGGAGGTTCTGCTAACTTTTGTCTCATTCTTCATAAATGCAAAAAAATAATTTTTGATTCACTTTGTCATCATTTCCTTGTTGATGCTATTATTAACTAACAATAACTTTATTTTTCACCATCAGCACATTTTTGTAGTCAATTCTTGATTAATTTCATCCTAATATATACATTTCTAATTTTACAATGAAATATTTAAAGCTGGATTTGCTTAATTTGATGCAACGTAGATAATAAACCTTTGTTAGGCCTTTCATGTGACACACTTCTCTGGCTTATTTCTAGCTTCATGAGGCAAAATAAGTTAATGTCCACTTAATGAAAAATATTTTTGAGAAATTATTTTTATTAAACCTAAGTTTTTGAATCTTAAATTTAAATTGCACAATTCTTCAGTAATTATGTCTAAATTTCCTTAAAAGGAAAGAAGATATTCAAAATGTTTTTTCAGTGTGTTACTTTTTCAAGAGTAATGACTTATTATCTCCTCTAAAATGAGTTATTTGTGGAAATAATAAAAAAATCAGAAAATAATAAAATTTCTTAAACTTTTTTAAAATACAGAGTTCACCTTATAAAATATCAACACCTATTTTCAGGAAGGACTTCAATATTTTAAGTGATTGAAGAAATCTAAACCATTTACTACTTTTATAAAACATTTTGGAAGATTAGATTTTAAATTTACATGGACATTGGTTTACTTTGTTATTTAAAGAAAAAAAATTAGGTCAGACAATAGGAAAGATTTAGGGCTTGAGAGTCTTGGTTTTTACGGTAAATATTGTTGTCAAAAGTGTGGTTAGGTTTTCTTAATTTGACAGTTTGTTATAAATGCTGCAATGGATAAAAATGTAAATATATATCAATATTGATAAGACTGTGTTAATAATATTAAAAACTTGATTGAGATAATTGTTCCATGCATATAACAACATATATACATGCCCATTTAAAGCATTATGCTGATTTTTTTTCTTTAATAAGTGGTATCTTATTGTAATTCATCTTGACAATATTAGTCACTCAAAAGTGTCTTTCAAATATTTCACCTTTTTGAATAGCTGTTTGTTATTCCATATAGCTAACTGATAAATTTTAGAATGTTTCAAATATATATATATATACGTAAATAAAAGTAATTTTCATACCTCTTTTTGTGCATATTTGTAAATTGTTTTCTAGAGTAGATATCAAAGAACATTTTGAAATGTTTAACTTTAAATTGATTTGGCTTAAACCAGTGCTGATTGAGTGATTTTGAGTAATCTATGTGGCCATAGGCACTTTTCATTCTTCTTATTTAAACTGTTCTGCTATAAAATGTGATTTTATTTTATTTATTTTTTTAAATTTATTTATTTATGCACACAAGCTGGGGTGCAGGTCAGAAGCGTGGGGCGACGAGAGGGTTCACCAGAGACAGAGTGGGGAGCAGCACAGGCAGATTGGTGGAAATACACTGCTGAGGGGAGCAGCGGGCGAGGCAGGAGAGGTCTGCCGCACCATGTGGGATTCTCCCGGCCGGGTGTCGAACTCGCGTTGCCGCTGCCAACAGCTCCACAGCACAGCGCCCAACTGCTGCGCCACCGGGGAGGCCCAAAATATGTGATTTAAAAGTCACATGAATGAATATAGAATTTAAGATGATCATACTTGTCATAATTCAAGTCACAAAAAGAAGGATCTTTATGCCATCTATCCCAAACTAAACGCCCTACTAGCCTCCCAAATTACTCACTGTTGAAACTATTCTATTAATAGATTTGTTATCCCCTCACAGTTTTAACATCTCAGTCACTATATTTGATAGTTTAGCTGTCCCTTACTTTTGTGGATATTTCTTTTATTAGTATTAATTTATCCCTTTCCTCTTGAGCTCACACTGTCCTTAGAATTTATCCTTTAAGACACCAGGTTATTGACATGCAGGGTTGAATTCTCTAAAAACAAAAGCCAAAACCACTTTTATATGAGTATACAGAATGCAAATTGAATTCAATACCTTGCAAAATCTCTTGCATTGAAGTTAGGAATTGATTAGGAATTGGTGGCTTGTAAAAAATTGGGATAGGAGGCAAAATCCATAGAAACTTCAAGCTTGATCCTTGAAACCCTTAAGTTCAGTTGAGCTTTCTTTTTCCATAGAAGCACCACTTTCTCCTCTGCAGGGGGAAATTCTAATGACTTCCACTGAGACAGCTGCCTTCTGATCATTCTTAGCACCTGTCCCCCCACTGCCTTTTAGATCTGTGACCGGACAGTCTCAGTAGCACTTAGTAGGCTGTTACAAACGGTGAATCTTAGTTTCCCCTGTCTTCATCTCCTTTTGATTAATTTTTGCTCTGATACTCTATCAGCTGACAACCGCTAGTGATTTTTTTTTAAAGGATATATAGTAATTAGAACACAAAAATCTTCAAAAATATCTTTTTTACCCTTGTCTGTGTTTGAAGAAGTTCCTCTAGCCTTGTGGCATCTGGTGTTGATAACATTATTTCCATTATGTTTAAATGCATTTGTGGTAGGGGGTGAGGTTTTCATAATTTTCTTCATTCATTTCAGTCTATTTATTTAGCAGTTATTCAGTTTCAGATATACTTATGAATGTGAACAGATTTCTACAGATATGGATATTCCACTATGTAGCCAATATATATTTTCAGGAATTCAGTGTTTCTGCTTATGATACTGGAATGCCAGCCAGTCTCAGTTCCCTTGGGCAATAAAAGGAAACACAGAGTTTGAGGAGAAGGAAAGAAGTTTAATTTGTTGACAAATTGAGTAGGGCAGCAGATTAGTGTCTGAAACACCACCATCGTGCTTTTGGGCAGAGTTCAGGGGTGTTTATGCAGAGTTACAAGGGAGCAGGAGGGAGAGTGGGCAAAGGGCAACGTGTCCATCCTTGCAACACAAGCCTCTGGTGATTCTGTTTGACACCAGCTTGCTTTTACAATCATCTGGTGGTCAGCAATTCTGATGTTTCCTTTGTAATGAAACTTTTCCCTTGGAATGTAAAAAAAGCAGAGTTTATTACACCTAGAGGGAAAATAAAAAACAATGGATCTGTTTAGCTGGTGGGACAGAGAGAGACATGTACTTTGTTGCTTTATCACTTAATCTACATTTCCCATCTTATCTTTGATAAGATATTAATATTGCTGATTATTACAATCCAACCAATTGTCATGGATAACTTTGAAAAACCATTTCATCAAAAGAACAATATTTTATTATTTTTTTAAATATAAATACAGGTAATGTATTTTTATTTGTATATGTTATATATATATGTGTATGTAAAGTTGGTTTACATTATTGTTTGCATTTTAGAAGTATAGGACCCCCCCCCAATTTCTGGTGCCATTACCATAGTGCCCCCACCACCAAAGCACCCAAAGTTCACCACCATAATCCATGGTGCTCCCTCCCCACTTTCTGTTGGCCCCTCCTCTTCCCTTCCCATTCCGGATGTCTCAATGAACATTTTAAACTTCTTAATTTCAAGTGATTACATTGCAAGTTAATTTGAGAAAATACATAGTTTGACATCATTTCCTTATTCCACCTAGAAACTTCTTCCTTTATTTTTATTTTTTTAAAGAATTATTTATTTATGCATACAAGCTGGGGTGTAGGCCAGAGGTGTGGGGTGGGGGTGAGAGGATTCAATAGAGACAGAGTGGGGAGCAGAATAGATGGATTGACTAAAATACACTGCTGAGGGGAGCAGTGGGCCAGGCAGGAAGAGTTGCTGCGCCATGTGGGTCAGCTTCCTGGCCAGGGGTTGAACTTGTGCTGCAGTGGCTACAGATAGCTTCATAGTGCTGTGCTTAACCCATTGCACCACCAGGGAGGCCCCGAAACTTCTTCCTTTAGCATCTAATTTGGGACATTTTTGGTTCTGTGTCAACTTCCAAAATTATTGCAATGCTGCATTCATTTCTGGTTTCTCTTTATTCTTTTATTTACTAAATGTAGATATTATCTTAACTTATGTTTCTCAGTCTTTTTTACACCACGGCACACGTAAAATTGGAGATATTATTTCTTGTAGACTATGACATATGCCATTAAGTGTGCCCTGAAACTCCAGGAGTTTGCACTAACTCAGATAACACCAAGCCACCATTAAGACTGTGGGAATGCATATTTAATCACTTGTCACCCAATTTTGACAAACTAATTAGGAAACTCTATTTAAACTATGTAATTTTCTGTTTCTTTCCTCTCTATTAAGAAAGCTTACCTATACCCTTAACTTCAAATGTACCTTCAAAAATCTTTATCAGTAAACTCTGATCTTAATCTTTAATATCAAAACTTCGAGTCAGGGTAGGTTAACTGCTATTACAAACAACTTTAAATTCAAATTTATCTAAATGAGATTTATTTCCTACTCATTCCATAGTACAGTGTGCATTGAAGGAGGGAAATACTCTATTCCAAGTCATCCTTCAGGGACTTAGGTCCCTGATTCAGGCTTACTTCTACTGATTCAGGCTTACTTATAATTTCAGGATATTTCACTAGATGCTTTGCATAGCAGGCAAAGGAATGAGTGGAGAGCACTGGTGAATAATACAAAGGTGTTTAAAGGATTGGAAAAACATTTCCTACCAAACTGCAAAGATGCTTGAGGAGTGTAATTTAACTTGGGACCCAGGAAACAGGAAAAGAGGTTTAGTGAACTAGGGTTGCTTCTCTGTCAGATCCCCTTCCCTGTCACCAATGTGTCATTAAGAACACAATGGTAGAACCACTGTTAATGAAATGGAATAAAGGACATATAGCTTGGCTTACATTGTACGTAGATCTTTCTTTTAAATTCTACACAATTATTTAAATACTTGGAGAAGTGATATCCTGGAATGAAATGTTTAGTGAATATAGGGAGAAAACACTAATGACTACAAAGGGAAGATGTCTACAGAAGATTGTTGCACCTGCTTCTGCAGTTGGCCTGAAGTTATATTCAACAGCACAGTAGATGAAAATAAAAACTCTATTCCAAACAAGTAAAAGATAGAACACTCCAAAGTCCACAAGAACAAGTTGGAATTCACAAAGACAAAATGGAATCTGTGAGGATAAACTAGTACCCGCTCTGTCTCTAACTACATTTAACCTGGATGACATTAATGATCTGCAAAACAAGTCTAGTGCTCAGATAAGGAATCAAGCTAAAGAAGGAGAGTCTGCAGAGTAGAAGGGCCCATGATGTAGGCTTCTTCCCCATGAACTAGGAGATGAGCAGCATGTGTGAGACATTGTGGTGCTTGTAGCTCTGTGCTGCTCTTCAGGAGAGCTGAGTACTGCTTTACTTCTACCTTCCAAATCTAGCACACATTTCATTGGTGCATAATCCTAAACCAGAAGCATAAAACAATTTGTCTGGCTTGCAAAACCCAACTATACTATTCTGATTAAATGCTTGCAAAATTATATGGCAAAAACAAAAAAAAAATAAGTGTTCCCTGATGTTCTGCATATTAATACATTCCCAAACTAGACTTGCTAGTGAACATCAGGTATATAATTATATGCTACATCCATTTAAATTTGTCACAGGGATGAAAACAGAGCTTCTCATTTCTCTTTCGCATCATGAAGGAGAAGTATCATTGATGCAAGTAGAAATCATAACGATATCTTAATATTTTATTAATCAATTTTTAATAGTTTTCTTTAACACTAATTCTGGGTTTTCTGCAATTTTAAATAATGTAAGTTTGTAGGCTTATTAAGCTTTAAGGCTTTTACGTTGAGCAAACTTTTGCTAGGAAAGTTTGCTTGCCAAGCACTTTTTACCAGTTCCTGCAACTATCTAAACAGAGTTCCTTTTTCAGTATCTGACCTAAATGTATTTTCTTTAAACAAAAAGAACCTAAAGAACAAGACCTCAGGGATATGGTACTACCTGAGTCATTCACTCTGAGCCAAAGAAAACATAAATGCATTCTTTCCAAGGCAGTGGGGGTTTTGCAAGGCACTGTAAATTGTTTTGTGATAGATGAACCCTAGGAAAACACATTGACTCTGTTAAAACAATCAAAGAAACTATATTCGGGTAAAGAAATACACCCTGGTGTACATAAAGACATTTGCTATGAAGCCAGTGGGTATTGACCCTTCTCTCTATGGCACAACTGAGACACTAGCTAAAACACTATATATGGTGCCAAGGAAATTGAAAGTTCCCAAACCCTTTTAACAAGAGAAATGTCAAAAGAGAAGAGGGGATCGAGTGGGCAAAGTATCAGAGCAAGGTACAATGACAAGAAATTGATGTAAAATTTAAGTTAACATAAAAATCTCACAATCCTTGGAGAAATATATACTTTTATATAGTGCTTTGAAATGGTCCATTCTGTGACACATTTGCTGTTGTAGGGAGAAAACATTTATCATTCACTCAAGCTTTCATTTGGATTTGTGAGTTATAATATTCATTATATATGATGGAAATAAGAGTAAAAACATTTCACTTTACATTTTTCCCATGTTTACTCTGCAACAACTCTCTTCTTTTCCTTGTTTGATTACTTTTATCAATTTCTTGCTTGAGTAGAGTCGTGTTATAAACTAACACTAATTGATTAAAAATAAGAGAATGGAAGATAGTAAATATGGACTATATGAATGAATAATACAAGGCAATGTAACTTTTAGGCTTACATGTATCTGAATACATGCAGTACACATAACAGTACATTATAACATGTGACACATATAACACATTAAAGTGAAACAAATAAATGAATTAATTTCTAAATATGTAAATTACACAGAATTACATGCATGTATACATCTATATTATATATAGACAATTGATATTCTTTTCTTTAACTGTCTCTCTTGATACTTCTTTTTCTGTTTTTACTTACCTCAGCTGGGAGTGGTGGAACAAAAACCAAAATATGCAGAGGTCTTGTGACAACATTTTTCTGTGAATTGATGGAATTGAAGAAAAGAAAAGTCAACTGATCCTTTCCAAAATGATTTTTCAGGGATCATTTTGGTCCGATTTGTGTTTAGTATGAACGGACCTAAAAAGTAATAATGTTTGTCTATTAGAAAGGAGACTGATAAACATCCTAGAGAACGGAAAGTGTTTTTTGGTTACTTTTGCAAGTGCGCTGCCCAGTTATGTACTAGAAAGCAGTGGAGACAGGGGTCGTACTCTCCCAGTTGCCGCATCTGCCGGTGCCCCTTTGGCTGCCCCTTAGTTCTAATCTCAGCAGGTTTTGCTGGAAGGGGCTCTCCCCTGAGATGCAGGAACAGCAGAGCCAGGGGGCCCTGGGAAGTTGCAGATTGTCCAACATGTGCTGCCCAGGGGGCCACCGTGCCCAGGGTGGGAGTGCCTGGTGCTTCTGAGGACCATCAAGTCGGGCCAGCATCCTCAGGTCAGACACACTTTCAAAGAGGAGTCTTGGAGGGTGTAGCTATTGGTTCACATTTCTTCTCTCAGCCTTTTCTCTCTAAGTTTATTTCAACCTAATGATATATTTTTTAAATAGTCTGGGAATAGGTAAGGGATTAGGGGACTCTTTCCACATGGCATTTTAATCAATATTACATATTCTTTTCAATGCCTTTTGCATTAAGAATTTTTGAACACTGTATCTAGTCTGTGTTTTTCGTCCTTTTAGAATTTCTGTCCTGGCCACACCTTCCCTGAAATAAAGAGCAATGAATACTTTTTCTGATTTTTGTGAGGTGAAGAAATTAGTTGGACAAAATATCGTTAACTAAAAAGATAATAGAACATCGTTTGCTAATAAGTATTTGCATTATTATTGTATCACTCAGGGTCCAGTCAGGAGGCAAACTTACACCAGGAATTTGAACATGGAAACTCCCAAACTGAGGAATGTTTATACTCCTACAGCCTAGGTAATGTACCCAAGGGAGAAAAAGTTTTGGGAGAGCCATCACCCTCTTCCCACACCCTGAAGCTGGCCAGCAAAAAAAAAAAAAAAAAAAAAAATTCCCCACTAGGCCTCTGAAAGCTGGTTGGGAATATTCCCTCTGGGGTATTGTCAAGTTTTATTGGGAAGCTATTGAGGTGTCAGGACCCATCTTCAGTTTTACAAAACAGGACAAAAAAGAGTGAATTTGGAACTTGGGGTTAGTAAGTTGGTAACTATCACATCTATAGAAACATTTATTGTATCCAGGCTTTCTTTTCTAAAAAATTAGAACCTGGAGATCTAGCCAAAATTAGATTCACCTTAACCAAAATGCACAGGCCAAAACCAAAATAAGCTGGATGAATATTTTTTTTTAATTCTCTAGAATTTGAGTTGGTAAACCTAAAATCAGGGTAAAAGTTTTCCCCTTTTATAGGTGAGATAAAATACTGTTCAGCCCAACCCCCACAAATGAGAAAGTACCTTCTCATCAAACTAGTTTCTTTGTCCTTTTGCATGCCCTCCTTCTACTTCCTTTCTTTTTTTTCCTTTCCTTTCCTTTTTTTGATATTCCCAAGTATCTGACTTTTGCTTTTTCCACCAAAATACAATGTATTTATGCATTTTGACCCTAATGAGTTAGAATGAGGAGTTCTCAACTTAATTTTGGAGAATATTCCTGACCTTTACTCTGGAGAATATAGAGGGAAGGGTTCAATTTGTTCTCCCATAGCCCAAGGTTATTCTAGGGATCAATGTCTTGTCTCATTCTCTTTCTACACATTATAAATAGCAAAGCTTCTGAACACTTCTGAGATTATGCCAGAAGGGTCCTGCAAGGATATTTAAGATGTCCACACCCTAAAAGAGCACAGTCTTCCCTTCCTCTAGACTGCTGAGGTAGTGAGAACAGAAAGGATTTAGAGTATGGCTATGATTCAGGGTGATCTATTTCTTCATGATGATTCACATATGTTACATTTCAAGACTGAGGTTAAGTGAAAAGAACCCTGTTTTTGTTTATCATTGTCCTCAGAATCTACAACAGTGACTGAAACATTTATTGCTTAATTATTACATACTAAGTAAATGAATGTTTTTACTTTGCCATTTCTTTTTTTATATTTATATTTTTTATTTATATCTTTTACATTATTGTGTATTCTCCATGGAACTTTGCTATTTCTTTCATCTTCTTATAATCTACCACTTTATCAAATCAGCTGAAAATACTCATGCCTATAAAATTACAGTGCCCTCTGCCTCTTTATGAAATACCACAGAAAATATTCTTGATTATCATAGGTTATTAAATTCTTCATATCAGGTTATCCAGCTTGCTATTTATGGCCTTTATTTTTTATAGGTACTAGTGTATTTTTCATTCTTTTTTCTTACATTTCAGAGTAGTAGAAATATGCTAGGAATTTAGATTCTGCCTCTTAGCTCTTAATGACCATTGACAGCTTTTAATCCATTTTTACTATCTGCTTTGTTTCTGTTTTTACCACTTGACTTTATGTCTATGCATTTCTAAGCTTTTTTTATGACAATCTCTGTCTACCAATATGTATAGTATTGTTTACATAATGCTCTGCTTTATCTCATCATTCTTGTAAATTATCTACAATATGCATGCTCTGCTGTTAGTTTACATTTGAATTGGTGCACAGCTACCTACTACTTGATGATCTTACGAAAAATAGCTAATTCAATTTCCAGTGAAATGTTAGCCAAAGTTTAAGTCCCTTCCCCAAAGAGTTATTTTTATATTGTATATTTCTGCCATATATTAATAGCCATTATTTGTCGGAGGCCGGCTCCGACCGAGGTTGGGTACCCGGGGGTGGTGGGGAAAGCTTCGTCGGTGGCGGAGGGTTCAGTGGGGAGAAGGGGGTGGGGAGCGAGTGGGGAGAAGAAGGTGGGGAGCGGGACACAGCACACACCAGAGAGTCTGATCAGGCCGTTCCACTTTATTCTTGGAGAACAGGGTTTTTAAAGCATAAGAAGAATTAACTACCGGCAATGACAGGGAGATTACAGATATTCAAATACATAAGCAATTACATAGTTTGAGGGGAAATCAAGGATCTTTTGAAGAATGTCTCTTATCTGAGGTAAATTTCGGCAAGGTAAAGGACATAGTCTTCAACCTTTGCCCTAGGCCTAGGGTGGAAGCTGCTGTCTCCATACCTATTGTCTGAAACCAAGACCAATGATAAAAGAAACATCTTTATGCTAATCTCGGGAGGAACTAATCTAAGCTGATTTTATCAGGCCAGGAATGGAAATAGGGGAAGGGGTTAGTTGTTCTTTGTTCAAACATTAGCCCTTGAGGGGCAAGGACACTTCATTGTTTCAAGGATATCTCACTTCCAGGAGCTAATGAGTAAGGCCAATGAATGCAGGCATGGTGGAGAAACTTAGTTACTGTTCTCCTGAAATTATACTTAAATTTATTTGCAAGAAGAAATATCGCATCCTGACTTTGGGAACACTTCTTTGAAGGCTCTGCCCATAGAGTGACCTTGTCAAGACAATATGGGGGTCTAGGTTGCGACAATTATTCTTTCTTTTTTTAAATTTATTTATTTATGCATACAAGCTGGTGTACAGGCCAGAGGGTGGGGCAATGAGAGGGTTCACCAGGGACAGAGTGGGAAGTAGTACAGGCAGACTGATGGAAACACACTGCTGAGGGGAGCAGCGGGTGAGGCAGGAGAGGTCTGCCACGCCATTTGGGATTCTCCCTGGCAGGGCGTTGAACTCATGTCACCGCCAACAGCTCCACAGCGCGGCGCTCAACCACTGCACCACCAGGGAGCCTCTTATTACTTCTTTAAAATACTGAGTATTTCATTATTCAAGAACAAGCACTTAAATTTAGTTTATATACTTTTTCTGTAGAGAAAATTATGTGATGTTTATATATGATTCTCCTAAAAACTATTTCAGTGAGTTTTTCTTTATTTTTCTCCTTGTTACTTTGAAATGGAAGAGAAAATGAAATTTTGTCCTCTTTATATTGATCAATGTTTGAACAAACAAAAACCAACTGAGTATCACTATGAAGATTTGAAAAATAGTTCATAATTGTATATATGAAACTGCTCTAAATTTCACATATGATCAGTGTCAAGAAAATTTGTTAATGAATACCTTGATTAGTTCATATATAATTATTAATAACAAATGAGAATTAACAATTGAGTTATTTTGCCATTCTCACAAATTGAGAAGATATATTTGATGACAGATACTAGGAGGTTAAATAATAGATGGGAAACCACACTACAAACTTCAGCCTCAGGTTAGTACAAAGTTTAAACATTTCTTATTCAATTATTTCATCTGCAAAACTGAGGATAATAATGATACACTAATACATTTTTGTTGGAGGTAGATAATAAATATAAAATATAATACAGTACTTAAAAAATTAGTAATTAAATAGAACCTATTATTAAAAATCCTCCCCTGTGAACTATGCTGCTTTTGTTCCTATTAAACTCTTCACTGAAAAAAAAAAAACCTATTTGATTTTAGGATCTTCCTTCACAATATGATCATTAACAATATTAATAAGCCAGTTTCTTTGCCGATGCTTCCTGAAAATTTGCTATGTTTTTATTCCCTAGGCCCTTTGCTAACAAGGCATTAGTAATTATGGTAGATAAACTCATTTTTAAAGGGTGGGACCAATTACAGTGAACTCAAAATAAAACTATAAGTTTGAAGAATAGCTTGTATATACTCTTATCAGTACTTTTCTATGTAGTAAATATAAAATAATATTAGTAATAGGGCAGTCATAGATCAGTTTAATTTGTCTTTTGTAATGATAAACTTGGTGAAATATGGACACATCACTAAAACAAAAATAAGAAACATTAAAAATTCTAGTGCAGGGCCTCCCTGGTGGCGCAGCGGTTGAGCGCTGCTCTGTGGAGCTGTAGGCAGCACGTGGTGCGAGTTCGATGCCCAGCCGGGGAGAATCCCACATGGTGCTGCAGACCTCTCTTGCCTCGCCTGCTGCTCCCCTCAGCAGTGTATTTCTGATCTGCCTGTTCTGCTCCCCACTCTGTCTCTGGTGAACCCTCTCGCCACTCCACACCTCTGGCCTGTACCCCAGCTTGTATGTATAAATAAATAAATCTTTAAAAAAAAATTCTAGTGCATCACAGGAAACAAAACATAATTAAATGTGATAATAATATATCTTTAGTAAAATAAATTTAAGAAATTTTGGTGGGCCACTCTATTTTTATACATAAAAATTATATTCTCTCAAATTTTTTGAATTATGAAATGATATTTCCCTGGTTTGCACATCTCTATGCAACATTAGCGATATCACAAACAAATATGTAACTGCTGTGTTGTTGTCATGAGTCTCACTATAATGTATTATTTTCCAAGAGTTTGAATTTTAATGAGAATGCTAATTTTGCTGTTTTAAATTGCACAGTGAGTTATTTTAAATGGTCCCACCACCTCATAAAATCACAAATGTTGTATTCCTAAATATTCATCTCTATACAAATTATATTCAGATGAACATTCTTAAAACAATAGGATAAAACATTATTTATCCTGAACAGTTCAAAATTTTAGAATTAGTAAATGATATCATTTGACCTAGATAGTCTCACCTGCAATATATTATATAATTGTGAAAACATGAAAGTGATAACACATGGACCAGTCTTATATGTATATTTTTATATTCAGAGGGAGGTACAGCTGACCATTTTGAATGAACCCTCATTTGGTATCTTTAATTAGGTTTTAACTATAAATTTAAAAATCATTTTTAAATGGTTAGTCCTGTATATTATATATCCATATGCTCTCATAATATATTCTAAAAATTCAAATTCATTCTTAATTGAAGTCACAAAATAAAGTTTAAATGTTATCTCATGAACACTAATTTTCTCCTCCATAACTAGTTTTGTGAGTCTACATTTCAATACTAAAGCTTATTTCCTTTTTACTGTAATATATCTTGAAATATTTAAATCACATATTCAAAAAATAATTGCCATTTTAAATTGAACTCAGAGCAGAACAAACCAATTACTATAGTCGCATCAGTGTAACACATTTTACTCTTCTATCAGCTGTAGAAGTGTGCCCACTTTCTATATCACAATTATTATCACATTACAAGTGCATTTGTATTCACCCCCTGAAGTAGACTAAAAAGCTTCTGGGGGAATGAATATCCTTGAAGTTCATATTGGATTTTAATGGTCTTATTTTATACAATTTAAAATATGAGAAACCTATAGTTAAACTAATTTCTATTCATCCTCAAAACCTTTGGCTGAATTCTGACACCGGAAATAGTAAAAATCAAAATATATAAGCACATATACATATACACACATTGCACATTTCATGACACTATTTCGCCATAGGGAGTACAGATGATTAATTAGAGAGACCAAAATCTATACATGCTTATAACTACTATTAAAGGGAAACAACTTGAAACCTAAAACCTTATTAATGACACATCAATGAAAAATAGAGAATCTAATAATGTCTTGTGATTATTGTTTTCAAACAATTAAATCACATCCAACTTAAAATAAAATGAATCATTTTAGTACACACTATGGCACCCAATAGATTTTTGCCTATTTCAGATTTATAGTTTTATTCATTTTGACAATGAATGAAATTTTGTAGCAAACAGTGCAATTAAGATATGGAATATTTCCATCACCCTAGAAATTCCCTTTGACTTTTTGCAGTCAATTCCTTTCCTGCCTCTTGTCCTTGATTACCACTGCTTGACTTCCTGCCACTATAGATTATTTCAAAGGAGTTTGGAAACTTATATAAGTGAAATCACATATTTGGTACTCTTTTGTATCTGGTTTTTTTTGTTCTACACAATTTTCAGTTCATCCAGCTCATATTTATTATTATGTCATTCCATCTCACTTTAATTTCAACTGTCTGCCTCTACCAATATTTACTTCTCTGTTTACTTGTAGATGAACATTTGAATTGTTTCCAATTTGGCACTATTAAAAATAAAAATACTTTAAACATTGATACAAAAGTCTTTTAATGAACATATGCTTTTATTTGTCATTGGAAAATACCCATGAGTGAAGTCTCTGGCTCATAATGATAAGCATATGTGCAATATTATAAGAACCCGCTAAATGAAGTTGTACAATTTTATAGTCCCACCAACAATGAATAAAATTCCAGCCATCTCGCAACATTACCAATACATGGTAGTGTCCATACTAGTAGGCCTGTAGTAATATTTTGTCCCAGTTTTAATATGCATTTCTTAGATGATTAATGTTGTTTACCATCTCTGTATTTACTTATTGGCCACTATATATTTCCTTTCATAAAAGTGTTCAAATATTTTCTTCCATTTTACTGGATTGTTTACCTTATTATTATTGGATTATAAACTTTCTTTACATATCATGGAGACAAGTGTCACATTGGTACTATAAGTCACAAAAGAGACTAAGAAAGCAATTATCTGGCTTTTTATAGCCTTTATGGCAGAAGAGAGATAAGAAATGAAGGACGGGGTTATAGCAGTTGCATAAGTCCAACAGCATTGTTTCTCACAGCTATCAACCCATATTTATAACAATTAACTAAAGTAGTTTTTATAATCTGACATACAACAGCATGTATGACTTTGAGGGTATGTGTATGTACACATCCAAATAAAGATTTATATGCAGCATATGGCATTAAGTGAGCAACTAAAAAGAATAATGCCCTTTTTACTCTCTGGTTAAAAGCAAAATGAGCAAGAAGTCACACAAGAGAACAAACATATAATCTTTTAACTATTTTAAAGTAATTCTTAATGAGGAAAAGATTACATTTTTCTCATGTATTATATTTGGGATTCTCTAAAATTGAGAAAAGTGCTGGTGGATATAAAACACAGATTTAACACCTACTGAGGAGAAAGGTGACATCGTGTGGTTACAAATGCTGTGTCACATAAAAACACGTACATAAGATTAGAGTAACTCATTGTGAGAGACACCAAAGGAAGGACTATAAAGTAGGTATGTTTAAAATAAAGGTAAGCACACACCAAAAGAAAAAAAGAATGGGGCAGGGTTTTCTATATAAAATGAATACAAACAAAGAGGGAATACTGACTATCAGAAAAGATTAACAAAAGAATATGTATACCATATTACTCCAATTTATCATCATGCATAACAAAGTTATTAGCACACTTCTTAATATTTTAGGTATCTACCTATTCAATAGTTATATGCAAAGAGAAAGAGTTGGGGAAATGTATAGAATACTTAGCATTTGAAACCTTGTGATGTCACTGTATTAATCAGCATTTTCTAAAGAAACTGAACCAATAAGGGGTGTGTGTGTGTGTGTGTGTGTGTGTGTGTGTGTGTGTGTGTAGGGGAGCACATATGTGGGGGTTTTTGTTGTTGTTGTTTGAAACCTGGCAACCAGGAGACCAGGAGACGTAATGATGTACGTTTCAGTATGAAAACCAGTGAGTTCAAGATTAAATGAGATTTGATGCTTCAGTTTTAGTCAGAAGATAGTAAAAAAAGATGTCCCAGACCAGGTTAGTCAGGCAGCAAGAGTCTCATCTTACAAGGGATTTTTGCTTCAATTGATTAAGGCCCATCCACACCAGGAGGACCAGCTGCTTTACTCAATGAACTGGTTCAAATTTTAATCTCATCAATAAAATCTTAACAAACACACCCAGAATAACAAGTGACCAAATGGCAGATACTAAGTGGCCCAGTTAAATTTAGACACATAAAACTAACCATCAGTCTTTTTTATCCTTCAAAAGGTGTAGATCATTATACCCACTCCCACTTATCTCATGTTCAATATACAGAAAATGCAATAAATGTGTATAATGTAATATTTTCTTTAAGGACTCCTAAAATATGGTAACACTTAATGATATTTGTTTCATCGTTTGGCTTCCTTGCTTAAAGAGACATAGTGATTCTATTTTATCTGTTACTTTTTGTTTATTCCCCCTCACATAGTACATTTTATTATATATTTTGTCCATCTCCTTGGATTTCTCATTTCATAACTTACCCATTTTAACAACTGATCCTATATTTCAGCTTGGTTGTGCTATCCTGTGTATAAAATGAAAGTTTCTCAGTTCAGATTAGCAAAGCATAAGTAGCAATTAATACAATATGAAAATGAGTGGGATAGACTATCAAAAAATTCATGCTAATGTATCTACAAGTGTGGTTTTAGGCTCAGAAAAGAAAAAGAAGCCCTTAGAACTAACCAAAGAAAACAAGACAAAGAAAGAAACAGTCAAAATGGCTTTCTACACCACTTCTCCACTGAGCAAAATCTATGATTAATTTCAGTTTTTACCCCTTTAGAGATACCCTAGTCTTTTGTTTCAAATTCTAATCTGTTATAATTAATAGTGTATGACCTAAATAGGAGTGCATTAGAAATGACCTTCACCTTTTTACATTTCTGTATATATTGATACTACATCTAATTTGTTCAGAATACTGGGTTATTTTAACCTCCATCTACCTCTTGATATGTTACTACCTTTTTTCCTGCTGTGCTTATTGTCATCCCTCATTAAGTTCCACTGCCTATTTTCATTTTTTATCTATGATAATGCTTGTCATCTCTTAAGACATTTGTTATTATATTGATATCATTAAAATGTCATGATTGAAAACTTTTATATAATAGCTACAGGGGATGCAATATTAAATAAATTGTAGTTCCCTTCTGTTAATGAGACTGAATTTATTTTCTCTTATCAAAGGTGATAGCCATTTCAAACATTTGCCCTACAATAGTAAATTGAATATTACTCATTTGTTACCTTATAAAACATGTAAATACATAAGGTAATTAATATCAAAGTCCAGTTGGTGTACATTATTCATCCTTTTGAGTGTCTAAACTCATGATAATTCTTCTTCTGTTATAGTTGAGTATTTTTTGTTTTATGATAAATCAGAAAAAAAAACTCTAAATTCAAAGCAAAGATTTAGTTGGTTGGAACCTTTTACACACACACACACACACACACACACACACAGTTAGAATCATTGCCTAGATGATTCAAATGTTAGAAATTTTAAATTGCATTTAAAGAGACAAATCATTAAGAAATATTTCCTAGTTTCTTTAAAAATAATAATGGACAAAGAATAGTCTCCAAATTTATAGTCCATGTCCTATAAAAAAAAGGTGAAGTTAATCCTATGTAAAGATAACCCATGTAAATACCCTTTCGTGGAAGTACAAAACAGCTTGGGAAAGATGAAAGTTTGCAAAAGGCAGGTGGTAATTTAGGACTTAACTCCTGGTAGGTACCTGGAAGTTTGTTAAATGAAAAGAGAGTCAAAGTATATTCTATGTAGAATAAAGAATGAATGAACATAGAGCACAGCTGTTTTAAAGATTCTACTATACCTCAGGTGGCAAAGTAGCTGGAGAGGTAGTGCAGACAACTTGCGAAGGCTTTTGTATTCTCAGCAGAGTAGTCTGAAGTTTGTTCTCCTTTGATCTTTATGGGAGAGATATGCTGCTTTGCCTTTCTGCTAGATGACTCTAGCATTGATGTGAAAGATCAGGAGACTATGGTAATTTCATGATAGCCAAGATAAAAGAATGGTTTTTAATATTGTTTTAAAAAAAGTTTGAATAAAGAAAAATATAAAGTGATTGAAACAGGTTTGAGATAATTGTGTGACAGACTGGATGAATGATAAAACAACAAATAGAAATCAAGGATTATGGGACCTCCCTGGTGATGCAGCAGTTAAACACTGCGCTGTGGAGCCATTAGCAGCGGTGATGCGAGTTCGATGCCTGGCCGGGGAGATTCCACATGGAGCTGTGGACCTCTCCTGCCTTGCCCGCTGCTCCTCTCAGCAGTGTATTTCGGTTGATCTGCCTGTTCTGCTCCCGACTCTGTCTCTGGGGAACCCTCTCATTCCCCATGCCTCTGGCCTGTACCCCAGCTTATATGCAAAATTAAATAAATCTTTAAAAAAAAAGAAATCAAGGATTACTATGAGTGTTCTATCTTGAATTTGAGATGAATTTAACTGAAATAGCCAATGTAAAAGTAAAAAAAAAAAATTGTAGATTTGTTGGAGCAAAAGATGAAAGTACATGAATTTAGTGAGTTGTAACCCTCAGGGTCATGTATTTTCCCAGACACTTTATAAGAACCTGAGTGGTGGTTCTAGCAGCAATATGCTCACAGGATTACATTTTTTATATTTTTTCTTTTTGTAAAATTTACTTAGGTTATTTAAAACCATATTAGTTGTTACTGATCATGCTTTCCATTCAACCTTCTTTGTCACTCTTCTTTTTGTGCTGGCTCATATTGAAAAGTCTAAAGAATTATTAGGGTCTGACGGTAGAGACTGTGAGTTGAGGATGCAATTGGTTTTGTGAAATTTATGTCACTTCCATATTCAACTCAACTTGTTGCTAACCCTTGTTATGTAGGAATACATTCTAGAAGTGTATCTATCTACTATGTGTCAATCCGCCCACATGTGATCCAAAGTCTCAGGGCCAGAGATTGTTCAATATTCACATATTTTGTTGTTGTTATTTGGCTCCAGCAGTATGTGGTCATAGAAGAGTAATGGAATTTGAGATGTATGGAACAAGAGGCTAATCTGTGAAAAAAAATCTTCAGAAGTATAATACTGCCAATGAGGGATTTGGATCTTATAGATGTCCAATTAAATGTATCACCTTACCTATCAGGAATATATTCAGTGATGTATCATGAAAACTGTAAATATGGGCCTCCCTGGTGGCACAGCGGTTAAGCGCTGCGCTGTGGAGCTGTCGACAGCGGCGACGCGAGTTCGACACCCGGCCAGGGAGAATCCCACATGGCACAGCAGACCTCTCCTGCCTTGCCCGCTGCTCCCCTCAGCAGTGTATTTCTGATCTGCCTGTTCTGCTTCCCGCTCTGTCTCTGGTGAACCTTCTCACCACCCCACGCCTCTGGCCTGTACCCCTGCTTGTATGTATAAATAAAAAAAAAATCTTTTAAAAAAAAAAGAAAATTGTAAATATGCTATATTTTCAAAACTTTTCTGTTATGATGGTAAATATAGAATTTGAAAGGACTGCTGAGTTTTCAAGCCACAAAACTGTAGATGTCCTAGAAGATAGAAGATTCCTAGTCTGTGAAAAAAATGGATAGAAATTTTCCAAAATTTGATAAAATTCTTAAAAATTATACCCAAATTGCCCATGAGAGGTGTCCCATAGAAAATGCCAGAACTGGTACTTTTGCACACCTTTGTTATTGGTTTGGGAGCAACCTAGGGGAAGCATGACTTGAATATATGGAGAGTGCTAAATTAGAGGAGGGAACTTATCCTATCAGTCAACTATGTTCCTCAAATTAGTAGACATGTTTGGCACATCTTTATAGATACCACTTTCCGTAATATAAATTTCAAAGTCTCCTTCTCCATGTGAGTTTGAGGAATATTTCCTCTGTTTTCCCATGTCCTCTTTATTGAGTGAAAGCTTAAAGTAGGTGGGCTAATGGGTAGAACTACAGATCAGAGCACTGTAGCTGACATTAGGTACCAACTCTTTCTCCTACACTATGCACCCGAATGTCCTCACCCTCAGCTATCTATCACCTGGTGATGTGGTCCAAACCAACATTCCTGGGGAGTTTGAGGAAAAACATACCATCTCAGGCTGGAGATGCTGCACTTGTCTATGTACAGGTGTAATGGGCTGGTGAGTACCAGCTAGCACCTAAATGGATAGATTCTTCTCTGTACCCATTGTGTAAAATCATCCTGTCGCCTTCAGATAGTCAATGCCAGTATCTCTTGCAAAAATAGCAATGTCTTTACTTATCTAATGGCCTCAGGAGTCGAGGAATCCAAAGTATACTGGTGACTGTCATATCCTGGAGCTCAGCGTCTTCTTTGCTATGTGCCCTGGAGAAAGTTTGCCCACTTTGGACACAAAACTTCATCCCTTAGAGCTCAGAATGGTGAATATTGGCATTTCACCACAGATTTCCTCCAAGGATTCACTGGGAGTGATGTCAAGAGAGACTATCTATGCTTCCAGCCCTTCATGCCTGGACCAGTATATTATTATTACTGAGGACACATCACCATACAACGATGTCTGATTTAATACATGTCTGATTTAATACAGTATTTTAAATTATGCAACTTTTTTTTTCTTTTCCAGAGTACTGCCTCCAAGCTCTCACTTTAACTCTTCAAGCCATCCTGGGATTCTTGTGGTTTGCAGCTTCTTGATGGTACAGTTGGTCTGAAGTTTTCACTCCCTCATGTCCTTCACTCTGAAGTGAGTATCCTAGTCACATGCTATGCCTGCACCTGTGGGTTAACTGTTCTGTAAGCACTCAGATAATAATGCTGCCTGTGCTTCTAAGGGTGGGTATCCAAACCTACATTTAGGTATCCAAAACTATTCCTATCTATCCCTATGAAGACGAGCTTTTGACTCTGGAATGGAAGAGGCACAATACAAACAATTTGCCACCAAATTACAGGTTGAGCTTTTCAATGATGAGTTTTGTATCAGGGTCTCATGCCACTGCTCACAATTTGGACATTCATAGACTACAGTAGCATTGTTGGTTTTGCTAAGTTAAAGTCCATGTTATTATATATATATATATATATATATATATATATATATATATATATATATATCCTTTGTCTTTGCCCATATGACCACTCTGTTCATATGTTTATGCCAATTTTGAAATGCTTTCTTCTTTGTGGTAGTGGATTCTCTGTTATTGATTTGGTTTTACCTTGGCATGCTTTTGAATACTGGACCCTTAAAATCTCACTGAACTGGCATGCTCCCGAGATTTTTAAATTTTAATATGTGTCTGCTAGATGTTATATGTCTCACCAAGTCCTCTAGTATACTAGTCACTTCATGTGTGATATATCACATGATGTCAATAGAACCGAACTGGGCAACATTTCATGAGCTACCAACATTTCATGAGCAAAAATATCTTCAGACTATATTATGATAGAAGGAAAAATAGCATAGTTTCCAGGCGAAGCAACTGATACCTATTATTTTCCACTTTATATGAATAAATACTTTTCTCGTTTTCTTTTGTAAATAGAATAGGATATAATGTATCCAGCAAACCAATCACCATGGCTGTATGCCTGTGTATACCACTACATTAGCAATCTTCTCTCACCATGAGACCACAACTAACAGAGTGGATACAATCAACACTCCTATTCAACTGAATTTTTTTGTAGTCTGCAATGATTCTCCAGGATCCATTCTGTTTCGGCAAGGGCCAGAATACTACAACAAACAGTCACATAATAGTAACCACTGATCCTACATAGTTTAAGTCTTTAATGGCAATAATTTCTTCCACTTCCCCTACCCCCCAGCATGTGATACTGGTTTTTATTTTTCTCAGAGGTTTCCACTTGGCATTTTCAACTGTAAAGCTTATTTCCAAAGGTCAAGGAAACAATGCGGTGGCTGCTCCAATTGCCAGGTAAATCAGGTGTGTCAATTCCAATTAAAAACCCAGGGACTCAGAAATGATCATGAAATGAGTCCACGGGACGGATGAGCCCACTGTGAGCTGGGTTATATCCAGAAATCTACTTTCTATTTGATCCCTGTAAGTGCTCACTCTGACAAATAAGCCAGAATGGTAGTTTGGGTCTTGATTCAGTGTCAACTCAATTTTCCAGGCATTCATCTCTCCTTAGAGTATATACTTATCCAGTAATCATAGATATCTTTGGAGAAGGACTAGAGGAATCAGTACTTAATATGGTTATTCTGGTGTTATAGGGTCTTTTATCCTTGGACCTTCTCAATAAGCATTTTTCAGATCTAAACTTGTTTCAAATTTGGGACGTGTGCAAATCATTATATTTTATTGGGGTGGCTGCTCTCAGAATCCTTCCCCTTTGCTCTTATTTCTTGGTTATAGACCTTAAGTAACAACCTTGTTCTATGTTTGTCTGTTTTGCTCTTACAGATACCAAACTGTTAACTGTAAAGGAAAATTCCTTTAGAACCAGTTCCCTTAGCTTTTTCCTCTGAATTTGTCATTCATTATGAACATTCTGACCTTTTGGTTTCTGATCGTTAAGTTCTGCTATATGGTCTCTATTATTTCAGGACTGTGTTACTCCCATGGATATGAAGGAACTCAGTTCTGTGACTACTTGCTGTTCTGTGAGCTGTTTGCCTTACCAGCTCATTCCCAGGGCCTTTTTGAGTGGTGTGTTCTCACAGAACATATATTCTACTGGGTCTTCTGGCATGACATAATATGTCTATTATAGCACATACAATTTCCCTGATTCTTCCTGTACATCTTCTTAGGCAACTCAGGCATCAACTTTGCTTAGAATTTGACCATCATATTTTTTTTTCCTTTTAACAAGTAGCTTCTAAATCATGCTTCATTCCATAATACTTTGGTTAACCCTGTGGTCTAGAAGATAGATTTGAAATATTATACTTCCACCATATTTATAAATTCTTCCTGTAAGTTGGAAAAGCTAGACCTGGATAATAATGAATGAGAAGGCTTTCACAAGATTCAGAGAATATGAAGAACTTTGTAAGAAAGGAAAGAGAGCATGGGCAGAAAAAAATGGCATTGGTAATTTGATCCAATTGGCTACAGTGTGGGGTGCAAAGAAACAAAATTGAAGAGAGAGTTTTAGGGTGAAAGTTCAGAGGAACAAAAGCAACAGACAAAAGAATGGAATAAGTATATACTGAAAGAGTCATCCTGAGATGTGTCTGATGGCTCTGTAAAAGATAAACTTTGGAATCTGGAAACTGCCCGTCTGCAAAGTGATAAAAGTAGAGAAGCAAAGATAGAATGTGAGGCGAAACCAATTCACAATTGCTCCATTGAAGCAATTTCAAAAATTTTTAACACCTGTGAGTATTGGGAATAATAATATCAGTATTATGCTAATAGATTATTAGTACCTATGTCTTCAGGGGAAAACAGTAAAAAAAAAAAAAGATTTATTACATGGTCGAGTATGTAGCATAGTCACATAATGGACGATGTAAAACTACCAATGTGCTCACAAAGGTCTTAAGCATTAATGTTTGGCTCTCTGATCTGACAGGAGACTCCTCTAGCACTTTATTACCAAAACTTGAAAATGACTAATGTTAATAAGCCTATCAAGAAATATGCAGAAGATCTAAATCCCCTCAAGTACTCTTATTTTTAAAAATATATAGAAAAAACACAGTTAACACTTTAGGAATCTGAGGATGATTTTCAGATATTGGATAAACTTAGAACGTCCTACTGTGTGTTTTCTGAACTTCCTAAGCTTTCGAAATCAACCGTTGTGGCATTATAAAAGTTCTATTTCTCATTATAATATTATAATTCCCCAATAAAATGAATCTTTTCTGTACAAATTAGTACTTCCATTTTAATTTTTAAAATTGTTTTCCTTCCATATGAATGAACCTAACAATCTAGAATACTTTATCTTATGGCCCATGGCAAAATTAATAATCTAGAAAATGAAAATCCAATGTATATCCTTTTAAGTCTTGTTTCATACAGGCAGAACAACATATATAACATCTGTTCCTAAATACATAACTTCAAACTTTTGTACTACTTAGAAAAATGAATTCTGTGAAACTACCTATCTAATTCTGAAAGTTTAATTTCAAATTTTTACTGATTATATATTTTGAATTTTATCTTTCAAATATTTGACTTCTATTTCACTTGGATAAATGCTCTTTATTTTAAATAAAATTTTAAATGATATTGTTACACTTTAAATGCCACATTATCTAGAATTTGAAAGATTATAAAATAACTGAGAATCTAAGTATTTTTAGCAAATGAAAATATATGTATATTCTGATACAGAGGAAAACATCACTTTATTAATTAAACAATTGCAGGCATTTTGAAGTTCCATTCTAAAGAATTTATCTTGAAAATAAGTGAATCATATTTACCTTAATATGTTATTTACTAACTTAATCTATATTCTATTATATCAAAACATTTGTTATATTGTAGCACACTTTTAACTAATATAATCAAATATATTTGTAAAAAATGAATATAAAGCATATATACATATATTACAGCAGTGTAATGGGTAAAATATTCCTCCTTAAAGATTGAGATTCATTTTGTATCTATATTTATAATAGTAGCTAATTGGAAATTCATCTGAAATCTGATCAGTTATAAGGTATAGACAAGAGAGTATTATGATTTCATGGTATGAGCTTATTAAAATAATCAATTAAATATATTGCAATGGCAAAGAGAGTCAAGCTGGTTATTATAATCTCATTCATTTATGATGTTTCTAGCTGAAACATCTGACAGTGAGGATGATAAAAAATGTTAGCACAAGAAAGTTACTGCAACTCTATGTTCCACTGTGTTCTTGGCCATCTTAAATGTCCTCTCCAATGTAGAGTTAATATGAGGTTTACACTTGGCAAATTCTGTAAGTCACTTATGTTTAAAAAAAAAAAAGAAAGAAACAAGGTAATTTTCTATAGAAATAATTCTCAAAAACAAGGTTATAGAAGTAATTCTCAGAACAAGGTTAAGTTCTCTTGCATTTGAAGACCTTGCAACATGTTCGGGACCACTTATTGTAACCTGAATTAGCACAAAACCTGTTCTTGCATATCACTCAGATTTTATGCATGAAGAGAGAGATTGATTAATTAATTGATTCATTTATTTCATTCAAGAGGAATCCCTCCTCCATTGTTTTCCCCAGACCTTGATATTTTTAGAATCACTTGATACATTACCAATATGTATCACTATGTATAACACTAGCATGACCGAGAAAGGGAGATTTTTAAAACTTTATCATTGCTAAAACCAAAGTCAAGGAGCTTTATCTCTATGTTCTCTTCTAGAGATTTATGGATTTATGTCTTATATTTAGGTTTTTAATCTTACATTTTGAGTTAATATTGTGATTGGTATAAGATAAGTTCCAGTTTCATCATTTTGCATGCAGCTATCTAGTTTTCCCAAAACCATTTATTCAAATCTTTCCTTTCCCTATTGTGTTCCTGGTTCCCTTACCAAAGAGTAGTTGAAAATATATATATATATAGGTCTATTTCTGGACCATCTGTTTGGTCCCTTTATCCTATGTGTTTGTTTCTATGCCAATACCATCATGATACGTGATCACTATAGTTTGTCATAAATTTTAAAATCATAAATGTAGTGTTTCAAGCTTTGTTCTTATTTTTCATGATTGCTTTGACTGTTTGGAGTCTTATGTGGTTCCATATGAATTTTAGGAATTTTTTTCTGGTTTTGTGAAAAATGTCATTGGGATTTTGTTAGGGATTGCTTTCATTTGAGAATGCGTTGGGTAGTTTGGACATTTTAGCATTGTTAATTCTATTTCATGAACACGGAATATCTTGTCATTTATATTCTTTATAAACCTTTTAGCTTTATCTTTCTGAATGTGTTGTTAAAAAATTAACACATTTAAGAAATTGGGTCCTTTTTTTTTTTTTTACTCTGCATTCCTGAGGCAAGGTATGTCTATAATTATTAGATTTTGAAAGGATCATAATTTACCAGTAATTATATGAATAACTAATATCAAAATATCCTGACTATTTCTCTTTAGACACATTCTCTCCTACTTAGTTAGAGGTCATCAGTGCCATTTTTGTCCAAGTCATATAGTCTGCTGAATCTCAGGTCTTGCCTTTGATTTAAGTATCTGAGAGGTATTTGGAAATATTCACCATTTTTTTTTTTTTGTAAATAGGTATCCCTTGGCACACTACTCACTAATTCTTGCCACATATCCTACAATGTCCACTCTAAGTTTTATATCAAAATGCTGTGTCTGACTTTTTAATTAATGTATATTTCAGAAGCAATTTGTTCATTTAATAATTGTTCTATATTCATACTATATGCATAGCTCTATATTAAGTGCTAAGACTTTTAAAGCATGACCAACAGTTCAAGTACTTTATAAAATAGCAGTGAGACAGTAAAGTAAAGAGACTTGTAGTTAAATACTGTTTACAATTGTATAATAGAAATTCAAATGCAATATTGGCTTTGATGGTCCAATGAAGAACAGTTACTGACATTATAAGAAGACAAATGTTGGCTTATAAAGGTAACTTTATAATAGTTTTGATGGAATGGGTTGTCTCTGTCACTGTAGATTTTCTTAACTGTGCAAAAACTTGGTGGGGATCTAATAGAAGAAATTCAAGCATCATATAGGCACTTTTGCTAAAACCCTTTAAAAGATTCTTCAAAACCTGAGAATTTATGAAATCTATTCACAGCTCTGCTTGAGTCTTCTGCCTAATTTTCAAAACCTTTGACTTCTAAAATCTGCAGTTATATGAAAGTATTGCCAAGTGATTATTAGAACAAAGATATTAAATGTCACCTTAACACTACCCTATTATTCTGAGAAGACTGTTCTCTCTACCTAGTCCAATTTTTTTTTCTGACAGAAAAATGATTCCTTCTGCCTTTTTTTTTCCTTGACAGAACAGAAAACGATGGAGAGAGATTGTGTTGTATATTTTTGGATCCTATATATAAAGATATTATGGAATTTTATGTGAGACAATTGTCATTATACTTTACCCTTTCAACTGTTTGCATTTTTAGCAAACTCACAAAAAAAATTTGTAAAATATATTCACCTGAAATTTCTATAGCTACAATGAAGGTAGCTGGGCATAGAGGGCTTGCTTCTATTTAATTAGAACTACTCCTTCAAAGACTGAATGGAACAGTCCTGCATGTATAGTCAGAAATTATTCAGTCCAAAAATGAGACACTGTGGGGGCTGGCTTGTAGACTGGGAAGGTCATAAAATTCATGGCACCATTTATAGAATGTAGTAATTGAAATACCAGTTCATGCTCACAATGGTTATGCCTGAATTGATCTGAACATACCTTTGTGGCTTTAATTTTCTAATTTATTATTATTCTAATTCTCAATTATAAATTGCAATTTTC
Organism: Scalopus aquaticus; assembly: GCA_004024925.1. NCBI lineage: Eukaryota > Metazoa > Chordata > Mammalia > Eulipotyphla > Talpidae > Scalopus > Scalopus aquaticus. The sequence goes on along the minus strand of PVIJ01001483.1, from coordinate 41,146 downwards.
TAATATTTTTATATTGGCATGGCATAAATATTTATTGATGGAAGACAGGTATTTTTTTCACTCAAAGTAAGTAGAAGCTTGTCTATTGCCACAATTTTATGTGTAAATATTATTGAGTTCCTGGAAATCAGCCACTGCTTAATAGCTTTCAGTACATTTAAAAAATAAAATGAATTAATGGATGTCTAAGTTCAAAGCTACAATACTGTGCCATTTGTGTCCAAGTCAAAAAGTCTGCTGATCTCAGATCTTGTCTTTGATTCAAGAATCTGGGAAGTATTTGAAAATATAAAAAGAAATATGTAAAAAGTTAACAAATTACAATGATGGCAATACTGATCAGATTATAATACTGAATTAATATTTAGAATATTATACTTGAATTGATGAAGTGTCTTTTAACTTTAGTGTTACATTATTTCTAACATGCTACTGCCATATATAAGAAGCCCAGATTCAGAATTAATGGCGTGTATATATATTCTCTGGAGTAAATTTATTAGCTGATCAAATTATAATCAGAGTTTCAGTTTGGGAAAACATTTTCTAGAGGCTTTTTTATGACTTATCATTTACAAAATTGCCATGAAATAAATAAGTATGATGGCAAATAACAAATATTATTTTCAGGAAAAAAAGTAATAGAATTACAAATTACAGAAACAGAGAATTACCCATAAAACACTATAAACAACTGTCTTTTTTATATTTCTTAGTAGAAAATTTTATTTGCTAATCTTTATACTTTTAATTGACTGCAATTGATAAAAATATAGTGCCAAGAGGTAATTCAGAAATATACTTTTTGTTTTTAAAATTAATTCTATTGTACTATCTTTTAATATTTTTATCTTTAACAGTCAAAAATTTTTAATTCAGACAGTGAAAACTAGAAAAAGTAGAGGAGCATATGTGTGGTGGTTACAGTATAATGTGCATACATATTGGAAGAAGAATCTTGAAGAAAACAAGTTTCACAGTATTTTAATAATTTTATTGTGAAATTGAAAGATTTTTTTTATATCCCTTATTTCATTTTTTTTTTTTTTGGTAAACTTCACGTCTCATTTGTTGCCTTAAATCCTCATGAATGAATGTATTCAGAACTGGAGTGTACTGATAAGTGAAATGAAGTTAAAACAATGATTTACAGTACACAGAAAGTGGGCACCCTATTTTTACTATAGTTGTGTGGATTTAGGATTGAGAGGGTTCAGTGGAGAGGTATGCATTGCTTAGGTTACTAGGGGAATAGCAATTCTCCATTAGAAAGTAAAATGATAAGGTATGATGAAAAAACGTTCCCAATTTAGATAAATGAAAGACTTACTGTAGGATCTGGCTTGAGGAATTTAAAACGTAACCACAATTTCAATATATTTTCATTTTTGCCATTATAAATGTTACTAATATACTTTCCCCACAATTCTCTATCTTTTCTGGCAATTTTGACACTTCTCAGTACACTCTTCTTGTCTGTTCTAAGATGCATATCTCCTTGTAGCAAATCTTTTTTACCAGTATTAATCCAGGCTCTTATACAAAACATTCTTGTAAAGAATTAACTACAACATAATGGATTAGTTTCACGTAAGTATCTTCACACAGTACTGTGGGATATTTCTTAATGGGCAATTTTTAAAGTCAATGAATCACAAAGCTGAAATGTATTCTTATCCCTTAATCTGATTTCAATAAGTTTTCCACACAAAGAATCTATAACTGAATGTTTTAACAAATATTTTAAAAGTTTATTTATTAGGTGAAAGAATTACGCACACAACTGTTCACATTTAGATTTACTATATGATTATTTAGGTAAATTAAAATGTTTGGTATTCCTTCCCATGTGTATATCTTTATTGAATATGCACAAGTTATTTGTAAATTGAACATGGATAAAGCAAAAAGCTACTGCTGTGCATAGTGTCATGCATTTTTTAAAAAGGCATTTAAACTTTCAGAAGCTAGAGATTTAAAAGTCAATCTCCATTTTGCTTATGTCGAGCTTTGCCATATTTATGAATACTTTAATTGCTTACTTTAATTGGCTTTTGTATGGTTTGTTTACCATTTTTTTTCCTCATTATCTAGTTCACTGAATTCCAAATAAGTTTTAAGAATATGGCAAATTCTGGTGGTTCTCTGTCCCCCTCTCCTTTTTTGTCTTTAATCTCTTGATTTTTAATTCCCCAATAAAAGACATCTTACATGCAGATTGCTTTCACATTCAAGTTTCTTGCATACTTTATTTGTTCACTTCATAAAGTATAAAATCATTTGTATTTTAATTTTAAAACTTGAAATGTCTATCTGTAGACATTTTGAATATAAAATTACATATTCAATCAGAAACAAATACAAAAACAGGAGCCCATGCTTTTAGAGAAACGGAGGAGCTATCCTTTAGAGCTAACAATTAAGTATGTCTGTCTCTCTTAGCAATGAATTACCTTCCCCAGGAAGGGACAATTTTAGAATGGACTCAAACTTCTAAGGAAGTATAAACTTCATAAAATGATCACAGTAATTTGTATAAAATGCTTCTTGGAATGTGTACGGTCAATCTAAACATAATTTTGAAGTAACCGTCGAACAATAATCCAAGCACCAATGCTTTACATCATTTAAGGGCCTGGCAAAAGTTAGAGGGGTCAGCTGGGGGTCAGTTGTTTAATTTTTAGCCTCTTTATTAACCTCTATTGGATATGAAATTGTAAAGCTATTTTAGTAAATTTATATTTATCTTTACACTTTCCTTTCCAGCACTTTTTCCTCATCTCTATCTCCTACATTCCATGCTCCATAGTCTGTAATTTCAGGGACTCTCTCCTCCCAGGTATCATCCTTTAACTACTGCCAAAATTCTCAAGTGCTTTTCTTGCTCTTGAAAATATGATATTGTGAGTACTGTGTAGGAGAAAAGCCATAGTCTCTATATTCAAACCCAAGGTCTGTTGGTTCTAGCTACTTTCTCAGAGACTCCGTCTCCTCATCTGTAGGATGGTATAGATGCTAATGCATCGATGAGATAGGAAGCCCCAGGAACTTGGCCCAAGATATTCACTATTTAAGAGATATTTTTAAGCTAAGTATAAACTATCTTTGTTTATAATTTGTCATAATTTGTTTTCCAAGACTCTTCTACTTTGATTATCTAGTTTAGAATAAAATATATTTAGTTTTGAAGGGTTTCTTTGGACCCAAATTCAAAATTGGAGATCTCCCTTAATTTTAGGATAATAGTCAGAGAAGTGACAAGAAGCAGGCATGGGGAACTCTAGGTTTTCATACATTTTTTTGTTTGTGCTTCAGGCTCATCATCCCAATTGAAATTTGTGTTAACTGTGATGAGATTGCAAATTTGCCTACATTGTATTCAGATGAGTAAGTAAAGTTAAGCTTCTTTAACTGTTCTATAATTGATCTAATTTTATCCAGAAGCCCTCTTCCCTCCACTTACAGGAAAGTGTGACATGCGACACACTATTAGCCCTATCCCCCACACGCACACTGCAAGTGCAATGTGGTTCAATGTAATAAACTCAGAATGACCAAGTCATTTTATCATCAGCCATGGAATCCAGTCTGTTTGTGATAATTTAATATTTCAGATTCAAATCCCACCTCTGGATTCTTACCAAATGGTATTTTTATATGAAAGTTTGCCAAGTCATAATTTATGAAATATATAAAGATTAATGCTTCTAAGAAAGAGACTGAGTCAGAACCTGTTCTTGGGCATTGTGAAGTAAAGTTGGTAGCTGCTGCAATCTGTAATCTGGTTTCTTAGAGAAGGCTCAACCTCATCTTGTTTGTTGTTGGCAGTGTGTATTCCCTGACTGAAGTTTTCTGCATGCAGCTTTCGGTGACAGGGAAATTTCATTCCTACTTAAGTGAAATCCCGAGTAAGTTGCCAAGTAGAATGGTCAGGTCTTTTTTTTTTTTTAAGATTTATTTATTTATGCATACAAGCTGGGGTGTAGGCCAGAGAAGTGAGGTGGTGAGAGGATTCACCAGAGACAGAGTGAGGAGCAGAACAGGCAGATTGACTGAAACACACTGCTGAGGGGAGCAGCAGGCAAAGCAGGAGAGGTCTGCTGTGCCATGTGGGAATCTCCCTGGCCAGGGATTGAACTCTTGCTGCAGTGGATCTGGATAGCTTCATAGTGCTGCACTTAATCTGTTGCGCAACAAGGGAGGCCCTAGAATGGTCATGTCTTATACATTCCTCCACATGGTACACGTAAAGTAGATGTCATTCATGTGACATGGGGTTGTCTGAAAGGCCTCAGACCTTCCTTTTTTTTTTAATTGCACCCATATTCCCCTACCATAGTTCATTGTGCTAGCCTCCTCCACCCGTTCACACCTACCCTCCCTTCTCTATTATCAGCTTTAGAAGATGTGATATATTTACACACAGTAAAATACTACTCAGTGATCAAAGAAGACAAACTCATGCCATTTACAACAACATGGATGGGACTGGAAAGGATTATTCTAAGTAAAATGTCAGAAAAAGATAAAAACCAGAGTTTCCTTTCACCTCAGTATGTCTCAGAGGTGATTTTACTCTCATGGGAAGTACCATGTGGGAGACACATTTCATAAATCTGTCTTCCTACAACACCCCAAATAGAAAAAGGAACAGCCAATAACCTTTCTTTCTTAAACTTTGTCTTCAGCTTGTTTATTACTCTGCATGCCTCATGGAAGTTTAGCCAAAAATGAAAGACCCTCTCTGTGTCTTCTTTCAACTTCCCACCTAGCCTTGTGCTGCAACTCTGCTGGGTGACAGAAGTCAGCTTCCCTTCTTCTGACAGCCCAGAGGAGCAGAAAAATATGCTCCCTCTTTTCCCCTTTTCTTCAATGAAACATTTATATTCTTTTTTCTGTATTTCTGAAAAAAACAAAACATTCATTCATTTTGTCTCTCCTATGCAACTGGAAGGGAAACTGGATTATTAAGAAGGAAACATAGAAAAGGAGGGATTTCAGGACCTTAAAAATCATTTTATAAATTTTATTAATGTGTTAACTATTAACTACCCTATATAGGAGCATGCCTCATCAGGTGACTGTTCCCACACCATACCTGTCACCAAGGCACCGCAGTAGTCTGTTGAACTTCATCACTCCTTTACTCCTCTTCCCCCCACACTCTCTTGACAGATTCAATTCTGCAGTCAGATTTATAGGACTTATTTTTGTTAAGTTGTGTCTGTCTTTTTTTTTTTCATTATATTTCAGATGTAAATGAAATCAACTGGTTTAGTTTTGTTCTTTCTGACTTATTTTGCTTAGCATAATGCCCTCCAGTTCTATCCATATAGCAGCAAATGACAGAAGTTCACCTTCTTTTTTTATAACAAAGTAGTATTGCTTTGCATGCATGTTCTACATATCATTAATCCACTCATCTCATGTTGGGTACTTAGGTTACATCTATAACTTGGCTATTAGTGCTGCAATGTACATAGACATGCGTATATCTCTTTGCATCAGTGTTTTTTTTTTTTATTCTTCAGATAGATACTCAGCATTGGAAGAGCCAAATTTTATATAGATCTATTTTTAATATTTTGAGAAAACTGTGTCCTGTTTTGCATAGAGGCTCAAAAGTCAATATTCCCACCCTTACCAAAAGTTGTCTGATCTATGATGGACAAGTATATTTTCCCACTCATTAGGGTGTCTTTTGGTTTCCATGCTAGTTAATTTCACTGTGCAGAAGATTTTCAGTCTGATGTCACATTTGTTTATTTTTCTTTTTGTTCCCCTTGGCAGTAGAATCAAGTCCCCAAAGATATCACTGCAGCAAATGTCATGGAGTGTTTTGCTTATGTTTTCTTCTATGTATTTTATACTTTCAGAATTTACATCCAAGTCTTTAATCCATTGAATTCATATTTTCGTGGATGGAAATAAATTTTTATATGAGTTATATGTGAGACATAATGTATATGTGCATGCATATATGAAAGCAAACATATGTATAAGTGAATATAGAAATACACATGTATTCCATTTTAGTCTTCTTCCTTTTAATAATGTATCATGTAAATAGATCATGCAATTAGAATTAAATACTTCAACTGAAAAAAAACAGGAGCGTAAGAGAGCAAATATCATGCTTATCACTCCTTTTCTAATCTTGCCAGCCAGAATGTAGGATGTAATAAAAGAATCATTAACATGGCTAGTTATATTAGAAGTGCTATTGTTTAAGTGAAATAATTTATTTTGTAACCACAAGTATTTTTTTACTCTTCTGTTTGCATTTTATTTCATTTTTTACAGAAAAACTGACACTAAATATATCAGGTTAAAATAGCCTTACATAGTTGCCTTAGCTCTTCACTGCTAAAGAAGCTTATAACCATAGTTGTCTACACAGACCAAATAGGTGTCCTCCTCTTTTGTTCAGAAGTCTTTTAGTCTTTATTTTAGTTAAAAAGATATCTTTTTCAAAAAATAAAAACTTATTATTTATTCTCAAAGAAAAAAATCATTGCATATGTGAAAAGATTTTAGTCATTTCTTTTGCTATGGATGCTATATAATTAAAGTCTTTAGTGCCTTTAAATTGCACCATTTCTGAGAAAAAATAAAAAGTCTTCAGAAGTGGGCATGAAAATACTTCTGGCAAATTCTAGTGCCAATGAACAGAAGAAAGAAACAGACATCTTTTTTTCACCATCTAAGAGCTACTTTTTAATGACCAGCGAGGGTTACAACTCTTTGTACATGATAAAGTTATCTGATTAAGAATCCAACTGGATCTGAACATTGTCATCTTAGCTGAGGCCAAGTGCAGGAGACATATGTTTCATCTTTCTGCTTGCACTTCATGGCTTACTTGTTTTCTCAATAAAAATACAGTCTGCTATTTAGCTATTAGAGCATCACTGTTCCCAGTGCTATAATTAAGGTTGTCTCTGCACTTTCACTGTAACCTTTACTTTTTAAGGATTTTAAACCAGGGATAAAAATTGAAAATTGGCATTCAATGTTTAAAGGATAAATGTATATTTTTACAAGTAATTAGATAAATAAGGGGGTGATTAGGACACATGAATTAGTTAAAAAGATATTTTCATGAATTCTAATATAACATTTGAAAATTTCATGTATTTTTAAGTAAACTGTGCATACATAGTATAAGAAAAGGCCAATGGAAGTGTCATTTAGTGAACACAAAATTAACTCACAGGTGTATCTTTTGGTTTAGAGTTGTAGTCAATGCTGTTGATGTTCTCCCCACCCCTTGAGCAGAGCAACACTCTCCTCTGGGTTCTGGAGGTTGGAGAAAAACTCTCAGTGTGCTGAGAATAGGTCTGCTGTCTTGTTGGGGAATGTCACTTTCTCCACCAAAGTAGTAAAAATATCTGGTCCCTTGGTATTAGGTGTGGTACGTTCTTTGGTGTGAATTGTGCTCCAAGAAAACACCCATGTTTATCTTTTTGCTCTTGACTTGTCCTGCTTCCTACACTTCTCTTCTTCCAAGAGCACTCCCTCAAGCAATCCTTCCCCAAGACTATTTCTGGAGAACCCAATCTAAGGCTTTAGCAAACTTCCACTTAATTTTTTACTATGTGTGTGTGTGTATGTGTGTGTGTGTGTGTATGTAATATTTTTATTATTTTAACTATACATGTAATACACATTATATATTATGTGTATTACATATATAGTTAAAATATGTAAATATATAAATATATATACACATATATAGTTCACATATTATGTGAATAATACATAATTAATATAATACACTCTATATCTCAGAGTCCCAATTTAAGAATTTTCCTTAAAAATGTGTGAACATTTCTAATTATGTATTTTTAGAACCACTATTTTTTCGCAACAACCAGAATACTTTGTAAATACTTTTATGAAACAAAATGAATAAGATAGTACCTGTATACTTCATTTGAAAAGTCTGTTAAATTCAAGTACAGAAAAAAATCATTGGCCTTATCAAATGCATTCTATTTCACTGTAGAACATACATCTAGCTCTTAAATATAAGAATGCTTTACAAAAGTCCTTCCCATATAATGAGAGACACTTTGTACAAATAGGGAACTTCTTTGGCCACAGTGGTACAATTTACTGACAGACCAAGTAATGAGCTATGGTTCTTCCTTCACCATCAGCAGAAAGTGAGTCCTTGCTGCCTGTAGAAGTTCGGGCCATTTTTTCTTGTATTTTTATTAATAAATATCCTGCTTGCTGCTCTTGAAATTAAGGTGTTGAAGTTCAAATGTAGGGGAAGAGAGATTTTATCACGTGTGAATGATTTTCATTGTCCATGGTTCTATAGAAGACAAGACTATGTCAGAGTTAGAAATATCAACCAAACCCATCCTGGCTTATTTTAATAAAACTAAGCAGTCTCATTGGTAAACTACGTAGTTTTGTTAAAATTATTAATCATAATGCATTGATAAGAAAATATATAATCTGAATCAGTTTAAAACTGAGTGGGATGCACTCTCTGAACTATGGAACTGCGATGTAATCAATATACTATACTGTACTATACTATAACTTGAACCTCTGCTTTCTGTCTTGGTTCATTCATATGAATTGTCCACGTTGATACAAAAGGGATATATGTAAGCTCCAAATATGTTCATACCACTCCTTGTAAAATAATCCTTCTGTGACCCTATATATTTCAGACTAGAGAATAAAATCCTTACTTCGGTGTTCCTCAACCTGACCTTTACCTTTATTTTCCTCAAACATATCACTTTCTCACATTTTCCTGATTTGCACTTCATCTCTATCCAGCATATTTTTTCTCTGTTCTACTCTACTCAATAACTCAGCTCAAGTATCGCCATCTGGAAACCTTTGACCTCTCCACCCTGCATAGAATTGGTGTCTCATCTCATGTTCCCCATAGGGCACCATGAATATCTCTACTATGGGAGCTAAGAAAAGGTACCAAACTGATTGGCTAACTTTTTTTTTCTCTAAGCATGTGGACAACAATATCCAGATGGGAGGGTTTAACTCTTAAGAAGGTGCCTACTATTATACTTAAATATTTGACATCAACTACTGAATAAATTAACTTTGAATATATAAAAATGGATAGAACATTTTTCCTTTTTCCTAAGCAACTGGCCATTTACTGTGAACAGCTGCTTTTCAATATTATTAGTATATGCACAATAATTATGAATAGGTTTTATTTACATAGACTTTTTTAAAGGTTTTAATCCAGGACTGAACTAAATGCATTTTCTTTTGGATGAAGAAGGAGTAAAGATTTTTAAAGAGTCTCATATATTTTTGACAATGTCTCTTAGCATTTTTTGGCTGAAGTTTAGACTTTGATGTGCCAATAAGTGGATCAGGTAACATTCAATCTCATTCTGCCCAGAACTTCCATCTGTTCTGAGCAGACAAAGCTTTCTTAACTGTCAGTGTATTTAAAACACTTAAATGGGCATCTAGTCAAATGTTCTCACTTAACAGTTGCTTTTACATACAAACAGACAAACTGGAGTCTGGAAATATAAGTTAAATTTAAGTGAAGGACAATGGTAAACAGTGTAATATGATTTCTGTGTCGTAGTAGAAGCTGCGTGCAGTTGTGGATACAGAGGCTGATCATGAACTCTCCCTCCTTGAAGTTCAAAACTCTTTCCTGGTCATTTAGTGGTGAAGGTAGGGTCACTGGTGTGAATTTTTCAATCATTGCATCTCGTCTGGAAAATAGAATATGATATTATAGATGTTGTTTTCCCCCTACCCATGTATTTCTTGCACTATAACCCCTAGCCCCCCAATAGTCTCTGTCTCTTTCACTGCCAAAAGAGTGACTAAATAGTGATTAAGTGATAAGGAATGCATCACTTTCCTTAGCATCACTGTAGAAAATCCCACTATCCTATATGTCCTGAGACAGTTTGTAGTAAAATTAGAAAAAAAAAGAACAAAATTGTTAATGTAAAATTACTGAACACTACAAAAGTAAGGTGTTTTAATTTTAATTGTCTTTAGCTGGAGCCTGGGAGACTTCACAGCATAATTAAATTATAGGACTATAAGATCAGAAGCAAGTCAGCCCAGCTCCTTACCAGGGCATGGAATATGTGTGGTAGCATTACAGTGAGGGGCACCACAGAGTTTGAGAAGCTCTGTAGAACTGATAGGTCTCACATTCAGTTACTTTGACCCTATTGTACTACCTTATCATCATATCCAAAAAGCCATAATGCAAAAAAAGGGAAAGAATTAAGATCTTTAAAAGCAGAGAGGTCTATTGGATTCACGAAAAGATTACTGAAGTAACTCTTACAAGAACCACAAAACGATGGAATACAGGGGACACGAGATACTTGCAATTGCGTTCAGCATTGATTGAATACCTAATCTGTTCTCTTTCACATGTCAACTATGATAAAAAATATGGATTTATTGAAACTACTTCATGAAATGATTGCTTTATTCACCTCCCCCACTTCCTCTACAGATTGATATATTTTTAAATAATCTGTTCTATGAAAATGACAAGAATTGATTTATTAGCATGTTGTAAATTCCATGTAAATAACAACTAGCTATGCATGTAGAAATAGGATACAGTATATTTCTCAAATATCTAATATATAATATTGGCAAAAGCTACAAATAGGTTATTTTAATAGTTCTCTTTAGTTCTTGTAAATTGACATGAGTTAAATAATGAATAGAATGAGTAGAAAGATATATGTCCAACATGAGTAAAAGTAAAATGTAGAAATATACAACTTAATTATATAAGAATTAGCTAGCTTAAATGTGATTTTTAATACATTAAAAACAGCATCCTTTCTCTGTGTAATATCTCCCAAGTTGTTTATTTTTAAACAACTGTTGGAAGATGTAACAGTAAGTATTGAAAGAAGCACTCTAATTTTAAATTGAAGGATTGTATTATCAATCACAGTTCTCACTTCAATCTTATCTCTTTTATTTCTTGTTTTATTATTTTTAATCCTATTACTAGTTATAGGCCTTAGTCCATATTTTTGTTATTATTTTAGCTTAAATTCAATTAACAGTTGGAATTAAATAACTTTCAGTACATTTTTGCGGCTGATTCTAAACTTTCAAAGCTCTCAAATAGCTATTAAATTATGCTATACAAATTCTTTCTCCAGTCTTTTTTATCTTTTAAAACATTGGCATCACTTTTCAGTTATCATAATACTCAGTTCTACCTTCGGTATTTACAATTAGCTTCATTTCACTTCTGGATTTCAACTATCATAAAATGCAAGCATTTGCTGTCTTGTTATTGTATTTTTTTTTCATATTACACAGATAACATTATAATTCTTCAATAGAACATGAGCCTATTATGTGGAGCATTGTGTTTTTATTTTAGTTTAGAGAATAGAATCATTGTCATTTGAAATAAAAAAAATACCCAAGTGGCCAACTACATATGAGTGTATTAATATGTGGTAAAAATACACAAGAGAATGCTACTTAATTATTAATAAAAAGATGAGCTTTTACCATTTGTGACAACATGGAAACTGGATAAGATTATGCTAAGCAAAGTAAGTCCAGACAAAGAAAAACACTGGATGGTTTCCCTTATGTTAAATAAGAGAAACAAAACAAAGGATTTGATGAAACAAAATCAATAACAAACCCTAGAAATCTGATTGTAAAATTGAGACTATAAGAGGGGGAAAAGGAAGGGCCTCCCCGGTGGCGCAGTGGTTAAATGCTGCGCTGTGGAGCTGTCGGCAGCGGCAATGCGAGTTCGGCTCCCGGCCGGGGAGATTCCCACATGGTGCGGCAGACCTCTCCTGCCTCGCCCGCTGCTCCCCTCAGCAGTGTATTTCTGATCTGCCTGTTCTGCTCCCCACTCTGTCTCTGGTGAAACCTCTCGCTGTTCCATGCCTCTGGCCTGTACCCCAGCTTGTATGTATAAATAAAAAATAAATCTTTAAAAAAAAAAAAGAGGGCCTCCCTGGTGGCGCAGCGGTTAAGCGCTGCGCTGTGGAGCTGTCAGCAGTGGCGACGCGAGTTTGACGCCCGGCCGGGGAGATTCCCACATGTTGCGGCAGACCTCTCCTGCCTCGCCCGCTGCTCCCCTCAGCAGTGTATTTCTGATTTGCCTATTCTGCTCCCCACTCTGTCTCTGGTGAACCCTCTCGCCACCCCACACCTCTGGCCTGTACCCCAACTTGTATGCATAAATAAATAAATCTTTAAAAAAAATAAAAGATTTAAAAAAAAATAAAAAAATTAAAAAAAAAAGAGGGGGAGAAGGAAGGTGGAGAGCAACTGGGGAATAGAACCCAATGGACTCTGGTGGAGGACTATAGGTGCCTTGTGGTGGATGTGTTGGGGAGAGATATGACCCTGTGCCTCTGAATCGTATATAGTGATGTTACTGCAATTAAAAGCAAATTTAAAAGTGCTTTTAGAGAGAACATATAACTTTGTCATGATTCTCATTTAAAGCACGTAGATAAGTGGTCATCATGTCAAAATGCGCGTGTGCCATCTGGGGACTTTAGTTCTTCAATTATCCATTTCAAAAGCTCAATATTATATAGTAACATTCTGATCACTAAGTCTAATTTATACAACACAGTTTCCTTAACCATCTTGTAAAGTGTTCAAGTACATGTGTTTATCACATAAATGCTTTGGATCTCCATTAGTTCATTGAGAACAGATTAACTTTTTATATAGCCTATGTATCCCTTGCCACAACTATGTAGTTTCATCACATTATTATGCTCTAATACTATTCACTCTGTTCAAGTCTAATCTTTAGTTGAAGTAATTAACTGTAATCCGGGCAAATAAAATTTCAGTAAAAATTCTTTGTTGTTCAGCTATAAGATAAAAATTAAGCTAGAAAAAGTTATGCCAAAAAAGTTATGCCAAAGTGACTTCTATATTTCATTTTATTATCACATTTTTAAAACCCATCATGTTCATTAATAATGACATTAATCTTTCATAAGCTTCTTTCATTTTCCCATCAGTTGCATATTAACATAATTACTTCTTATAATCAAATGAAAATATATTTACATATACATTAACAATCATCTATGTATTATACATTTTAGATGTGTTAATGACTAGGGAAGAAATTAAAATATTCATTTAGAAGATAACGAAATTTAAGACTACTAAAAATGTATCAAGATTAAAAGAATATTCTATATTGTCACAAACTGTATTTAAAAAAATAAATAAAAACAAGAACATCCCCAAATCCAACATATTCTTTAAATTTCCACAATTTGCACCACACTCCCATCAAGTAGTGGGCTCATATTTGCTTCCTTGAGACTCAATAAACTTGTTACACATTTGAAAACTAGAATTCATGAGGGAATTGATGCCCCGTGGCTTCTGAGGCTAGGTTGGAAAAATGAACCCTCTCTCCTCATTTGCCTACTTGGGTCCAGACCTGTAACGTAAGGGGTCTGACATCACCATGCCAAAAGTCAGGGAATAGAAGCTCTGGTCAGCAGCATCAGCAGAGCCCTTAGTCAGCGGGTTTGTGAGTGAGTCCCCTTGGTTACTCAGCTCATCAGGGCGTCCAGAAGTCTAATGACTGCAAATACAAGCGGGACTCCAAGTGAGAAATGCCCAGTAAAGTTCTTTCCTGGTCCCATTGCACAAAATTACATGCAAAATAAGAGATGGATTTAAGTTACTAAATTTTGGGTAATTTGATAGATGAAAATGATATTCTTCATATTTAGCACATGGAGTAAGGTGCTACCATTAAAAACAAACAAAAATACATGGCACTTCCTGTTGGAATGAGTAATATACAGAAGATAGAATGTGGGAGGGTCTTAGAAGATGCCCAAGTTGCTGTTTCTATGGACTTAAGAATAAAGTAAAGTGTTATGGTCTCTTTGATCATGATATATGATAACCAGTCATTATGTCCTTCCTGTTTAGTGTTGAGATGATTTTTTCCTTTCAACTATACCTGTATACATCTTTGACATGTACAAGTAAATAAATAAATGTATATTTACAGACACATGCAAGATTAGAGAAATACATATACAAATACATATAACTTCCATCCTATTTTCTTGTGGGAATATTGGGATCTAAACTTTTTGGTGGTAGTTTGATTACATAATGTATATTTGATACTGGCCAGTTTATCATGTCTAACCACATGAATCTGACCTTTTCTCTCTCCTCTCACATTGACTACATTTTTTAAAAAATATTTATTTATTTACGCATACAATGCTGGGGTAGAGGCCAGAGGTGTGGGGAGGTGAGATGGTTCACCAGAGACAGAATGGGGAGCAGAACAGGAAGATCAACAGGAATACACTGCTGAGGGGAGCAGCGGGCAAGGCAGGAGAGGTCTGCAATGCCATGTGGGAATCTCCCCGGCTGGGCATCAAACTCGCGTCACCGCTGCCAGCAGCTCTGCAGTGCAGCACTTAACTGCCGCGCCACCAGGGAGGCCTGCACATTGACTACCTTGCCTTCTCCATCTACTCTACTTACAATGAAGAACAGAAGGAGGCACCATACTGATTGTGTTTGTGGCAAAATTCTTATGGCTAGAGACGAAGTGATAAAATAACCTCAACAGGTAATAAGAAAATTACATTAAAAAATACAAATCAAACAAAACTACACATAAGCGCACACACACACAAGCACTGTTTAACTTTGAGTAGTTCATGAATTATGCAGGAGGGAGGTTCGTTATTTAACTTGTCCTCCAAAGATGCATGAGAACACTGAGACATAGAAGGTTAAGGAAACTCAAAAGTTACACATCTACTAACTCACAGAATTTGTGAAAATAAATAAATAAATAAATAAATAAATATCTCCCAGACTTCCTGACATCAAAATCCAAGTTCTTGGATGTAAGACCTAAAACCATAAAATATATAGAAGACATAGGCAAAACACCTCAAAATATAAGCTTCAGTGATGTATGGTAATTCTTCTCCAGCAGCAAGGAAAACAAAAGATAATATAAGTAATTGGGACATTGAACTAAAAATCTTCAACAGTGAAAAATCCCACAACTAAAGGAAAAGATGCCCTACTGAATGGAAGAAAATATTGCACACCATATATCTGACAAAGGGCTGACATCAAAGCTCTGTAAAGAGCTCATACAACTCAACAAATAGGAAACAAAGAACTCAATCAAAAAAATAAATGTGCAGCAGAACTAAATAGGCACTTCTCCAAGGAAGACTTACAGATGGCCAGCAGGTACATGAAAGATGTTCATCATCACTCATGATCAGGGAAATGCAAACTGCAAACACAATGAAATAGCACCTCACAACTGAGACTGGCCCATATCAAAAAGACCAGAAACAAGTGCTAGTAAGAGTTTGGAGAAAAAGGAACCATCCCATGCTGCTGGTGCGAATGCAAACTGGCTCAGGTCTCATGGAAAGCAGTAGGAAATGTTCTCAAAAGACTAAAAATGAATGTGCTATATGACCCCACAATTCCACTCTTAGGCATCTAACCAAAGAAATCAAAAACACTAATTCAAAAGGAAAGTTGCACTCACTTATTACAGCACCATTTATAATAACCAAGTTATGGGAACAACCGAAGTGTCCCAAATAACATAAATGGATCAAGAAGCTGTGTTATATATACACAAGAGGATACTACTCAGTGATCAGTGAAGATAACCTCATGCCAATTGTGGCAACATGGATGGAGTTGGAAAGAATCATGCTACATTAAGTAAGTCAGAAAGAGAATGACAAATACTGGATGATAATCTTATATGTGGACTATAGAGGAGCCGAAAAAAGGGTCAGATATAGTTAAACTTAAAAACTGACCACAGAACTGAGGTACCCAAAGAGGGAGGGGGGAGAACAAAATGGGTAGGAATCTCAGTGCACCACGGTGGAGGACTATGGGTTCGTTGGCGGTGGGAGTGCTCCAGAGATAGCACCTGGGGGTGTTGTGGCAGAAGGATGGAATCTGATATTTATAAAATACTAACAGTTACATGAACAAACAGTACTTTAAAAAAAAATCCAAGTTCTTAACCAGTGTGATATATTACTTCTAGAATATGGCATTTATTATATAAAGTAATGGTCTTTCAGTGAATAGTTTTCTTAACTTAAAAATATTACTTGACTCAAAAGGTCTCTCAGTTCTAGTTTTCACAAATACAAAGTTAAATATGGATATATATCTCTCAGGATCTAATCTATAAAATGCTAGGTTTAAAGAATTATAGAAAAGTTCATCTTCTTCCTATCATTTTTGAGATTGACACAATGAGAATGTCTCAGAATAACTATGTTGTTGTTCCTCAGTAGTGAAATAATGCAATTAGACAAAAGAAAATGATGACTGCCTTCTCATTTCTTTCAGTATCAATTTAGAAAGTAATATTTATTTATATTGCACAATCATGGAATACTAACATGGTCCATCTGTAAAGCAGAAGCTAGAATCTGCATGTGTATTTGATTGTTTAATTTAATTGTACCTATTATTTTTAAGTGTATTTTCTTTTGAATAAGAGGGAACATATCAGGAGAGAAGTCATACAAAGTATTTCCTTTGTGGATTCATCATCAAAAAAGATATGGAAATATAAAGCCTTTTGTAGTTCTACTTGGCAGAATAAACTAAGACCCCAGAACAAATAGAAGTCTTTCTTAAGCCTTTTGTTTGTCTCTTGAGCAGAGATATAAGCAGTGAGCAAGCTCTGTGTGCTAGAAAAAGCATTACAAAGCAGCCAGCGCTTTATACCTTGTCTAATACATATGGATGCCACGGCTTTTCGTGAAGGGGAGCTCTGCCATTGGTATACGAGAGGCAATAAATTGTCTAATTCTAAGCTAAGGTCGGGAAGGTCAGAGAGGAGCGCACTTTATTTCACTTTAGGACTAGCTTGAATAGTAGCAACTCTGGCTGGTAGCTTAGGCTTCAATCCATGCATGACAAGAGAAATAAAAAAAGAAACAAAAGCGAAACAGCAAAAACATGAGGGAAATCAATAAACTAAACAAGATAGTGTTTTCGTTTAGTTTTGTATTTTAAGGGAATTGATTTGTCATCCAAAGTATAAAATCCATGAGAGCTAATTAAATACAAAATCTCTTATTACCTAAATTTTCTTTCAACAAATGTTGGTATTAAAATAGCAGTAATAGTAATAACCTAAGCGTCCAACAGCAGCTGAATCAATGACCCAATGCAGAAATCATATTAGAGGGCTTAGGTGGTCAGACTTTCTTCGATTATTGAAGATTTTATCTCATATCTTTTATACATTATTTTAAAAACAAACCAGGAGAAAAACACTACCAAACTATTTTTAAAGATATTTATGAGTTTTAACATTAACTTTCCATATCATTATAAAGGTTATTTAAAAAATAAAAAATCTTAAACTTCTCTGAGTATCAATCTTCAGTTTTTGTCAAAGTGTATATATTGGGCTGCATTATACTATTTGCTAGTAGTATTTCTACTTTTTAAAGTAATATATTAGACCTTTGGAAAAGTCATGTGTATGTATGTATGTACAATTAAATCACTGTTTCATATGGGACAAAACAGCAAATTTTAGTGATTTCAATTAATAGATATTTTATTTGATTCAATGTTTAATAAAACTAAAATGTTAAGAACAAATCTATAAATCATTCAGATATGCATAGTGTTTTTAATATATAAAGTGTGAAATCTTTTTTTCAAATTGAACACCCACACATTATATTGAATAATCCAGTAATTTTTAAAATTTCTCACAGTCTTTAACGTTGGCTATTATAAATATTAAATATAGAATTGTAACATCAACTCTCAGGAACTCAGTTGTATGAGAAAGGACATTGAAATTGAGAGAGAGGAATTAAAAAATGGATATAAAACTAGATTTAGAATATAAATGGTATAATTGTGACAAAACATATAGAGATCACCTAAAGCAAAGTAAAAATAATGAATTGCTCCTGGGGCATTAAGTATAATTTCTCAGAAGAGAATCTATTTAAATTGTCTTAAGGAAATAAATAGCATAACCGGATTTGTGTTTTAGTTAGATAATTCTTATAGTAATGAGAAGAATGTACGGAGACTGAGAAAAACTATAGCTGGGAGTATTTTAAACAAATAAATTTAAATATCAATAATCATAAAATGTATTTAAATTTTTTTAATCAGTAGATTAAATTTCAATGAAGAACCATGAGCACATCAGCTATTGTAGATTCAGTAATTTTAATTACCACAATTGCTGTATATACAAGGAAGGGTTCAGCATGCCTCTTCTAAAAATGAGGAATTCTAAAAAAGTAATACCATTTAAGTAAGTAAAAATCGCCAAACAATTAACATACAGAGCTTTGAAGAGTAGAGTATTTTTGGTTGACATTTGTTGGCATGTAGTATATTATATATGTCTCTCCATTCTCTTCTTGCCTTTAATGTTTCTTCAGAGAAATCTGATGTCAGCCTGATTGGCTTTCCTTTGTAGGTTATTTGTTTCTTTGTCCTCGTCATTGTCAATATATTTTCCTTGTTTTGAATTCTCGATAGTTTTACTATCATATGTCTTGCTGTTTTTTTCCTTTCATTGTAATAATTTGGACATCTTCTGGCTTCCTGTATGTCGATTTTTGTTTCCTTTTTCATGTTTGGAAAGTTCTCTTCAATTATCTCCTTGAGAAGTTTCTCTGTTCCTTTGTCTCTCTCCTGTCCTTCTGGGATTCCTGATTCTGATGTTTCCTTTTCTCATGGTGTCAGATAGTTCCTGAAGCTTTTGCTCATTCTTCTTCCTTTGTTTTTCTTTTTCCTTTTCTGTCTTGGTTCTTTCAGTATCTTTATCTTTCAGAGTGTTTATTCTTTCCTCCATGTGTTTTAATCTACTTTTATGGCTCTCTACTAATGTTTGTAAATCCTCCATTTCCTTCATTTTCTTCTTTATGGATTCAGTCTCGTTTTTCAGTTCTTCATTTATATTCCTCAGTTCTTTGTTCTTTTCATTTAATTATTTTTTTTTTTATTATGGCAATTCTGAATTCTTTATCTGTTAGGCAGATGTAATCTTCCATGTCCATATTATTGGGTTCTGAAGAGGGATTTTCTTTCTGTGGTGAATTGTTTTGAGGGTCATTTGTAATTCTTTTTCTTCCTGTTGTTGGCCTTCTGCTTTGCTCTGATCCTTGCATTCCTGTGCTGTTGGTGCCGGTGGGCATGGTTCTTGATTCTACTTGCTGAGGAGTGTTTGTTGTTTCCTAGTTTCTGAGTTGCCTTGGCTTTGGCTGGGTATCTCCCGGATTTTCTTTTTTCTCTGTTGAATTTCTGTGTTTTGTGGTGTGTCTCCAATGTGTTTCTGGTTCCGGGTGGAATTAGGGTAGAAAAAGGGGTGGTGGTTTGTAGTTTAAAAAATATATATATATTTTAAACTACAAACCACCACCCTTATACTTATATATATGTGTGTGTGTGTGTGTGTATACATATATATATATTATTACTATATATATATAGTAATAATAAAAAATAAATTAAAGTAGAAAAAAAATAAAAAAGGTATTGGGTAGATATAAGCTTGGGGAGAGTTTTGTAGTCCTTTTGCTTTTAGGTTTTGGAGTTTCCGGGTAGGCCCCCTGCTAGGGTTCAACCCCCCTTTCCAGTGTCAGATGTTGCTGTTGTCCTACGTTGCTGCTGTCGTTTTATAGTTGCTAATAGTCTTTCTGTTCTTTCTCTCTCCTCCCCCCTTTTTATTTTCCTTCTTCCCCTCAGTGTTTGCCTGGGGGCTATCCCTGCCCCTGTGGTTATGTCTGGTAGGGAGGGGTTGAGAGTTCCTGATCTTAAGTTTCTTTTCTGCTGCTTGGGACCCACTTCTCAACAAGGGGATGGAGGGTGGAGGTTTTGGGCAGCTGTTTGTGCCCACCTAGGTTCTGGGGGGCCACTGTGCAACCTCCTAGAAGTTGGGTGTGGGGCCATGGCCGGGGGTGGGGGGAAGCTCTATTTTCCTTTCTGTAGCCCTCCTGTGTGCCAAGATGCAGACACTTTGTGGAGGCAGGCGTGGTTGGAGACAGTTCCAGCAGGAGCCTGTATCCCGGGTCAGGTTACCTCCAGTCAGGTTAGAGAAAAGTAGAGTTCTCTAACATCAGCTCTTGGTGTCAGGTTACAGAGTAGGGAGGAGATTGTTTGAGGTGGTCTCTGCTGTTTTTCTGGCTAGACCAGTTTCTCAGGCCAATATATCACCTAGCAACCAGTGGGGGATTAGGACCCCATGGGGTGCTGGTTTGTCTTCCCCACTAAGATGTTACCTAGCCCCAGGTGGGCGATGGAACTCAGTGACCCTTGAGCTTTCCTGCTCCTCCTCGACCTTCAGAGCTGCCATGCAGGGAAGAGAGGGGGTTCCTGGGGTAGGGGAGTGGGGGTCACGCTCCCGTTAGTTGGCCAGAGCCCTCCGACCCCACTGCGGTTTCTAACCTTGTTTTCAGTGGTTCTCCGTAAAGCTGGTTTTTCCGTCTCTCCTTTCTTTTGTTCCTCCGTGTGGGGTTAGGTGTCTTTTCTTTTTACTCCGACTTTTTGGTTTATCTTTAAGTCTAAAGCACCCACAGGGATGATTGTATTGTGTAGGGTATTCAGTTATCCTGAGATTGGCTCTCAAAATTAGGGAATTTTCTGTCCATAAATGTATATTTTGTGGGAGAGCCTAATCCCAGAGTCTGTTCGCCGCCATGTTTTTAATTTTTTTTAAATTCTGTTTTCCTTTCTATATTAATTACCTGGCATTCTTCCACTAGATGAGATGTTCTCATCAACAGGAGATGAGAATTAGAGCTTAATTTGTTTCTTTTAATTACCAGTTTTTAGAAGAAGGGACTGCTGCAACAAACACTACAAATGTTATCTGATACGTTTAATTTTCTTTCCTTTTCTCACATATCAATATGGACTCATAGAATTTTAAATGTGTAGTTATGTAATAGGCCATTGAGGACATTCTTCTTGATACTCTAATTGTTCCAAATTTTGTACCCCTTCACATTGGATCTTGTATTTTTTGTGTATGTCCTCTCTGCACTTTGCTTTCTTACTTGTCTCAAGCAACAGATATTTCAAGCTCACTGTATAATTTACATGCCCTGAATCTAATAATTATTCATTACCTGTTGGATATACCATTAATATTGAATGGAAAGTGGAATAAAAAATCTAGAAAGTATGTTAAAATCCTAAAGTAGGACTCATTAATGTGTTATATGTAATGTATTTTTGCACATTTAAATGTTTTTTTTGTAATCTTGATAATTGAAGGGACATTCAAGTAGACATATAATATTTAGCTCACACATCTTATTAATGGGTTTCTTGAATGTATTGCTAAACTGCTATCCTTTTTATATGTTGCTCTTAAGATATATATTGCCACCATGATCATTTATTTTATTGTTATTTTATAACACAAAGATAGTTTATTTTATTGCCATTGCTAATTTTATATATTTACTTTTCATAGCTTAGTATTCTGTGTATCTGAATTAACCATTTTCTGGCAATGCAGTTTTTTTTCTGGTACATTTGTAGATGAAAGTTTTTATATATTCCTTGAAAGTTTTCTTGAATTTGCAGTTGGTAACAAATTTGTTTTCCATAAGTAGTCACAGTTATTAGTACTTCATTAAACTACTGTTCAGTGTTCATTATTATCATTTTCTTCATCAGATATTCCAGTGTTTTAAATATTTTCTCTTCTATACATTTGTATTTACTTTTCTCTGACATCTTTCAGCTTTTGTTATTTTTATTCTAAATATTCTTTCCTTCATTGATCTCTTTGCCTTTACTGTGCTTTTGATACTGTATTTTTTCAGTGTTACATGTTTTTCCTTTATTAACTTTATTCTTTTTTTAATTTTTATTTATTTATGCATAGAAGAACTGGGGTATAGGCCAGAGGTGTGGTGGGATGGGGTGAGAAGATTCACCAGAGACAGAGTGGGGAGCTGAACAGGCAGATCTACTGAAATACACTGCCGAGGGGAGCAGCAGGCAAGACAGGAGAGGTCTGCTGCACCATGTGGGTTAGCTCCCTGGCCAAGGACCAAACTCACGCTATAGTGGCTGGTGATAGATTTATTGCACTGAGACTTTAACTCCTGTACCACCAAAGAGGCCCCACTTTAATTTATTCTTACTGACTGAAGCGACTTGGCAACTTTTCTTCAACTTCTGTCCTAAGTTCTAAAAACTGTTATTTCAACTTAAAACAATATTTTACCTATTTCTGTTCTGAATTTAATTTTTTATTTGATATATGTACTTTCATATCTGTCACTACTTGCTAGAGGGTCATGTTACAATACTCTTCTGATTTCTCACCAGGACATTTATCTTTGATAGATTATCTTAAATAAGAGCAGGTGATTTTATATGAAAGGGATATGAGAACTGTAAGTTTGGCTGACTTTTTCACTTGTTTTATTCAGTTGTTCCTTTCTGCTTTCTTTTAGAATAAAGTATTTTTTTCAACACATACTTAGGGCTTTTAATAATTTTTCAATAATGGCCTTTTTACAGAGACCTCTGTTTCTTTACTTTCTTTATTTTCCTTCATCATAAAACCACTAAGCAATCATCTCTCAACACAAAAGAGTGACATACTAGTATTCATGAAGTTCCATGTTTGCTTCTCATGAATTTAGTTTATTAAAATTTCTTCTGAGAATTAAATATAACATTGAGTTATTCATCTTTTCTATATATCTTTAATTATAATTATGCATATATGTGTATATGTGTGTATTATGTGTATATAAATAACATAAATATGTCTAAGACCATAAACATTTTAAAATATCATTTATAAACTTTTTATCAAATATTATATATTATTAATGGTTGTCAATGCATAGTGATATGGTTCAACTTCATTTCTCTCTAATATTCTTTTGTTTTATCCATTCTCATAGTGAAGGAGAACTTTTCTGCCATGAAAAATGCTACCATCAACATACATATGCATGTTTATATACATAAATATATATGCTTATCTATCCTACACACCTTAAATGAGGTTTCTAAAGTCATAAATGACACTTATGATTTATCTTAAAAAATAATGACATTTTCTCCAAGGCAGTTGTACCAGTTGACACTCTTCTATTACACTGTCACCCACCTATTTAATTTTTACCTATATTTAATATAGTCAGGTGGGTTTTGTCAATTGCTTATTTTTAAAGAGAATTCTTTATGGTGTTATATTTTACTGATATTACAAATAAAGAAGTATAATATTACCTTATGGTAGAGTATGATGACTTAAAAATCTACACTAAAAGTTCTAAAGTAATCACACACACACACTCACACAAACACACAAGGTTATAAGCACTGTGAAGTAATAGATTGCTCAACAATCTTGATGTTGGATGTTCAAGCATCACACATTCCAAAGAAATAATTAGGTCTTTACCAGCTCCTGGTAGATAACCATTAAATGCTTGGAATAACCTGTCTGGTAAGTATTGTGTACCTGGACCTCTACCTTATTTTATTTAGCTTTTAACATTATTGCAATTTACAGTAAACGCCTGATTTTGTTCTCTTAGGATCCTAGAACACATTGTATCAGTTTGAAGCTCTGGGCTAACTAGAAGCTGGAGACTGACTATTAAAGGTAAGTCTTTTAAATGCTCTGTATCCTGTGACTGATCCCCAAGAAAGCTTTGAACACCAAATCTCAAATGAACTTTCCTGGTTATTATTACTTCATAGTGTTATCACATATAATGTTGGGGGAAATTAAGGGGTACATGTAAATCCAGTAAGAGTGAACATCTGGGTGTTCATGTCTGGATTCCCCTGGACTTTGTATAGGAATGTTTGTTTTTGCTTACTTTAATATGTACCCTTTCATATAATAATACATTACTATCAGTATAATAGTATTTCTGAGTTCTGTGAGGTCTTTTAATGAATTACTGAACCTGAAGATGGTCTTGGAGACCCAAATACAGGTATAAAGCCAAAAAAGAAATAACAGAATAATGAAAATTTTCATTTAATCCAAAAAAGGTAAAAGATGAAAGAACAGCAGAATAAACAAATAGCAAGATTTTAATCTGACAATATCAAAAATGTAATTTATCTAAATACTCCATTTAAAAAACAGCCATTGTCAGATTGGAGGAAAAAAACATGGTTCAAATATCTGTTTCCAACACTAAACTTGCCTTAAAAATGGAGGCAAATACGTTGCAATCAAAAAGAAGGAGAAAGATATATCTTTACTACACTAATCAACAAAAGAGCTTTAATGGCTAAATTTATCTCAGACACAGAAAACTTTGTTTTAGACAGTAAATTTTTAGGAGGGATAATAACAGAGATAAATAAGATCATTTCATAATGATACAAGGGACAATTCATCAAAATCGCCTAACATACTAATGATCATGCATCTAATACAGAACTTTGAAATACATGAAGCAAAAAGATCAATAATTGCAGTCAGAGATTTTACTACCCTTTTTCAATAACTGAGAGAAGTAGTCAACAATTCAGTAAAGTTATAGAAGCTATGAACAATACCATCAATTCTACCTAATTGGCATTTATGGGACAATCCACACATGAGCAGAATATATATTCTTTTCAAATGCATGGAAAGCATATTATATTTCAAAGGCACTGCTGCATATGTTAGAAAAAAGGAAGTCACAGACTGGGAGCACTTATTTACATGACCTATATCTGACAAAGAATTTGAACGTGATTCCTGTGACTATCAAAAAGGTAAAACTTAATTTAAAAAAAAAATGAGTAGACTCCACAAAAGGCAGTATAAGAATGGTAAATAAATCCAAGAAAAAATGATCAGTGACATTAGTCAAATAAGAAAAGTTCATTCAATCTCAATGCAATACCACACTACACCAACTAGAACAACTAAAATTAAAAATACTGCTTAAACAAGTGTTAGCAATGATGTGGAACTTATGAAACTAAACTATAATACACTGCTACTGCTATTGTAAAAATGGTGCAATGATTTCTGGAAGAATGTTTGGCAGTTTCTTAAAAAGTTGCATGTCTATCCACCATAATACTCATACATTGTATTTTTTAGGTTTTCACTAAAGAGAAATAAAGGCATATACCCACATAAAAATACATAAAATGTTTATAGCTATTTTGTTTATAATAGGAAAACAAAATAAGCCAAATGTCATCATAAGCAAATGGATCTTCCTCAATGTAATATTCCTCTGAATCAGAAAAGAAGGAAATGTTAATAAGTTGCAACCACATAGAAGAATTTCAAAATCCACTGAAAGACCTATTTACAGGAAATTATAGAAAATGCAGAATTATGTGTGGTGACAGAAACCACATGGAGTGGTTGCTCAGGGATAATAAAACAGGAGGGACAGAAAGAGGAAATTAAAATTGGGCAAAAGGGGACTTTGGGAATGATGGCTATGCTAATCATATTAATTTTGATAATTCTAAGGTTGTTTATATCAATTTACATTTTACATGTGTATAATTTACTGTATATCAAATTAATTCAATTAAACATTTTACTGTATATTTTCACAATGTGCTATTTTTTACTATTTTTGCTATTTTTTCACAATGTGCTATTTTTTTACTATTTACTATTGCTTCTTAGTTCTCACTTTGTTTTCATAGTCTTGAATATATGTTCATTGATAATTGAGAGTGATTTCAATTTAGTTTTGTGTTTTGCTCCTGTCCAAAATATAACCATAGACTAGAACTTGTCTTTGGCTAATTTATTTGGGAAGATACAAAATCCTGAGAGAGCAAAGAGCATGAGACAGAGAAAGGAGACAAATCTAGATTGAATTATTAAGCTGGTCACTACCATGACCAACTGTGGTCCAGTCTTCCTGAGAACAACCTGAATAAATTATGAAAATATGTTAGATTTATCTCCTTGAAGGTTGAAATGTAAAACATTCAACTCAGTCCAGTTGTGCATTGCTTGAATGTTGTTCCTGCGGACATTATCTCTGGTACACTAAGCACACAATAAAAGCTCAATAGAATGTTTGCAGCATGCGAGGAGAGGACCCATTGTGCGTAAAGCTGAAATCAGGAGTGGATTTAGGGGATGTGGCATAGAGGTCCAACAGCTTGGTGATTTTAACACATTGTATGCGGGAAACATATTTATACATTTTACGTTGACTGGTAGTAGAGCACGCGATAAAAACTACCCCCAAACAATGTGTTAAAATATGACTACATCTTTTAATCTCCTTCCAATAAGAGGTGGCTTTATGACTCCTTTTCTCAAAACTTGAGGTTTTTCTTTGCTTGCATGAAATGGTTGCTTGCTCCATTCATGGACCCTGCAGCCACAATGTAAAAAAGTTAATTAATTACTCAGTGGTCATAATACTGTAAAGAAGTTCAAGTTATATAGACAGGCCACATGTAAATCACAATCACCATTCCTAGATGATCTTAGTCAACAAATCATCAGAGTCAATTACAGAAATGTTGATGAAGTATCAAGATACTTCTTGTCCTATCCATGTGACCCAACATGGTGGAGAAGGATCGCTGGGCTTGAACTCTCCCATGGAAACATCTGATAAGGAGAGGTAGCAATGAGATACTTAGGAGACAAAGAGACTCAGACATCCTGCACAGGCTGGAGCACCTCCACCAGTATTTCCAACATGGAGGGAAGTTGAGGGAACAGAAAAAAGAAGAAAGAAACTCATCAGAACTCTTCCCCCCACCACCCGCCACCTGCAGAGCCGGAACACAGCCATCAGAAAACAGGTCCACAATACAGCTAGAGGGACCTGGACAATCAACAGAGAAAGACATTCCACCCTCCTAGCAGGCACCTCCCAGTAGACTAGGACACAGAGTGTGTCTGGAAAGAAGAGCACCCGGACGATACCCAGTCACAGCAGCTCAGACACTAGACAGACATGACCACAACTCAGCAAGTGAAAACAAAAATCATGCCCACCAACATGAGCAGTACAGGGGCACTAAAAACAGAGTAAAGCTGAAGGCTAACAACAGGTAGGAAAAAACTACAAATGATTAAGCAGGCTCTTCTAGGAATATTACACCACAGAAGGAAAGCCAACCTCCAGCTCTCGAACCAGACAATATGGATATGGAAGAATATCTCCAACTCACAAAGAATTTTAAAAAGCCATAATGAAAACAATTAAAGAGTTTAGAGAAAATGCAGAAAGAAACAAGAACACAATTAATGAATTTAAGAATAAAGTGAAGGAACTGGAGGATATCCAGAAAACCCAAGAAGAGAGAATAGAAGAAATGCAAGAACAAATCAGTACTCTTGAAGATACAGACATCAAAAGACACAAAGCAGAAAAGGAAAGAGAAGTACAAAGAAAAAAGAATGAAGATATAGTCCAAGAGCTATCAGACACCACGAGGAAAGGAAATATAAGAGTCATAGGAGTACCAGAAGGTGAGGAGAGAGACCAAGGAACCAAAAAGCTATTCGAGATAATTGAAGAGAAACCCTCAACATGGAAAAGGAAATGAAACTATACTTACAGGAAGCTAGAAGGACTCCAAATTATCGCAATGAAAGGAGAACCACAGCTAGACACATCATTGTAAAGCTCCCAAAGGTCCAAGGCAAGGAAAAAATAATGAAAATGATAGGGGTGAAGAAGCAGATAACCTATAAGGGAAAACCAATCAGGATGACATCAGATTTCTCAGAGGAAACACTACGGGCTAGAAGAGAATGGACCAACATATTTAACAAACTCCAAGCCAACAAATTCCAACCAAGAATACTCTATCCCACAAACCTCTCATTCATCTATGAAGGAAAGATAAAAACCTTTTCAGACAAACAAAATCTCCAGAAATTCATCACTACTAAAACCCCACTCCAAAATACTACAAGAAACCCTGAAGTCAAAACCAACAGAAGAATGAATAAGAAGAACAGAATTAGGCAAGGAATACAACAACAAAAAGGCCAACAAAATGGATAATGCAGTCGTAAATGTATCAATATTAAGTCTGAATGTAAATGGATTAAACTCATTAATAAAAAGACACAAAGTAGCAGATTGGATTAAAAAACAGAATCCAACCTTTTGCTGGCTACAGGAAACACATCTAACTACAAAAGATAAACACAGATTGAAAGTAAAAGGTTGGAAAACAGTTCTACAACCAAATGGACCACAACAGAAGGCAGAAACAGCTATACTTAGATAAAACAGACTTCAAAGTTAAAAAAGTAAAAAGAGACATAGATGGTCATTACATTTTGATTAAAGGGACAATTTATCAAGAAGACATAACAATCACCAACATATACTCACCAAATGAAGGAGCACCAAAATATATCAGACAACTACTATCATCTCTGAAAACAGACATTAGAGAAAATACATGCATAGTAGGAGATTTCAACACTCCACTCTCACCAATGGAGAGATCAACGTAACACCCTACTAATTAGGAGAAAAATCTTTGCATACAATACAACCGATAAAGGACTGATAACAAAAATCTGCAAGGAGCTCACACAACTCAACAAAAACAAAGTCAACAATACAATCAAAAAACAGGCAGAAGAGCTAAAAAGCTACTTCTTCAAAGAAGAAAAGCAAATGGCCAATCAGGTATATGAAAAAATGTTCAACATCTCTTATAATCAGGGTAATGCAAATCAAAACCAAAATGAGATACCAACTCATGCCAGTGATAATGGTGTACATTAAAAAAAAAACAGGCAACAATAAATGCTGGTGAGGATATGGAGAAATATAAACTCTTTTACACTGCTGGTGGGAATGCAAATTGTTCCAACCACTATGGAAAGCTGTATGGCAGTTCCTCAAACTGCTAAAAATGGAGCTTCCGTATGACCCGGCAATACCACTTTTGGGAATCTACCCAAAGGACACAGAAACACTAATCCAAAGGATACATGCACCTGTACGTTTATTGCAGCACTGTTTACAACAGCTAAGGTATGGAAACAATCCAGATGCCCCAAAATAGATGATTAGATCAAGAAGATGTGGTACGTATATACAATGGAATACTATTCAGCATTGAAAAAAGATAAACACATGCAATTCGCAGCAACATGGATGCAGTTAGAAGGGATCATGCTCTGTGAAATAAGCCAGAAATAAAGAGAAAAATATCAAATGGTTTCACTTATTACAGGAATCTAGAGAAACCAAATAAGAGAAAGATATTTAGCGAGGGAGGGGGAGGATAAGGGTTCAAAACAGGGGATAGGGGAGCACAAGGGACTTTGGTGATGGTTCACAGGTGAATCACATTTTTAATCATAGGATACATTTTTTGATATGTGGCTTTCATTTTTTTTTTCTTTAAGCATAGACGTGATATTGACTCAATATGTACAGTATAATTATGATCTAATATCCTTGCTTATATAATTTCCCTTCAGCAACTCAACAATAGGTTTCTTTTGAAATCTGTTTTGGTTTCAAAGTTTAAAGAGGCAGTAGCATTTGAAAATAAAAATAAAAACTGAAGCTATTGAAGTTTAAAAATTAACAAGTATTTAGTCTATTCCTACAGAACAGAAATGTTAGTGAAAGGGAAGTAATTTTTCTTGTCAGACTTTTCTATTTGTAGTAGTTTTTTACATTTTTTTAAAGACTTATTTTATTTATTTATGCATACAAGAATTGGGGTGTAGGCCAGAGGTGTGTGTATGTGTGTGTGTGTGTGGGGGGTGGTGTTTAGAGGATTCACCAGAGACAGAATGGTGTGCAGAACCGGCAGATCTATTGAAATACACTGATGAAAGGAGCAGCAGAAAAGACAGGAGAGGTCTGCTGCCCCATGTGGTTAGCTCCCTGACTGGGGATTGAACTTGTGTTGCAGTGGCTGCTGATAGGTTCATAGTGCTGAGACTTAGCCCCTTGCACCACCAGGGAGGCACCTATTGTAGTAGGTAATTATTTTTTATGGATCACACTTCTTGCTATTTGTTATATCATCATAATTTAAAGATGACTATCCCGAACTTCACAGGAATTAAGTTGTCGTATTGCCATACAATGATTAAGTGACACTCCAGAACTTCAAAACTAAAATCCTCTAATTCCTAGGACTTACATATAAAACATTTAACTCAACTCCAATTATATCCATTGATGGAAATATAATAAAATATCTATTTCAAAACTTGTGTTTTAAGTGTAGTTTACAATGAAAAAGAATATCTAGGTGATATAGTTTGCCACATAATTTTAGATGTCATCTTTATTCTTAGGTGATGAATTTGTAATATATTATATATTGTATTAAATTGTATTGCACATATATTGTATTATATTTTTATAAAGGTATAAAAATATATTTTATATTTTAATCAGGATTTTTAAGTACCTTGAAAACATTGATAGAGCAGAGGTCAGAGACAAATTTACTTACAGCATTCCAAGTAAAGCAACAGCAATGTATACCTTCAACTATTTAATAGCTATCATTTAAAAATATTGGTGTTGCTGACTAATGGGTTTTTTGTTGTTAAGAAGTAAGTTTGTGCTACAATTTTAGATGCTTTTATCTTCTAACATATTTTGTAGTCTAGGTTACTATGCTTTGTATTAGTTAAAATTGTCTTTAATTTTTGTTTACTGAAAGTAAGCTGTTAAGTAGAAGTTATTTAGAGACAGTATTAAAATCCATTTCTTCTGCAGGTTAATTTGGAAGACAGCTCATCACTATACTACCCACACTATTCTAGTTAATTTGGGATGTTTACATATATCCCATTTTCTTCCTCTTTATTCTCATGATACTTTGTATATTCAATGCTGTATGGAACTAATTTAATGTATTATCTATGTCAAAACTTATTAGTATATTCCTTATTCCTCTAAATATGTAAATGTTAAATTTTAAATAAAATCTATAGCACTGACAATATACCTAAAAAACATGTTAAAAGGTATTAAAGTTATATTTAATCTAACATAAATTTACTTTAAGCCCTAATGTGTACTTTCACTTTCTCACACAAAAGAAAGTATGATAGGCAAGAGGGCCAGTAGAGTGGTAAATCATAATATATTAGTCTAAAGATTATAAAGCCTTAATTTGATCTCATCAGGATTAAGACTGTATAATAATAAAATTTTAATTTGACTCACAACAATTTAAATAAACATGAAGATCAAATTCTTCATATTGAAACAATTACTATGTAGGTGCATTTCTCCTAATTGTAGCTTACTTCATATTTCAAATGAAGTTTTTCAACTTACCTTGTTTTAACTATAAGTTAACAACAAAGCTCATGGGAGGTGGTTAGTAATCTTAAAAAAAAAAAAAAATATATATATATATATATATATATATGAGCTAATATCCCTATTGTCTTCCATCAAATTCAATATAAACAAAATTATAGTTTTGGCTTTTTCTTTTCACAATCATTGCCCAATTTTATCTGCTTATATTTCCAAAGAAAATTTGTAGACACATAAATGTTATCAGGTTGTCTATTTCATAAAAACTATTATTTTATGTACTTTTAAACTTTTATAATTAAAATGCTCTCATATATAATGTTTTCAAGGTTTGATTTATACAAAAGGCCTATAGTTACATTTACTTTATCTGTCAAAAATCATTTGGGTATACAAATTTTAGGATATTTCCGTGAGGGAAGAAAACATACTTGTTAAATTACTACTATTTCAAGTCTAATTTTAAAGATCACAAAAAGGTACAGTGTGGAAAAATTGTTATTATCATAATCTCTATATAAATCAATGAATAAGTATTGGGTCTAACATAAAAGATCTTGATATTAAAATGGTAAAATAATTGTTTTACCATTGTATCTTTTAAGTATAAAGCAAGGCTTTGGGGATTTTTAATATTAATATTAAGGAACATGAGTGGTGGTTTAAAATGTGTAGAAAATTAAAATTAGGTTGACAGGTTTTTGATCAGACGTATTTTCCTATAATCCTATGGTTCAAAGCTTTGTTGTTAGGAGATGTTTATATAAAAATCTATGCTCTGATGAAAGTTACAAAGGGAAATTTAAGTGGAAAAAAATGTGCACATATATTTCAATCAATTTCTTTTAAAAAGCCAATTGACCTTAAACTACTTCATATTGTGATCTCAAATATAGATCTCAAAGTAAACTCAAAGGATTTCTTCTGAATTCATGATCCTGAATAATATACTATCAGTCTATAACCTTTTATCCTCATTTCCAACATTCAAGCTGCTCTGAAAATGCTACTCATTTTCGTTAGAGAATTTGATGTGATTGATTACCAGAGTGCTAGTATATACTGGGAATTTTATAGACTACATGTGTGTGCATTATGCATAGGTAAATACAACACTCTATATGGTTTAGGGGACAGGCACACAACTCTTCAGAGATATGATACTACACCACACCCACTACCGAGGCACCATGATTCTCCATCAGAGTCTATTGTGTCCCCTCCCCTTTTAGTTTCTTACCCCACACCCTCAACCTCTGGCAGATTCAATTCTGTAGTCAGTTTTCTTTGAGTTTAGTTTTATCTGTTCTTGTTTTATTTCATTTTTCTTTTTTTGATAATTTCATTAAAATGGCATATAAGATATTAACCTTTAGGGAAGTAGAATAAAAGATATAAAGGGGCTCTGGCACATTCCTGTATGCTCTCTGTAAATCTATGATGGGCACCTCAGTGACCCTGAATCACTGGGAGACGGCAGCTCGCAGTTGGGTGCTGTGGGTCTGGTAACGATTGAGCAGGTGGTAAAAGAGTTGTCCTGGCCTGTGCAAACCAACATCCTGTGCACAGTGGGCAGCTGAGGGAAGAGCCTGCCAACAGCCTGAGCTCAACTGCACCTGCTCAAGAGCCACCACCTGCAGGATGGCATAGTATATGCCCTAAAGCTGTACTAGAGGACCTGCCAGACCATCCGCCTTCCTCCCATCCCCCCATAAAATATCATTTTAGGAAAATGCAAGCTGAAAAGAAACTTACAGGCAATGAGTGCAGCAATGCATATAGCAGTGGGACCTGAAAACACATGCCAAGAACTGGCAAGACTTTTCAGTGCACTTGTAGCTATCACTGTACCAGTAGATCTGCGTTGCATGTACTGAACTGGCTACAAGATCCCTTCAGAACACAAGGATCCAACTAGTAGGAACAGGAGAGAGGAAAATCGCCTACCTGAGCAGAAGTAGTACAATAAGACTACTGAATCACTGAGTAAACAACCAACAAGAGCAGACACTCGAAACTTCAGAACACTAGTCATTTCTCCTAAGAACTCTTACAGTTCTAATGCCAGAAAGCAGCCTCTTACAACCCCTCCAAAATACCATTAGAAGTTGCTTCTGCCAAAGCCGCAAGTGGTCTTGGTGCTGGGTTTCCATCATCAGGGCTGCCCAGCACTGTGCACTTATGGGCCTCATCAATAGGAGCCTTGTTCTTTTGCCTGGATTCAGAGACTTGGTCTCTTAAGATGAGCCTCCTTCTCTCAAAAATTATAACTGCTGCTGTTGTTGAGTCCATTGGTACAGGTGTTCAAGTCCACAAAATGATGTTTCTTCTGTAGCAATGCATATGCTGATGAAGGTTAAATCCTCTAATATAATTTAAGGAAAAATCTACATATTTGAAAAACCTTGCCAAATGTGAAGATATGAACAGCTATAAAGAAAAATCCTTTTAAATTTGTTCTCATCATCTTGGTGGAAGGGGGCTTGCATTGAGTAATAGACTAGAAGCAAAGGGGCTGCTTATTTGTCTCTCTAGCCCAGAATACATGACCATTTTCTACATCCTCATGTGTCTAAGCGTGGGAAGGCAGAGATGGAGAGGTGGGTGAATTTAGAAACTTTTGCAGTTGGGTTAGTGGAGTTTCTAGAAAATGTTCTCTCTCTCTCTGTTTAGTTTTCCATGAAGGAAGTGATTTTGCAAAATAGACTGGTAGTTTTTCCCTTATTTCATCAAAAGTCACCACATTCTATCTTTTCAAACTTATCTTCTTTATCAAGTCACGCCTAGATTCAGACAGGATATTTCCACATTTGACTGATCATGTGTACATTCTGGTTTCCAAAGATTAAATGTTCAGTGGCACATGCATAGTCTCCTGAGGAGACTGAAGAAAGAATGACACTTAATCTATTGGTTTTCCTCCATAAGAAGAGAGTTTGAGAGTATCTGCTTTCACTTGAGTCAACTTTTAGTTTAGTGTGTAGGAGTGGGGAAGAATAAAAGGAAATATTTTACTAAAGGAAAGTTTGTATATTTAAATAATTTCTTGTTCATGGGACTTAGTTTTTAAACTGCTTAATATTAAATAAGAACATTCAGTGCTCATTGTGGGGGCCAGATTTAAGTGGCGGTATAACAGGGGGTCCCCAGGGAAAGGGAGATGCCAGGTTCCCTCTCCCATCTAAGGGAGGGTTGAGCTGAACAGGGAAGAGAAAATGAGGGAAGAGGGGACTGGAAGCAGGATGGAGAGCCAGGAGACCTAGAGGAGGCACATGGGGCAGAGAGACATGTGAAGAAGCTGCACTTGCATTTTGGTCTTGGACTGGTTGAAACAGATGTGGGTGAGAGACCATGGGGACATTAACAATGGCAGCTTTTATCTTGATTCTGATTTTGCTCTTTTCCTCCCAGACTTGTCTTACTGTTTCTAACCCTTTTCTATGGGTACCCACCAGAAGCTGCTTCAGACTTGTGGCAGGCTTTCAGGCCTCAGTTTAGGCCTGCTTTAGGCCAACCCTGTTTGTCTGGGCATTTATCCAAGAGGGGATGGGTAACTTCAGGTGCTTGATTTGGAAACTGTCCTTCCCCATTCTTCCTCTTTTCTGTATTGCTTGCACACTAATTGTATTAAAATTCCTTTCCATTGAAGGTCTTATGCACTAGAGTATGTTTTGTCTTGATGCAGAGGATGGCAGAACCTATTTAAAGGGGGTAGGTTTGGGGTTTCTGGGGTGCCTCTCTCCATGCCCTGTAACAGAGGAAGCTATTCTAGTTCATTGCCCTTGTTACAAATAGGAAGTACAGGATAATGAACACTGAATTTAGTAGCTGTGATGAAGTCCTCTTTATTGAATAATCTTTTTCATCTTTCAATTGGCTGCTCTGGTTAGAGATGCTTAAAAGACTCCTCAACGAGTTGAGATCACATCAAGCTCAACTTTGTTTATCCTATAATAATGATCATCATAATAATGACTCATGTGTAAGTTTGTTCAACCTCGACCATATCATAGTCTCTAGAAATTATTTTCTCACTTTCCCCTCTTTTTTTGTAGCTTTGAGGTACTTAATGTTCTTGACCACTATTTCACTTTAAGTTTTCTCTCTTGTGAAGTATTTTTGAAGCTGTTATCAATGCATACCATTTAATAAAATAGCAAATATTTTTTAATTCACTAAATGGAAGTCATGATAATTATTATGCTTTTATTATCTTATGTTTGTGTTTTGCTTTCCCATTTAAAAAGTGAACGAATATGTCTCATCTCATTTTATCATTGCACAGTCTATCTAGTTAGCTTGATTAGTTTTTCCATTTTGCTTACACACACTCTGTATTAGGAGCATAGATTGCCTTATTTATTGCTCTCATCAGGAATATTAGTTCCTCTGCTGCATAAGTGGATGCCTAGTGAATGTGTCTAGTAATTTAGGGGACAAATAGGCTATAAGCACAGAACTGTGTTTCATTCCCAAAGTACCTGTTAGAAAAAAAAATCACTAAGTGTTGCTTATGAAAAAATGGGATTTCATTTCATAGTCATTTTCATCACTGAATACATTCAATAATTAAAATAGTGAAATGTAATAACAAGAAAAAAATAATTTAGCTTCAAGTTAAAGAACAATAAATCAAAAAAATTTCAGCTTTGCATACAGGATTTTTAATATGGACCTTTTAGTTTACAAAATAAGTCATTTCTAAATCATCAGTAAATTAAATGATATTATCAAAATAAAAAAGGTCATTAAAGCTTAGATTTGAACACCTGGTAGTGCCATAAATGCTGAGTCTTCATTTGTTCTTAGACTGTAATAATACAACACTAAACTCTAATAATGTTCCCCTCTTTACCACCGGGTTGGTTTTCCTGGCAACCAGGCCCCTCTGTAGGTGAAGTCCCAAAGTCATCATTAATATAACAAAATATACCTTGATTGCTCTCTTCAATAAGAAATTACAAGGTTTTTAAAGGCTCTGTGCCAAATACAGGAACTGAGAACAAATATATTTTTTATGGTAAATCACAAAAATTGCATAATACTGACAAACTTTTAAAAGTACAAAATGTGGTTTTTCTTTTATAAGAACATGTATAAAGTATTTAATTAGGCTCTTGTAGTAGAAATACTTTACGATATATTTTATGAGTCTATGG
The DNA here is from genome assembly GCA_004024925.1 of Scalopus aquaticus. NCBI lineage: Eukaryota > Metazoa > Chordata > Mammalia > Eulipotyphla > Talpidae > Scalopus > Scalopus aquaticus. The sequence goes on along the minus strand of PVIJ01001483.1, from coordinate 4,692 downwards.
GAGAACTAGAAAAACAAGTGAATTAAATGATTAGATCTGTATTTATAGATTTTATTACAGATATTATTTTGAACATAGGTTTTTCTAATCAATCTGGAACAAAATCCAAGGGAGATTTTAGAAGACTTTAAAATTGTTGCTGAGATTTACTTAAAGTAACTTTCTATGCTCCATTTAAGGAAGTCACAAAAAGGAATTCTGAGATTGAACACCAAATAAGTCATCTATTCCTTTATTATAATCTGTTTTAATCAATTCTTTGATCACAATAATAATAATAATAATAATATTTTGGAGTATGATAGTAGGAAATTTGGGAAATTAATCAATTGTGAAATGATTTAGCTTATTTCAACTATCCAAATTTAACAATTTAATATGTGGTTATCACAAAAATCGATATACAGGAAGCCAGAAGATCTCCAAATTATTACAACGAAAAAAAAACCAGGCAAGACATATGATAGTAAAACTATCGAGAATTCAAGACAAGGAAAATATATTGAAAATGACGAGAACAAAGAAACAAATGACCTACAAAGGAAAACCAATCAGGCTGACATCAGATTTCTCTGAAGAAACATTACAGGCAAGAAGAGAATGGAGAGACATATGTAATATACTACATGCCAACAAATGTCAACCAAGAATACTCTACCCTGCAAAGCTCTCCTTCCTCTACGAAGAAAGAATATGGACCTTCTCTGACAAACAGAAACTACAGAAATTCAACACTACCAAACCCCACTCCAAAACTTACTACAAGAAACCATGAAGACAAACCAACAGAGGAAAGATCAGGAAATATGGAATAAGGTAAGGATTAGAATCACAAAAAGGTAAAATTAAAATAAAAAAGACAAATATGGATGACAGTATATCAATATTAACTCTAAATGTAAATGGACAAACACACCAATTAAAAGACACATCATAGCAGGATAGATCAAAAAACAGAACCCAACCTTCTGCTGTCTACAAGAAACATATCTAATTGCGAAAGATAAACAGAGATTAATAGTTAAAGGATGGAAAACAATCCTACAAGCAAATGGACCAAGAAGAAAGGCAGGAACAGCTACACTTACATCAGATAAAATAGACTTCAAACTTAAAAAGGTAAAAAAGGACAAAGCTGGTCACTACATCATGATAAAGGGGACAATAAAACAGAAGGATATAACAATCATCAACATATACTCTCCCAATGAAGGAGCACCAAAATATATCAGACAATTGTTATCATCCCTGAAAACAGACATTAAAGAAAATACATACATAGTAGGAGAGTTCAACACCCCACTTTCTCTATTGGACAGATCAAGAAGACAGAAAATAACCAAGGACATTAAAGCTCTAAATAAGGACCTAGACCACATGGGATTAACAGCTATCTATCGATCACTTCACCCCAGAAAAATTGAATACACATTTTTCTCAAGTGCACACGGAACATACTCCAGGATGGATCACATATTAGGTCACAAAACAAACCTCAACAGATACACTAAGACCAAAATCATACCAGCCTTCTTCTCCGATCATGAAGGAGTCAAACTAGAAATAAATCAAAAAGGAAAAAAGAAACCTCCTCACCTCATGGAGACTGAAACCCACATTACTGGAAAACCAATGCATCAATGAAGAGATCAAAAAATAAATTAAAAAATATCTAGAACTGAATGACAATGAGGACACAACTTTCCAGAACGTCTAAGACACAGCAAAAGCAGTAATAAGAGGAAAATATAGAGCATTACAAGCTCACATCAAGAAATAAGAAACAACCCAAAGACACAATTTAATCTCACATCTCAAAGAACTAGAAAATGAATAACAAAAAGCCCCAAAAGACAGTTTAAGAAAGGAAATAATAAAAATCAAAGCAGAAATAAATGAAATGGAAATTAAAAAAAAACAATCCAGAAGATTAACGAAACCAAAAGCTGGTTCTTTGGAAAAATAAACAAAATAGACAAACCACTAGGCAGGCTTACAAAGAAAAAAGGAGTGAAAACACAAATAAATAGAATCATAAATGAAAGAGGAGAAATCACAACGGACACAGCAAAAATAAAAAAAATAATCAGAGATTACTGTAAACAGCTATACGGAAACAATTATAACAACCTAGAGGATATGGACATATTCCTAAAACTATACAATCACCCAAAACTAGACAAAGAAGATATAGAACACCTAAACAGACCAACCACAAGTAGTGAAATTGAAACAGTAATTAAACACCTCCCCAAAAACAAAAGCCCAGGACCAGATGGTTTCACAAATGAATTCTACCAAACATTCAAAAACAAAATAGTCCCTATATTACACAAACTCTTTTAAAATATTGAGAAGGAACGAGTACTACCAAACACATTCTATGAAGCAAATATTACTCTAATACCAAACCCAGTAAAAGACAATACAAAGAAAAAAAACTACAGACCAATCTCCCTAATGAATACTGATGCAAAAATATTTAACAAAATCTTGGCCAATAGGATCCAACAATGCATCCATAAGATAATACACCATGACCAAGTGGGATTTATTCAGGGACACAAGAATGGTTCAACTTCCGAAAATCAATCAGTGTAATCCAACACATTAACAAAAAGAAAAAGACCATATGATTATATCAATAGATGCTGAGAAAACATTTGACAAAGTACAACACCCATTTATGATAAAAGCCCTTGAAATCCTTGCAATAGAAGGAACATACCTCAACATAATAAAAGCCATATTTGACAAACCCACAGGCACTATTATCCTCAATGGTGAGAAGCTGAAGGCCTTTCCCCTAAGATCAGACACAAGGCAAGGATGTCCACTCTCACCAATACTTTTCAATATAATACTGGAAGTCCTAGCCAGAGCAATTAGACAAGAGAAAGACATTCAAGGGATCCAAATAGGAAAGGAAGAAATTAAACCGTCTCTACTTGCAGACGATATGAAAATATACATACAAACCCCTAAAAACTCCATAGAAAAACTACTCAAAATAATAGACCAGTTCAGTAAAGTAGCAGGATACAAAATCAACACACAAAAGTCAGTAGCATTCCTCTATGCAAACACCCAATCTGAAGAAGAAGAAATTAAGAAATCCATCCCCTTCAAAATCGAAACCAAAAAAATCAAATATCTGGTAATAAATCTAACAAAAGGCATAAAGGACTTACACAAAGAAAACTACAAAACTCTGTTGAAAGAAATAGAAGAAGACACAAGAAGATGGAAAGGCATCCCTTGCTCATGGAGTGGAAGAATTAACATTATAAAAATGGCAATCCTACCAAAAGCAATTTACAGATTCAATGCTATTCCAATAAAAATCTCAATGACATTCTTCAAAGAAATAGATCGACTACTGATGAAATTCATATGGAACCACAAAAAACCTCGCATAGCTACAGCCCTACTAACTAAAAAGAAAGAAAACGGAGGAATTTCACTCCCTGATTTCAAACTATACTACAGAGCCATAATAATTAAAACAGCATGGTACTGGAACAAAAACAGACAGAAAGACCAATGGAACTAAATAGAATACCCAGAATTAAAGCCACATATCTATGAACAACTAATCTTTGACAAAGGAGCAAAGAAAATGCAGTGGAACAAGGACAGTCTATTCAATAAATGGTGCTGGGAAAACTGGACAGCCACATGCAAAATATGAAACTAGACTACTACCTTACACCCTGCACAAAAGTCAACTCAAAATGGATAAAAGACCTGGATGTAAGACCTGAAACCATAAAATGTATAGAAGAAAATATAGGCAAAACTCTACACAGCATACATCTCAGCAAATTCTTGAAAGACATCCCTCAAAGTGAAGGAAGTGAAAGACAAGATAAACAGATGGGATTACATCAAAATAAAAAGCTTCTGTACAGCAAAAGAGACATTAACCAAAACTATCAGACACCCTACCAACTGGGAAAAGATCTTTGCACACATTACATCTGATAAAGGACTGATAACAAAAATTTACAAGGAACTCACACAACTCAACAAAAACAAAGCCAATACCCCAGGTAAAAAATGGGCAGAAGAGCTCAAAAGACACTTCTCCAAAGAAGAAAAGCAAATGGCCAACAGATACATGAAAAAATGCTCAACATCACTTATAATCAAGGAACTGCATATCAAAACCTTATGAGATACCACCTCACACCTGAGAGGATGGCACACATTAAAAATACAAACAACAAATGCTGGAAAGGATGTGGAGAAAAAGGAACTCTTCTACACTGCTGGTGGGAATGTGAACTGGTCCAACCACTAAGGAAAGCTGTATGGCTATTCCTCAAACTGCTAAACATGGAGCTCCTCTACGACCCAGCAATCCCACTTTTGGGAATTTACCCAAAGGACACAAAAACATTAATCCAAAAGGATACATGCACCTGTATGTTCATTGCGGCAATGTTCACAATAGCAAAGGGATAGAAGCAACCCAGATGTCCAAAAATAGATGGTTGGATCAAGAAGCTGTGGTACATATACACAATGGAATACTATTCAGCATTCAAAGAAGATAAACACATGCAATTTGCAGCGACCTGGATGGAATTAGAGGGAATCATACTCAGTGAAATGAGCCAGAAAGAAAAAGAAAAATATCGAATGATTTCACTTATAACAGGACTATAGGGAAACCAAATAGGAGAGAGA
>PVIJ01001482.1:0-197121 GCA_004024925.1 Scalopus aquaticus | reverse complement strand
AATAAAAAAAATGGGAAAAAAAAAAAAAAAAAGAAAAGTAGCTCCTTTCTTATTACTGGGGCAGAACTGAGCCAGAGCACCTGATCACAGAATATCAAGTGACTATGTAACTTCAGCTTCCCTCGATGAGGTGGGTGTTGTCTAATCCACTGAACGATAATATTGGGCAATAATCCATAGGTGGAAATGCCATATTCAGAATATGGCCCAAGCATGTCCAGAGGACTTAAATAAATTATATGAACAGATAGTTTAAAGTCCCATTTCATCTTTCACTGTAATACCAGTCCCCCCCACCCCCTGCCGGGGCTGCCCCTATGGTCTCATCGGAATTCTTATGCTAGCTGATAAAAGATGGCAAATTCAATCCTATTTCCTTGTTGGGTAAACTCAATGTGTTGGTGAGCTCAAAAAACAGACTGCAGCTGCAGCGTAGGCCCACCCTCCGGTAACCATATCATAGTGGTGAGGTGAAATCTTCCCTTGTTGAAAGATATAAGCAATAAACTTGATTTGTTAGCTTTGAAAATGTAGAATAAGCTGATGTAAGGATACAAAAAGTGGAATGTGACTTTGCTTGTTGACCCGAGGCGTGGAAGACAAAGCAGTCTGGCAAGTGTCAGTGGATTCAAGGGACTGGACAAGCACATACAGATCTTTAGGTCTCATCCGAATGCATTAGAGTATGCCAGTGAATAAGCCAGTGCACCAGATGACCCCACAGACTAAAGTCCAGCCTCTATCTTTGGCCCCTGAGACCTGCACAATAGGCCCATGGAAACAGTGACCATGGCAAAAATGAAGACTGCACAGACCCCACACCATGGCTCCTGCATATCAAGGCTCATAAAATTCCTACCACTGCCAATTACTCATGTGTCTAGCAACAGGGGCAGGCATTCAGCCCTACAAGGACACCAACCAGGCTACGAAGGCAAATTGGCTATATGGGCTCCTTTCTCCTTGGGGAAACAGTGATTCGTTTTCACTGGAACTGATAATAACTCTGGATATGGATTTGCCTTCTCAATCTTTGATGCCTCTGCTTGCTCCATTGTTCAGTAGCTTTCAGAATGTCCAACTTAATAACATGGAACTATTCACAACATTGTCTCACGCAAAGGAGGCACAACAGTGAACACATGATTCTGGAATCCACTGTTCTTATTATTTGACACACTGTTTGAAAGCCATCAGCCTAGTAGAATAATGGAATGACTTCTTAAAGTCTCAGTAACAGTAGTAGTTTGGGGACAAGACTCTACTTTGTTGGGGTGCTATAGCTCAAGTTGCAATATAGACATTGAATCGATATTGGCTATATGTCACAGTAGCTAGAGTATATGAATAAGGATCTAGAGGTAAAAATATAAGTTGCTTCTGTAGTAATCCATTTGCAGCATTTATGTTTCTGAGTTTTACAATTTTGACTCTGAAAACTGTAAAAATTCTTCTTGGATTGGGGGAGAAATTTGTTTCCAATGGTGATTAATAGTGGTATCATTGAACCTATGATGAATCTATCATTGAAACTAGCATTGAATCTATGATCACTGCTATAACTATGGATACTCCAGAGGTGGGCCAGCAGGAAAGTAAACTAGCTACTATTCTTATAATTCTCTCTGACTACAATGAAAATATAAGGTTCGTCCTATAGAATGGGGGTAGGAGAAATGATTCAGAAACTCTGGGGATACACTGAGATGTCTCCAAGTAGTCCATGCCTGGGGAGAGCATGAGCTTTCAATGACCACAAACAGCCCCTGTCAATGTCAAAAATTAAGGGCCCAGAGCTGTCAGGTAAAAAGATATGATTCAGTTAATGAGGCAAACACAATAGACTAGTTACAGTCCGAAATGAGGATGTAGAAAACCTAGAATGAGTGGTGAAGAAGACAGATGATGAAAATCAAATACGGCCTCAGAAACAATTACAATAGAGTATAGTTTTTTCCAGGAAAAATTTTTTTTAATTAATTCTTTGTTGAGAGATTGAGGCCACCCACCATCTTGAAAACTCAGCAGTGGTTTAGATTAACATGAGGACAAATCAAACTGAGCATTGCAAGGAGTAAATTGCATCAGATACTGCTTATGCCCTGTCTCACATTCTCTTGGCCTTACCCGTGACTCCAGCTGCAGCTGGTGTAAACAGATCTGTGTGGGCTTAACATCCCTTTGTATTGATTGCATCTTTCCTTGAGCACACCCACTTATCTTTAACGTTCTGCCAAGGACAGTCTCTGAGTCTAGGGAGCAGAGCACCTGAAAGAGCTTCTTGAAACAACCACACATTTGCAGCCTGAAACTCATCAGATTTAAAGATACTATCCCAATTCATATGCAACCATAAAGCAAAGGGGTGATGTTCATCATGAACAGATGTTCATCCTGTCAATTCTTGGGTGCAGTATTCTGACAAGCATCCATGACCAACTCAGTTGTGGTCCTTGGAGCATCTTTTCTTCTTTCTCTATTTCACTCATGCTAGTTCTCAATTCCTGCTTTCTTGCATCACCTCTTAAATAGTTGGAACACAATTCCTAATCTCAAACTTTACTTCAAGGGGGAACCCAGTCTAAACCAGACAACATGTATTTCAAACCTATTTGCTGAAAGGGAATTTAAAACTAGCTTTCTGTGAAAGGAAAGGATCATTCTTCCACTTCGAGATACAGCTGTCACTGTCATAAAATTTAGCATAAACAAATACACCGTCAAATGCCCTGCTATAAAATGTAACATCCAGCGATTACATACTAAAGGATTTAAGGTGACATCAGTCATACAGTCTATGAATGATCCTCCTGACTCAATGGGAATTTAGTGTTAAGTAGCTGTAAGAGTTGCCCCAAAGCAAATGTTACTGAAAGAAGCATTCGCAACTTATGACTACAACCTGGGGCTGTGCTACTGCCCCTATAACAGAGCCAGTAGAACTACCATGCATTTACTGAACAGGAGAATAAGGTATTTGAAATTTTATACATATGGACAAAAGAGATAGGAGCACAGTCATTATTGATTTTATTTTCTTTGTAAGATTTTGTTGTTGTTGGTTTTCATATACTCCTCCCAAATAGTGGTAGGGGAGGGGAGGGGATTGAATGTTCTTCCCAGAAAAGGTGAACAGTGGTCTTCTATGAATCAAATTAATGATAAATTTGATGAAAGAAGAATGTTACATTATTAAAGTAGCTAGGTGATATTACATGTGCATCCACAGGGTGAAAATCTTAACCAGGAATTTAAAAATAATACCAGAAGTTTGACTTTAAAAATAAACATTTATAAATTTCCTCACAAAGGATAACATTCTTGCAATATTATAATTCTTCACATTTAGTACAATGGCTCTTTGTTATTTCACTTTTATTAAATCATAAGGTGATTTAATGATACAGGCAAATGTTCTCTAGAAATTGGATATTAACTATTAAATATTATTCCTGAGAATGAGGATTAAACTTCAACTTCCTCCCGGGATAATTCTAACTCATTATCTCCTATAATCTTCAAAGACTTGTGATCTATATAAACTTCCACTTTACGGATCAGGATTTTCATTCATACTATGAGATATTCTACAGTCATTAGGAATTTAAAACATAAACTAAAATAGCAAAGATAAATCTTATTGTTTCTGGTAAAGAATGAGCTAACGCATTGGTGCTTGAGAACTACCAAAATTTCCTAAAGTACAGTTTAACTATTTTATTTGTAATAAAAAGTGCAATGTGACCTAGATAATATTTGTTAACTTGTAAATCCAGAAGAAAGATGATTTTATAAGTCTCTGAATCATTAACAATCAGATTTCCTTTTGAATTGAAAGAGTAGGAAGAAATCTTGAGTTTTAGAAAGTCCTATATATTTCTCTCTTTTGACACTGTAAATTATGTTAGTTCCAAAATCAAACTCAGTGAGTGATAACTTAAAAAAAATTCATGCTTGGATCCAGATGAAGGATGATGGCATTTCACATGGATCCTTCTTTAAGCAATAGTGTGCCATTAGATTCAATATATCTTCCTATATTTGACTGCACATTTATTTGATAACAGGAATGGTTATCAAGAAAATTCACTAGTCAATAATATCCAAGGATAATTTCCTTAGATAAGCCATGGAAAAATATCTCTTGTTCAGGACAAAAGATATACAAGTATGACATTGCTTCCCCTGAATACTCCATTCTAGAGTAGGGCAGAGAGAAAGGGATGCCATGAGATGAATGAAATCAGGGAGAGGATATCATGGCTATATTTTACCTCCTAAATAAAGTCCTTTTTTTGAATACCTCACCAGAGCACCCAGCCAAATCAAATCAGTGAAGTCAGTGCTGAAACACCCACTAGCCACCAGATGGCAGCAATGCTTTTATGAATAATGCAGCATTATATGCAGGCCACCTAAAATTTCCTGTTAATAAAACAACAACCCTTATTTTAGGAAAAGGACAGATTTGATCATAACAAAGTCATCTTTTTTGTGTATGTGTGTGTCATTGGTTATGTTGTGGGGGATTTACACATGCTTTCTAGTATTTGCCCCTCTTCCTAGCCCCCAAATATTTACATTCTCACACATGAAACACTGAATTGCTGTTGAATTTCATTTTGAAGTTGTGGTAGAAAACCCCTGTGGTTGAAACAAATGTTTTACTTTCTGATGGCAAGTAACATCTGCAATTGTAAATGTTCTAGTGCAGCTGTCAAAAGTGAAATGTTCCACATAAGTCCCTGCCACCCTCATTGGTATACCCTACACATCTAAGTGTGCTCCTAACCTCCCTTTTCCACAAATTTCTTTCAAATCTATTACAGATCACAAATATCAGAAGCTTGTCTTCTACTTGATCTACTTGTTGGAATTTTGAGGAAAAAAAAAAACTGCTTAAATTCAAGACAAAATGCAAAAACCTCTTCAAGTTAAGTTACCTGGGGAGGGAATCTTCCTACCTTCCTGTCCTGTTTGAAGTTGTTTGTAGCAATTTGTTATTTGTGTCATTCTAAACTTGTTGGTTTGCACATGTTCAACAAGGAATTCATATTGTTAGATTTTCCCCTATTGCTGGAAATGAATGTTAGGCAAATTGGTGGGACTTAGGCCAGGAATCTAATAGCTTTTTACTAAAAAGAAATTCATCTAACCCCTTGAAGTGAATGTCCCTTCCTTGATCCAAGTCAGTTCATACTGATATGTTATCTGCAAACAGTTCAAACATGTTCCTTCCTGATTTCTCCCCAATATCATGCATTTCATTATTTCACTTAGGTCATCTCTCAACATCTTGTTTTGTTAAGATAAAAAGAACAGCCTCCTCACCTCTCCAAATACTGAGAATCTTTAAATGCTTTGAGTATTTTATATCCTGGCTTTTAATATTTATTTTCTATTTAATGTTTAGTAACACATTTAACTCATGATGAAAGACTGCATAGATTCTATAAGTGGCTTCTCTCGTTCTGTGCAAGTGCTTGTATTCTCCTTTCATCTTAAACTTGTGTGTGTGTGCGCGTGTGTGTGTGCGTGTGTGTGTTCTTTTCCATTCTTTTGTTTATGGATTCTTGCTTTGTTATTTTCTTATACTGTTTTAAACATTGTTCTGAGGTTTGAGAGTTTTGTTCACCACTGCCCAGATTTTTCGCCTGCTCAGTGGTTTGTGGCATAAAAGCATTGAGAATATATCCTTTTTTCCTTTTGCCTTCAGATCCAGCCTCATTACCTTATGTTTCACAAAACTGAATTGCATCAGCTATTTAACTGCCAGTGATCCTATGCTATCCAAAGCACTAAATTTTATTCACCCTGTGTCATCCTTATGGACAAGTTGTAAAATGTGATACCATATACTAGCCCCATCTATTATGTACCAGTTTGGGGGATTTAATCATTCCTTTTTCTGGAAGAGAGCTATTTGTTATTTTTTTTAAAAAATCACACTGGGCATGAAATAAATGGGACTGCTCGCTTTTAAAAATATAAAATTAGAATTTTGTAACAGATATGGAAAAGGGATGCATTGATCTGAAGGTTGTCTCGCCAGCATCATTGTCATATATTTTGTATTTTATAAGATGAAATCACAAAAGGAACAACTGTAACACTTGTTGATTCTACTTTGATCCTGTGAAATCCCCCATAGACAGTGGTTGCTTTTGCAAAGATGAGTGTGTATGGCCTTAAGTCCCAGTTTAATCCCATGATCTCAGTTAGCCTTCCTCTGCTTCTGTGGGCACAAGCAACTACACTGTTAGCCCTGCATGGCACTGACCGCTACACTAGTTCTACCGAAACATCCGGAAACAGAATAGGTTCAATGAGAGGAGGAGATTCACATCAAGATGGAAATAAATGAAGGACAGCATGTTGCATTTAGCTTAGTGTTAGACTAAAATCCAGAATTTATTCCAAACACATAACTCTTGTCTTAGAGCAGACGGAGTCAGTTATTCCAGAAGGCAATGTGGAGAAAGCTAACCAGGGAACCAAGCTCATTAGGTCACACGCCTGCATTCTTATACTAAAAGTTTGTTCTTATTCTAAAATGTTAGAAGCATAAACATCCACTCTGCCATTTTCTTTTTATTTTATTTTATTTTGGAAACTTAAAATCTCGCCTCCTTTGACTTATGTGGAACTAAATTTTACTAATATGGCTATTATCTATCTTTACTGTCATCCAGTTGCATTCTACTTTGATGATATTTCAAAAGAAATAAATGCAGCAAAATTGCATTATGACCTGTAGCAATAAATGGAATAATGAAATTCTGCAAATGAGCACATACCTCACAGACCACTAAGTTTAGTGGAATTAATAGGCAACTTTACTTGCCATTGTTTTCACAAATAATAATAATTTACTAGTATCATAATTCTAGATTTGAGATTATACTTTTTTTAATTTAAAATAAGAGATTTATGGGTTCTCAAAAATTATCTGGAAAAAAAGACAATGTTTCCCAAGTCTCATGTTCTGAACAAATAGAATTGTTCTTCATTGGGGTGTACATTCCATCCATCAACTGGTTTCTTTCCCTCTTTCATCAGTCAGGCTAACATTCTCTTTAGTTCTCACCTTAGATTCGTACGATCAATTTTATTTCCTGCCCCCAGGCTCTCTACTTTGCAGTAAATCTTATACACCCCTGACATTAATATCCTAAATCAAGGCCCCAATTACAAAATTATATCATTCCATTCATCAAAAATCTTCCCTGTAATCCCACTGGCAAAATTAAAGCCAAAATCATAAAAATAATCATATCTCTTTCCTTTCAATCAGAAAAAAAAAATATTGTCCTGGTATCTCAATAGGGGAATATGAATGTTATTACTGTTTCTCTTTCATTTTGGGGGCATAGCTGCTGCTTTTCTCTCTAAATTCTCTTTGCAAGTTGGCATTAAGAACTTAGTAGAGGCTTTCAGGTCAAATGGTTTTTCATAAAGTATAAACTTGGCTATAATTAATTCACTTATATAGATTAGCTATTTTATACTAATGACACTACTATACTAATTTAAATGAATAGACTATTAAGCATAATTTGAGGACACATTCTTATATAGACAATGAAGGAAAAGATTTACACAAGGTGTATTAAATTTTAGCGTATTAGTTAAGTTCACAAGGCAGTAGAGACAATAGAAATAGAGTGGGAATTTTGAATTGTATTTCACAGGTATTTATTTTCCCATCTAGATTCTTCAGGGATCTGCAACTGGAATTTCTCTCAAAACATTGTGAGATGATGTGGTTAGTAGTTACATAGTAATGCTGGTTGTGTTTATATTAAAATCTATCTTTTGTAATTGATTTCAAGGGGAGCTAGGTGAGGTAAAATGTTATTTTGTTATTTTTTAAAAAAATTTCTTTGGTGGGAAAAACTGTGGGTTGGAGGAGGGATCCTGCCCTGGATTTCACATAAAATTATAACAGACATAACCCAAACTGGAACACAAATCCCCAGATTCTCTGCTCCATTGCACCTTCTGAATGGTGAATGAATATCTAATAGATAGATAAAATGATTGGGGACTAGCTAGAAAGAAAAAACACAACTATATTAGACATTAATGCTGCTCTTACTGTGGTTTATTTTTAATGTCATGCCTTTTAAGATATACTGTGAGTAATTCTCTAAAGTGAAACCAGCTTTACTTGAAATCTAATGCATATATGAATGTGAAGAATCAGCCTTTTGCATTTAGTCTAACTACAAGCATTGAAAAATGAAAGGGAAAACTGGTAAAAGCTCAGATTTATTTTAAACCATCACTTTTAACACAAGGAAATGGATAAAAGCAAAATACCAGTAGTTTTCCTTTTGGCATAAAATGACATTTTCCAAGATGTTATTAAATTATCTTCACATTAATAAACTTAAGTAGTACTTAAACATTTTAAGTTAAGGCATATTCAGATCAGGAAGAGCAATCAAATTATGTTTAAATGTATAGCATATCCATGGAAAATATTACATTAATATGTTTAATATACCTTATAGTAAGAAAATGCCATCCAAAGTCAGAAAAGCAATACAAGCAATGATAAATCTATTTCAAGATTTACTTTACTTTTAAGCACAGGACCTGTTCCCCAGAGATATTTTTATACATTAAAAAGAATCTCAAATCCAGGAAATTTGGCCATGATTGTTATTGAGTTATAAATTAATGGTGGGAGGAATAGAACAGACTTTCATCTTCTTAAATCATTTAATTTTTCCTGCCTTTTAAGAAGGCAATGGATATAGTTCTAATCAGCAGTATTTTGTTAATAGTAGATGTATCTTATGTAAAGTTCCTGATCTACAGATAAAACTGCAGCATGTTCATGGGTAAAATTTTTTCAACTTTATTTTAAATTGAACTCAGAAAAAACAACTGAGACCTAGTTACTGTCTGGCTCTGATAAAAGGTAAACCTTTAAAATAGAATGATTTAATTAATTTAAATGCACAACCATCTACACTTTTATATGTGTTGTAATGAAAAGGACCAAAGAAACAGCATTTTTTAATTCTTTCCCCCCTATTTATAAAAGGGAACAGAGTTGGTACTCTGGAAATCATCGTGGAGTAAAGAGAATGTTTTGTGGGAACAATTTCCTGAAGGATTTTTTATGAAAGTGAATTTTATTTTTTCAGTAAAAGAATGCAATCCTAGGCTTAGCAGTACTGTTGAATCAGTTAAAATGTGTCCAGTCTTCTGGCTTAACAAGTGTAAGGCAATGAGGTTACAGTTTCTGTCTCTATATGTCCTTTGGGAAGGAGACAAAACAAATTTACATGACAGAAATAAAGAATATTTAAGTGCTCAATTAAACAACATGGAATTAATTGCAGTGCTTGGGACCACCATATATTTAATAAGGGACTAATTCCTTGGAGACTGGGCATGCTTCAGAGATGTACCACCTATCTATTTGATAGCACGTCATGATCTCCCTTTCCCAGATTTTCAAAAATATTTAATTCAGGTGGCCTTCAAAAGAAAGCAGGACACGTAGCTGAAATTTTTCCTTCAACTTTGAAGTAAGAAAATATCAACAGTTTAGAATTACTTATTGTTCAAAATTATTTTGTCATCATGACTTCAGTTGAACTTCCTATTAAAAAGTTTTAAATGTCTGATGTATCCGTAAAGCAAGAGAAGAAGGTGGCAGAAGTCTTGATTGTGTTACTGCTTCTGCCTGACAACACTGCCATCATCTACTATGGTTTTATTTAGTTATTACAACTATCTCTGTAAATGACATTTAGGATTATTTAAGATTATGTTGTAATCCTTTTAATCCTCAGTGCTTTAAATTTCAGGCTAAACACCAAATAGCGAACTAGCACTTAGCAGGAATGTTTAAAACATGTGATTTGAACATAAATCTTTTTATTCACTCTTTCCCTGATGAAGAACTAGTGTTGTTCTTAAGTTAACTAAGAAAACTCATACCACAGTTCATTACAAATCACTCGGTTGCTAAATATTTTCGCAAGCTACATCAAACTTGTGATGTTCCTTGACAATTACACTAAATGCAGAATTAAGCGAAAGTTAGTAGCATTGAACATTTCCTGATTTAATTTAGCATTTGTACAACTTTTTATAAATACAAAATGTCTTTCTGTGTGCGTGGGTGGAAATGCTTACTCTGTTTCCCAAGGTCAAGCTATTAGATGTGTGTATGTATACACGTACACTACATATGCATATGTGTATGTATATTTGTACTTATAAAACACATATTATGATTTATCTACAAACACTTTATTGTGGAACTTGCTAATACATTTTAAATATATATAATTTATATTACTTATTACTAAGGAGTACCAATTACACCAGACTGCATTGTTATAAAATAGGCAGATGTTCTTGAACTCAGCCAGGGAGCATTATACTGATTTACTGAAAATTATTGAATACTGAACCTTAATAATAAATGTTGTCACTGTTACGTTATCATGTACCAATGAAACAAGATTGAATTCATGTCAAGAGTTTAATAAGACTTTAACTATGAAGGAAACTTGGCTTTTAATTCAAAGAGAAAATGAACAACTCAAACGTCCAAATGACATGTACAAATGAAACAAATGAAATCCTTCCATTTTCTGTGTGCGTGTGTCTCAAATGTGTGCTGAATCTTTCAAGCATGTCTCAGGCACGTAAATTTTTGTTTGTTTTCCTAATTCATTTTAAGTTTGACTTCTCTACAGACACTGTAATTATGTGGTATATAATTGCTAATCCATCAACTTTTAAAAGACAGATTTCAAATTTTAAATTATTTCTAATTTTGCTCTTCTTTGATTTTTCTTGAACCAAAAATCTCAATAGTCATTTGCTATCTGTAATCTATAATTCATAGACTGAGATTGAACACCAAGCCTAATTCAAACTTGGAATTCTAAAGCTATTTCTGATGTAGCACATCAGCTAAAGCTATGATGGTTCTTTTCCAGTCAGAAAGAAACACTTCATTATTCTGTAGGTAATGAAACCCTTGCGCGCGTGCATGTACACACACACACAAACACACACACACACTCTCTTTCTCTCCCTCTCAAACAGCCAACAATGCCTTAATACCATGTTTTTGAGGTATAATCATGTTTATTCTGATCATTTGAGAGTTAGACCCGCTAATGTATCTAATCAAATATTGATGCGAGTCATCTAGATTTAGCTCTCTGGCAAATCCTTCCGATGCTTTTTCGTTAACAGAACTATAAAAGCTATTTATATTGTTCCACTCAAAAGGCTTAGTCTTATAGTCTGTATCTCTGGATATGTATTTACAAATTTTACCTAAGCTCCTGTGTTTAGTTGATGCAAAGATTTTACCATTACAAGAAAACCAAGTGATTCACCCCAAAAAGAATTAAGCAGAAAATGAAACTTGAATCTTTCTCTAACTTTGTCATACAAAACAACCATATAGTCACTCTTGTTTCTTTAAAGTGAAAGGCACAAGACAAAAAGGTAATTTGGATGTAAGAACACTGAGGTTCCATGAACTGCTGAACTTCCTGACAAACAAAACTACCTCTTGAGATTTTCCCAAAAGCAAACAAAAGTGAGAAAAGAGTTCATGTTTTTGAAGGTACTATAATCAGAAGTACAAAAAGCAAAAAGAAACGTGAAACAGGAGGTGATTAGTCGCATTGACAAAAGGTTAGAATGATATACATCTTCAGTCTAGGTAGTTTAAATGTCCATCTATGTATATTATATTCATCATGACACAAAGTTAAGCATAAATATTTTTCTTCAATATTTATAGCCTTGTATATATCAAGCATACTTGTCTAACATCCACATTTGTGACCAAACAATTTCTTATGATTAACAGGAGGGGCTGGAAAGGCTATCACAGTCCATGTCCAAGTTTTTCTATAATCCAAAACTTATGTCTATGATAAATTTTAATGTCTTTATTTTATAACTTGGTGATTAAGTGCCAAACTCACAGTAAAATGACTAAAATACCCAATTCACCTAATCTAGTTCAGAACTGATCAAATTGATCAGTTTGCTTGTCATTGATATTAGAATTATGACCTGTACTTTTATGTATGGCAGAATGACAAGAAAAGAAAGAAATTGGGAGAGATACCTCACTGGTCTATAATTCCTCACTTTAAAACAAAATTTATTTTTCCTCCTTGATTCTATAAAGTCATATTCTAATCACTTTTGACTTGTCCTTTGATTTCTAAGCAAATTAGTTGGATTTTCTCTTCTTTCCACATCCCTTCTCTTTTTCTTTTTGGGTAAGAATAGAACTATTATATCAAAAATGGATAACCAAATACAACACAACTAAATCCACAAAATATTTTATTACAAAATATATTGAAAGGTTTTTTTTAAATTCACCTGGATCCAAACTATTTGAACAGATCTGAAGTAGCATCTAGAAAACGCAGTAGAAATTGAAAACCGGTTTTTTATCCTCAGTAAGAATTCAGATAGAAAAAGTCACATACCCACTCTTCTATGAGACTTAATATATTAATTTTAGCAATGTGTTTAAGAACAAAATTGAATTTTCTTCAAGGGCCAAAATAGTCTTAAAAGACATTTAATATAATAATTGTAATAATCTAGTTCCTTAGCTACAAAATGATATAAATGCTAAAATAACCACTAAAATTATTGGTTACCTTGAAAATGTAAATCAAACCAAATCTCATACAAATGTAAAAAAGAATAGTCTCCATAATCTTAAAGTTATTGTCAAAGGAACTTTAGTGACATCATATACAAAATGCTAAGTTTTCCCATTGCCTTTCATTCAAGCATTTCATATAATTTTTTTCATTCAATGGAATATATAGTTAAAGTTATACGTGTTATTTTTTCCAAAACATAAAAAAAATCCAGTTTTTATAGATGCTCAGTTCTTTCCATTCCTTAAGTTACACTAGGAAATATAATTATGATTGTAGCCAGGAATGGCAGTGAAAGCAAATAAATGATAATTTTTCACAATTAGTAAATATTACTTTGTATATTGAACACTTTACATTAACATTTTTTGTCAAGCATTGTACGCTTAAGCTTCTGCCCAATCAAATACATTGAAAATTTCAAAGACTTATGGATGTTGAATTAATTAGCACACAAAATATATTTTGAGTTTAGATAGCAGGAACTGAGGGAAAAAAATTCAATGAAGAAGAGTCAGCAGCTTTTCACAATTATGCAAATAGTTCGGGTACACGAAAACATAGCAAGATTGTCTTTTTTGACTACCCAAGAGAGAGCTCAGACTTAGAGGAAATAAAAATGAATTGAATATATGAAATATCTCCTACCTGAAAGACATTCTTTCTGCTTGATTTTTCCTTGGTCCATTCAATATGTGCTCCACACAAATCTACACTCTCCAGTTTGTGCCCAGTTTTCTGGAAACAAAAATGAAATAAGAATTAAAAGCATATTACATTGTTAGTGTATGTCAGGAAAAATAAGTGTTTATTTAGTCAGCAACTGTACCGATTTACGATAGAAAGCCGCCTTCTTTTTTCAGTTTCTAAGAGCTATCTGTACCCTCATGTTTATTACAAAATTATTTCCAAAAGTGAAAACATGGAAATAATCTAAGTATCATCAACAAATGTATATAAAAAATGAAATAATATATACACAAACAATGAAAAAAATTATTCACCTATAAAAAAGAAGGAAAACTTGCCATGTGCAACAACATGGATACACCTTAAAGATGCTGTACTAAAAGGAGTAAGTCAACCAGGGAAAGACACAATGAAAGACCTCACTTATATGGGGAATCTAATTCAAACTCGCAGGAACAGAAAGTGGTTACTAGGGACTGGGAACTAGGGAGAGCTCAGTCAAAGGGCACAACTTTTCAGTAATAAGATATAAGTTTTGAGACTCAAATACACAGCATAGAAACAAAAGATGACACTATACAGTACACTTCAAAGATGTTTCAATTTACTAAGAGAATAGATCTTAAATGTGTGCACCATACACACTCAAGCAAAGGTAAATTTATGAGGAGATGGATATGTTAGTTAACTTTATGTGCTAATTATTCCACAATATATAAATGTACCAAATATCACTCTGTATACCTTGAACTTACACAATGCTATTTGTCAATTATATCTCAATAAAACTAAAAAAGAAAAAGCAACCAAATCTTATAAATATATTTAGTGGCACCACTGTGCCTTTTAGAAGTTAACTTTTCAGACTTTTAAGACTATACACTTAAGTATATGCATATTTTTGTCTAATGTACTTAATTCAAAACATAGGTTACTGTGCATACTTCCTTTTACAAAACACAAATGTAGAGATCAATTACAAGTTGTTTTATTTTAGTAAATCATAATAATAAATTAATAGGAGCATCATCTACACTTGCCTATTCATACTTTCATATGATGCAAGGGAATCATACAATGATTTTATATAGCTCTTTCATTTTGTGTAATACCTTGCAGTATCTAGATGAGATGCTGCCAATTCATGAATTGCCTAATGAAGTCAATTAGATTTTGGGATAGATGGCCTCAGAGGAATTCCCCTGTATTGACAGAGAAAAGTGATCTGAATTCAGATAGGCACTGAATTTAAAGAATCCCACGATTTGGGATGAAACCACAGTATCATCACTAGGAACTAATAGTGACAGAGAGAGAAAAAAGACATGGAGAAAATTCAACTTAGGGGGAAAATGGGTGAATGTGGAAAGAGGCAGTTGCTGTGGTGCAAACTACACTTCATACTAGCACCAGGGAAGGACAGAACTGATTGCTGTGACTCTAGCCATGGGAAATACAGGTAAGAGTACATTGGGAACGAGGCACATGGGGTTCCCAGTGAGGAAGACAAAGTTCAAAAAACGTGACCTCCACCACACATATCTCCCAGGAACAGGCAAATACAGGAACCAATCGGATAGGGTGAAACTGCTTTGAAATGTGCCAAGGCTACAATGAAGGCCCAGGCAACAGACTGCAGAGATGGCAGTCTAAGGCCCAGAGAGGAGGGTTAGAAGCACCAACATAGCAATAGCCAAGCCTGTATATACCATTCTCATAAGCAATGAACCTCTCCAGGACCTTGCACCACTCATCGAAGGCCTACCAACAGATTAGTTCTCCCTAACATACAGTGCCATCTACTGGAAAAATGGAAGCTCTGCATTCTTAATATATAGAAAGTAAATAATGGGGAGATGAAAACAAACAGGAGGCAATCTGAGTCCCAGGGAAATACTACATCACAGAGAGATCCAATCTCTAGAACCCAACCACAAAGACATGGACTTTATTTTCTGCCTATCAGATACAGAATTCAAAATTACCATGAAAAAGAAATGGGAGAAAGCAATGAAAAGCTGATCAAAGATATACAAGAAAATCTTGAAAAACAAAAGAATGTTTCGAGAAATAAAATTAATGAATGGAGGATTGACATTGAAGGTTTAAATAACAGGGGTTCAGGATGTAAGAAGATCAATAGAGAGATTAAAAAAATGAAAAATCTCTGGAAGTAGAATAGATAAAATAGAAGATCAAATCAGTGACCTTGAAGAGAGTAGCACACAAAGAATTCGGGTGGAAGGAGAAAGCAAGCTATGAAGAAAAAAATAAATAATTCAAGAATTAGACAACTCCCTGAGGAAAGCCAACACAATAATAATGAGTGCAACAGAAAGGAAAGAGAGAGAGAAGAAAGCAGAGAAATGATTTAAAGAAATACTACAGAAAAACTTCCCAAACCTGGATAAGGAACTAAACTTGCATGTGTATAAAGTTAAAACAGCACAAGTTACATAAACAAAATTAGACATACAGCAAGACACATGGTAGTGAATCTTCCAAGAGTTCAAGACAAAGAAAGGAATACTGAAGCTGGCTAGGAGGAAGAAACAGATAACCTATAAAGTAATCCATCAGACTTACATCTAACTTCTCTGAGGAAACATTATGGGCAAGGAGAGAATGAAATGACACATGCAAAATACTTAAAGATAAAAAGTTCTGCCCAAGATTACTCTATCTTGCTAGACTCTCCTTCAGACATGAGGGAGGAATAAAACTTTCTCAGACAAATGAAGCTAAAAGACTTTGCATCACCAGATCCTCAATCTAGAAAATGTTGAAAGGAACTCTCATATCTAAATTAAAGGGAAGAAAATCCACAAAAAAAAACACAAGTAAATAGATAGATAGAATCATAAAATTAAGGGCAAAATGGCAGTAGGAGACTCTCTATATCAACAATCACCCTAATGCAAACAGAATGAACTTACCAATCAAAAGGCATAGAGAGGCTGCTTGGTTCAGAAAAGAAATTACAACTTTCTGCTATCTCCAAAAAATGTTCCTGAGTCCCACAGCTAAACATAGGCTCAACATAGGATACAAAAACAACTGTACAGGAAACAGGACCCAAAGAAAGGTAGGGGCAGCCATATTTATATCAGGTAAAATAGATTTCCAGCTAAAAAAGGTAACAAGGGATGGGAATGGACATGATGTAATGATTATGGTAACAATATATCAGGAAAGCATAACTGTCATATATATATGTGTGTGTGTGTGTGTGTGTGTGTGTGTGTGTGTGTGTGTACATTCAGACACATATATATGTACATACATATATACATCAAATGAAGGTACATCAAAATATGTAAGGCAATCACAAGCAAATCTGAAAACAGATATGGGAAAAATAGTAATGACTGGGGACTTCACTTCACTTTCACCAATGGCCAGATCAAACAGACAGTAAGTATACACAGTAGCCTTTAAAAAAAGAATTAGATTTTATAGGATTAATGGACATTTTAGATCACTGTCCTCCAAAAAAGCTGAATGCACATTCTTTTTAAATTAACTTGGGATATTCTCCAAGGTGGACCACCCACTGGGTCACAGATAAGAATCAACAAATTTACGAAGTTTTAAATCATACCAAGCATCTTCTCTGAACATCAAGGTATCAAATAAGAAGTCAACCACAAACAGAAAACAAAAATTTTCTAATGTTAGCAAATGAACAAAACACTATTGAAAGATTATAGGTTAATGAGTAAATCAAAGAATTAAAAACAATATCTTGAGACAAACAGATATGAGGGCAGAACTTTCAGGCTTTGGGGATATAAGAAAAGCAGTAATAAGAAATAACACAGGCCCCATCAAGAAATAAGAAAGAACACAAAACACTAATTTGAAGGGAAATATGCACTCCTATGTACAGTCTAGCACAATTTACAAAAGCCAAATTATGGAAACATCCTAAGTGCCCAATGATCGATGAGTACATAAAGGTGTAGTACATATACACAATGGTATACTACTCAGCTATTAAAAGAAAAGATTTTTGCAATTTGTGACATTGATGGAATTAGAGAAGATTATGTTAAGTGAAATATGTCAGAAGAGAAACAAATACCAAATAACTTCACTCATATGTAAATTATAAAAAGCAAAGCAAAGGAGCAGAAAAACCAAAATAAATCCATGAAATCTGATTGCCTAACAGAGACTACCAGAAATGGAAGGTGGTGAAGTGGAAGCAGAGCTAGGAGGAGATTCAATGAAAATTCAATTCTCCAGTGGTGGAGAATTATTGGTGCTTTGGTGGTGCACATAGTATAATACTTGTAGAACTTTAAATATGCATCCCTATAACACTTAGCATGTTTTAAATCAATGTTATTTAAATAAACATAATTTTAAAAATAAGCATTTTTATTTGCCAAGTTTTTTATATTAGCTTATTTAATTCTTACAAAAATTTTGAGATATGTACTATTAATATCACCATGTTATAGGTGACATATTTATGTCAAAAGAATGTGATGAAATTTACCAAAATAACACAGGTAGATAAGAATGAGCCAGGATTTAAATGCTAGCAGTATTCTTCAGCGCCTTTTATAACTACTATGCAGTCCTTGGAAATTGAAAATTGAATATACACTATGATCATGCGCATTAAAACATGTAACGTATTGGGAAAAGCTTTGCCTTTCTTACTAGACTCTAGAACAGACACATTGATCTTTTTTTCTGTCCTCTGTAAACTTGATCTTCCCATAAGACCTTTATACCACCTGTTTAACTGGAATACCTCCCAATCTTCACATGCTTACTACTTATCCATCCCGTCCCAGCCAAATGTCACCTTGTCAGAGGTCTTCCTTGACTCCCTTATATAAAAGAGCTGCATTCCAACACTCCTGAGTATTCTGTCTTACTACTTGCTTTGATTTCACCACAGCCCTTCTCCTAACTTAAATTAACATATTTATTTCTAAATGCTGACTGTTTTTCTCCACTAGAATTAAGCTCCCTTTGCTAAAGCCTTATTTGTCTTTTCCTCCACCATTTCTCCCAATATATTGAACAGCGCCTGTCACATAGCTGTTGTTCAATATTTAATGAATTTGTGAATGAAGGAAAAATACCAAAATGCATCTAGCTTTTGTTCTTTAGAAGGAAGATTTAGACATCTTAAAATTCCCAATTTTATAACAAGAATTATATTTTGCTCAATGTTTAAGCAGTCTTTGTTTTGTAATTTTAAAAGTCATTAAAAATTTAAGGGAGTCATATGGTTTGAACCTAAGCTTTCACAGAACTTTCAATAAATATTTACTAAATACCTAATATGTAACATGCTCTAGTCACTGTACTGGGCACTGGAATTCCAGAGACAAAGAAGATGCTGGCTCTTCCTTTAGTAATCTTGGGCCCACCTTAGATACTATAATTTTTTACATACTAGATCTATACAGAGCTAGAGGAGACCTATGGATTATGCAATCTGAACTTTCCTACAGTTCTCATCATCTAGTTTTACCAAACCTAATTGCACAGATCAGCATACATGCTCCATCACAGGGATTTATCTTAATCTGAATTCTGCCCATCACTCCCAGTCACCTTCTTGTCCTTATTCATGTGATGTTGATCTCACCCAACTCTTCTATTCTTCATGAGCTCACCACTTCATCTCCTCTCCAAATGAGCAATCTCCATTATGCCTCCCATCTCACAAATACCATGTACTGAGAATTTTTCTTTACTCCCACATTTTTGTCATGTACATTTTTTTATATTATTGAAATTGGTAACTTTTATGCACTCTCCCAGTCCCTCAAGCCCTTTCTGGTTTCACTTCTTTTCATGTCTAGGCTTATGTCCCTGATTTCTACAGTTGGTTAAGCCTCCCCTCTCCTATCATCTCTCTCTCTCTCTCTCTCTCTCTCTCGCTTAATGATCAACTATACTCTCTCATGTATTTTTTTCAACAATCTCCCCCCCCATTTCCTAATTCTGGAGAAATAATTTTTTACTATAATGTAGTAGCATTGCAAATAATGGCCGCCTTCATCTGCCCTTTTAATTTTGCTTAACTTAAAAAAATATTTTTATAAGAACACTGAACACGAGATATTGTCTAGAAGCATAGAACCTATCGATCTTGGACAACTAAAATTTTATTCAAATTGAAATCATGCAAACATGTCCTACTGAGACTGGCTTATATCATTAAAGATAACTCAAGGTTCATCCCCGTTGTTACATATTGCTGGATTTTCTTATGTTTTCAAGACTGAATAATATTTTCAGAGTATGTATATACCACACTTTCTTTAACCATTCATTCACTGGTGGACATTTAATGTGTTTCTATTTCTTAGCTATGAAGAACTCTACAATGAACATGGAGATGTTAATATCTTTTCAAGATCTGAATTCAAATTCTCTTGCATACCTCATTCAAAAGTGAGGTAATATATTTCTACTTCTAATGTTTTGAGTAATTTACATATCTTTTTCCACAGTGCGTACACTACTTTGTATTCTGACCAATAATATACAGGTTTCTGAGTCCTTCACATCCTGAACAACACTTGTCTTCTTTAAAAAAATATATAATGGCTTTGATATGTGAGTTTATTTCATTGTGGTTTTGATTTGCATTTCTCTGATACTTAGTGATGTTAAGCATCTTTCCATAACCTGATGACCCTTGCATGTGATCTTTAGAGAAATGTCTATGAAGGTCTTTGGCCCAATTTTTATTTCAAGTTTTTGTTTTGCATTATTTTCGCTATTGACTTGTAAGAGTTCCTTATATTTTTTGGAAATTATCCCTTTTCAGATATATGATTTGCAAATGTTTTCTCCCATCCCATGTCCCATTATCTTTTTTCTCTTTTGATCATTTCCTTTGTTATGCATATGTATTTTCTCTGAAAGAGTCCCACTAGATTTTTGTTTTTCTTACCCTGTGCTTTGGTATCATAATTGTGAAATCACTGACAAGCCTAGCCCAACACTTTTGTTTGATAGTGTTCCCAGACATTTTCTAGTCTTTTTCATGGCACTTCTCTCCCAATGCTTTACCCATTTCAAATTATCCCATCAAATGGCATACTCATAATTCAAGTGATTATAGAATTCTTGTGTTAGAATATTCGCAATTCTTTTTACTTTCAGAGTTAGTCTGTGGAATGAAAATAAACAAACATAAACCTTAATAAAGTTCTAATATTTAATAAATTCCCAAATGCCTTGCTCTCTGAAAGTTTTCTATCCATGTCCAATTTGTTCCTTATAGCAATCTTGTAAAGATTTATCCATTACCTTCAACTTAGCTGTGAAGAAACTCAAGCAGGGAGTTAAGCCCTCTCAAAAGCTCACACACTTCATAAGTTCCTGGGATGATGTATGAATTTACTTTTATCTGATTTCAAGTCCCAAGTTCTTCATCACAACACAATACATGCCCCCCCTCCATAGCTGCCCTTTCCTCCTACTAAGTCACATAATAACTTTTTAAGTTAAAAAAATTAGAATTAACATTTTCTATTTACTCCTTATAAATGTCATCGCTTGCCATTTTCTCTCTGGCTCCTAGAATTCTGGGCTTGTGTCTATGACTCTTTCTAATGGCTTATGGACTTCCTGCCTGGAAATGGAACAGTAAACTCTATGGTCTATCCATGCCAAACAATAATACAAATAACTCTCAAGGCATTCACTTCTTTGCCTCAGAAGGAGAGAGTCTCCCAGGTCCAAGGTTTTTCCTCTCTAAATCTTAATTCTTTCTAATCATGATCCTGATTTTCTAGGTTCTCTTATGTTCAAAATTTCCCACTCTCAAATACAATATTTCCTTGAGCCTATAACTATATTCAAGTCAAACTCATTTTTAAAAAATAGAAGAAAAAAAAACAAGCATCATTCCACTTATCTTTTCTGAGTCTCACCAATTTCATTCCTATTATTGTCCAGGATACTTTGTAGTAATCTGCAGTCATACTTTCTGTTTGTTCAGTTCCATTCTCTTCTTAATCTACTATGCTTCTATTCCCTTCCTTGGCTAATCTAAACATCTTGCCTCTCGTAACCATTAAGGTAAAAATACAAAACAATATAATTCCTTCTTTCCCATAAACATTCTTCCTCAAACCTGCAATATTAGATTCAGCTCAGTCTTGTACTTTAAAAAGTTTCTGTTCCTCAACTGTGAATATGTTTTCTCTTCAAATTCTTCTTTTCACTTTGTATATTCTTTCCTCTTTGTTTCATTCTCTCATTTCTCATCATTTTCTTTGTTCTTAAATGTTGGTCATCTCTTATTTATTCTCCTAGGACATAATTTCTTAATGCTTGCATGCTTCTTGTGGGGCTTGGTATTGCCTCTGTTTAATCCATAACTTATACGATGTTAACTTTTTGATGGCTCCTCAACCCCCCTCCTCCTGCCCAGTTCCCAAAACAGTATTTTCTAACTAACCACCACTGGGGTTTAGCATACCCTCCTCAGTGAAATCTCTTGTCTTCTTAGACTTGCCCCTTTTATCTGCTGCTCTTCTTTGTTAATCACTCCTTCAACTCCCTCAATTTTTTCACTTTTTTAAAAAAGATTTATTTATTTATGCATGCAAGCTGGGGTACAGGCCAGAGGCAGGGGGCGGCAAGAGGGTTCACCAGAGACAGAATGGGGAGCAGATCAGCAGAAATACACTGCTGAGGGGAGCAGCAGGCAAGGCAGGAGAGGTCTGCGGTGCCATGTGGGAATCTCCCAGGCTAGGCGTCGAACTAGCTTCACCGCTGCTGTTAGTGCCACAGCACAGCGCTTAAAGGCTGTGCCACCAGGGAGGCCCAACTTTTTCACTTTTTAAATTCTCCCATATCCCTTACTCCCCAACCCAAAAGGTACAATGCCTGAATTCCAGCACTATCTCAATCATCCTCATCCCATGACCACAACCTCATTGCTGCTTTTACTTTCACCTCTAAATTGTGCTTATTGTTTCCTCTGAGACTAGTTAAAACCATTTCAATTCATTCTCCACATTTTGACTTTTTTTCCTAAACACAAATATAATCATATTTCTTTTGGAAATTTTATTATCTACAGGATACTGTACAAAGCCCACAGCAGAAATATACAAACCCATTTTTATCATTTCCCAACAATCCTCAACTCCATTAATTGTTTTATTCTTCTACACACCAGTTATGTTAACTTCATGGCAGCATCCAAAATTGTAACACATTTTCACAGCTCCACACATAAGGAATATAAGCATGTATGCGCCCTTTTCATTTGGAACACATTTCTCTCTCTGTTCAACTCATTACACATACCAGTAGGTCTCTTTTCACTAGCTGTATAGTCACATAACCTGGGTTTGTCTTAACCTTTTGTTATTATTTAAATATCTATCAAATTGGCCCCAAACGATCACTGACCACATATCTATTAACTGTTGAATGAGATTTTACGAAATGAATGGAGAATTACAATGGAAAGTTTCCAGATTAATTTCATTGCATTAATAAATAATAACAAACAACATTATCTCAGAGGAATGGTTTACCAAATAAGAAATATATAGAAAACAAAAGCACAATATTCCCATTTACACTGACCTTTAGTAGGAACTGATCTTATGGAACAAAGCAAATAAAAGAGAACTGAGGTGAATTCATAAGTATGGTAGAAAAAGCTGAAATGATTTGAGCAAAATTATAACAAATAAATATACTGATTTTCAAGAAGTAAAAATTAAGATCAGTAGATAGAGGTATATGTTAAATAATCCTAATTAGTAGTTAATTTTTATAAAGCTAAAACAGAAAGACCCAGGCTTATAGAACACCTTAAGGGCTTAGGCTTTATTAGAAGGGAACATTTTCAGTATTTAAGAATTGTTAAACACTGGAGTAAGTTGTTCAGCAAAGTTATAGAATTAATCTGGAAGACAATCAAGATTTTATTCAAAAAGTCTGAAATTAAAGAATCCTTTAATAGAAAACATATTTCTGATTCTACAGCTATAAAACACAAGAAAAAGTCTGCTAATGAACTACATGATGCCAATGGATCATGTTGTACATCATTATAAAAATATACTTTTTAAAACTTGACTGAATATAGATTTAAATTTAAGAGTGTACATATCACATCACTTCTAGGGTTAACTTAAAATAGAAATGACTGATTTTAAAATATTTAAACAGAAATATTTAAAAGTTACTGCTTCTGGACAATAAAACATACAATTCTCTTTGTTGTAGCAACATAAAGTCATTAAAAATTGATCCCAGTTCCTGTCCACTTCTGATTTTTATTATTCTCTTAATCCTTCATTACCATTTCCTAATAATAGCTGACAGTGTATTCTCTCTATAATATATATTTTTTGGACTTAAACCTTTGGGATTATGTTTTTTTCCTTTTTTCTTTACGGGGTATTTGAGGTCTCTTAATGTATATTAAGAAAATATCAAAGGCCACATGCTCTTTTGCTTGATGGTATTTTCCATAACAAAGACTGGGCATGTGTGAAATCAACAAATCATTGGGCCACTCATTCTCACACCCTTATTATTAGAGGTGGCCAAAAAAGGAAAAAACAAAAAAAAAAAAAAATGCAAGGCTCAGATCTTCTGAAACAGGTTATTAGCTACCATTTCTTATTTTGGATTAACTGCTGTTTCAGAGTATAGACTCAGAGTGTCCTTATCAGTTTGAAACATGAAACACAAAATCTGTTTAGAGGAATTAAGTTTTACCACGTAACTAGTTTTGATTCTGGAAAATCATTCATGGAGGAGGATAAAATTCACTTATAAGTTATCATTTGGAAAAAACAATTTAGAAAAGAGTGCTGAATGGGTACCTGATCTTATTAATGTCTAAAGTATGGCCACTGTCAACATAGAAGAAGATATTTTGATTGTAAGCTGTGGGTTTTATGTATATGAATATAAATGATGTTAATAATAACTGAATTTGTTTATACAGTGAAATTTCTCAGTACATTACAAGACCAAATCAAAGCTGATATTCAGAAAAGCAAAACTTTGTTAGTGACTTAGGGATACTATCTGTTTGGTTTTTAGGCTTCTTGAGGAGAAAATAATCTTTCTTCTCAAGAAATGAACAACTTTTGATTTTATTCCTGAATCAAAAGCTTGGTGTAAAATAGATAAATATATCTATTTACTCTAGTTGTATACTGATACTGTCTTACATTTATATTCACAAAAAACTAACTCAACTCTGCAAGGCAAGTAGCTTAGGTATATTTTTGATGTCTCTGATACCCGTGTTGTCCTTCTTTATACCCTTATTAATCGGTCCACCTCAGCTGTGTTCCTTGCACACCACCAGCCCTGCAGACTTAGGCCCATGCGGCCCCACTTCCCAAAGATGCCCAGTCTTCTTCTTGGAATGCTGTTAGGTCTTTGCTTCAGGCTGCCAGAGTACAGACAGATTCTTGACTGGACAGTCATTTCCCTATTTGAACAAAATATCACTTGGAGGGCATAGGATGTGCCTTTCTGAACATCCATCCTACAGTGTGCCCAGAGTCCATGTAATGCTAGCAAGGGAAGATTCCAAGGGGTCATCTTTACCCAAAGAGAAAGTGAAAATGGGAAGAAACATGCAGCTAATTTCCTTTTCCTTCATCATTCCCTACCACAGATTTCTTCAAGTTTCCTCCAGAGAGTGTATTTGCAGCCTTTTTTCCAAGTGAAGTAGTGCACCTGTCTCTTTGAGGCTCACTGTAAATTTAGGTTTCCAGTGGAGACTAGCTATGTCCAGAGTGACTCAGCCCTTCTACTTATGAATATAAATGCTTATGAATATATGCTTCCCTTATTTTCTTCCTTATTTCCTTTTTTTTTTAACCTTGCTACCATCCTGGATTTCTGCATCCCATATTAAGCATGGCCATTTAATTTGGGGCCTTGTTAATCATGGCAAGAAAATAGAAGTCACTACTCCTGTGGCAGAGATAAACAACTCTCCATCAAAATGTTTACTATGCTCCTTCTTCAGGAATCTACAGTTGCCACTGGGAAATAATTCTCCATTTGGACACTCCATGTTTTCCCCCAACCCCCTTTACATCAACATACTACCACATTATTTACTCTCCTCACAAGGACATGTGACATTTCTAGACTTGTGGCTTTTAAAGAGCATGCAGCCCTCTCAATGCGCCTTTCCTTTCCTTCATTTGCCACTAGATGTCAGGACCAAAGATGGAAGAAGTACAACATAGCAGAAAGCTGACTAGGAATCTCTTTGGACTGTGATATGAGTAAGAAATGAGATTGTATAGAAATTTTGAATTTTATTTCAACAGTAGGTAGTGCTCCCCTTTCTGTCAAATCTTTATATATTGGTAAGAAAAGGAAGATACAGATTTAAGCATGCAGGGTTTTCTCCACTATCCACTAAAAGTGGAACATTCCTACTTGGTATGATTTATTGGTTACTTATTGGGTGTGAGAACACTATTACCATTAGTTTGTACAGAAAATTTTTTTCAAACTTCCAGATTCAAAAAATAACCAACCAGATTATAACAAATAGGAACATTCTTTCAGATAACAAGGGAAATTCATACTCTCATTAATTGGCATTTTGTGCATTTGAATTCAATTCTATCTGGTTCCAAAGCCTGTGTCTCTTAACTAGATATTCTATTGCTTCATGTCATAATAATAACAACAATAGCAAGAAATACAATTAAGATTTATTATCTTTGCTATGTGCAAGGCACGTTGCACCAATTTTCTCACATAATTTCACAATAGCTCTATGAGGTAGGTACTTTTATTAGTTCCAGATTGCAGTTTCAATATCCAAGGAATATAGCAACTAATAAAATGTGAATTTGGAATTCCTAATCCAGTAGTCTGACTTAGAAGTCACTATTTCTATCTAATGGGATCTGCTGCTTCCAAGAACATTTCAATATAGTAATGAATTTTTAAGAAAGACTAAATACATATATTCTGCAAATTAAAAAATGACTGTGGAGTAAAAGTCCATTTTCTCTCACAGAAATGCAAGCTCTAAATCAAAAGCATTACATTGACCAAAATGATAAACCACAGAGAGTCAAGCTTCATAATTAAAATAGTTTTCTGAGACAGCCTAAGGTGAGGTTTATTGGACAGTAAGCTCTTATCCATTTATAAGGCATCCTATCAATTTCATAGATTTTTGTGGTTATTAAAAATTATGTAAGATACAGAACTTATTGTGGTTAATGACCAAATCTTGAGAAAATATAACCAGAGAACATGGCTTCATTTACACTAATATTGATCACTTGGTTGCATTTTTTCTTTACAAAGTTTATGTTAATAAAACACTAGAATTCAATTTCCTTTAGCCCCCTTCTTTCCATATCTACCTGTAATATCTACCTATGATTTTGGACTGCCTTTTTTGGACTGCTTTTTTTCCCCCTAATTATATATATAATGAGGTCATATAAGAGTTCAATCTATGCCTACACTAATAAACTAACCATGATGGCCACACTGACTGTGCCAGAGCAATGTCAGTGTAAGAATTAAAATATTAAACAGAGATTTAAAATGCCTTTATTAGGCCAAGGTTGGTAGATCTATTGTTTTCCCCTCCATTTTTTATTATCTTTTTGAGCAGGAAACTGAATAAGGACTTAACACTCACTTTACAAAGATAAAATCATTCCATATTCATTTTGCACAGAATACTCAATAATTCATGAATAGCTTTCTGATTGAAACTATTTTCATCTTTTTGCTAAATCACATCATTTTACTCCCATAAATAAGTACATTTTGTTATTAAAGTCATACTACAGTGAATGAGCATTAGATGTATTACATTATTTAATTAATGCTTGTGTTCATTATTTGCTATGGAAGTAAACAATATTAAAAAGTAAACAAATTATTTTAATGAGGTCTTCTATTTTGCTTTTTTTTTTTTTGTTTCCGGTTATGGTTGAATGAGTGGTTTGAAAAGTTAATAGCTTGAAAAGTTAACGCCTTGGAAAAAAATTCTAGCATTAGAAGTAAAATTGGCCTATTTCCTGCTGTTCAAAAGTATTAGTACAATGCAAAGTAAAAGACATAAAAGTTTCAAAAAGAAAGTGACATACACAATCAACATACAGATTCTACCGAACTTCTATGAGCATACTGAACCTATGAAAATATATTGAACATACTGGCTTCAGAACCAGTTTAGGGAGAAACATTCCTAAGATATTCATGATGTTTTCAAAGTTATGTTATAAGTGACACTGTTTCTGACCACTATGCGATAAATATAATGGACCTGAGTAAGGTCCACTTGGTCTGATTTGGAGTGACTGTAGAGATGAGAAATTTCTTAAAGCAGAAACAGACTGTGAATACAAGACATGCATTCTGGACTAACATGAGAACATGCCAGGTTTGCTGCTGGTGCTCTCTGATGTGCCACTACTCCCAGGATATTGGGATGGCACATATTTAGTTCTTTCTCGATGAATTACCCTGCTAGCTTACTTTGCATGAGGACTCTTCAAGAATGGCTAGGCTGTTAAAATGTCAAAAACATCAGAGACTATGAAAATATTTTGTAAGTAAAAAGAAGCCCTAAGCTTTACTAAATGCATTGGTCCATTGTGTTGACAAATTTAGCCATTCTACTCTTTGTTAGTAAGAGCACAGGCCTTACTGAATTCATTCATTTCCAAGAATTTTAGAATATATTTCTCAGACAATTTACCATATTCTACCTGTTTTTTTAATTAAAATAGGAAAAAAAAACAAATCTTCATTCACCAAACCTGTCTCTGAGACCTCTGAATTTTTTTTTTTTAATTTTTTAATTTTTTTTTTTTTTTACATACTAGCTGGGGTACAGGCCAGAGGCGTGGGGCGGCGAGAGGGTTCACCAGAGACAGAGTGGGGAGCAGAACAGGCAGATCAGAAGTACACTGCTGAGGGGAGCAGCGGGCGAGGCAGGAGAGGTCTGCCCCACCATGTGGGATTCTCCCCGGCCGGTCGTCGAACTTGCGTCGCCGCTGCCGACAGCTCCACAGCGCAGCGCTCAACCCCTGCGCCACCGGGGAGGCCCCCTCTGAATTTTTTTAACTTGAAGATATTGATTATAAAAGTCTCCATGTCGCCAGTAAGATGAAATCTTCTCAGGGCCTCCCTGGTGGCTCAGGGGTTAAGTCTTAGTGCTATCAAGCTATCACCAGTCACTGCTGCATAAGTTCAATCCCCGGCCAGGGAGCTAACCCACATGGTGCAGTAGACCTCGCCTGTCTCGCCTGTCTCGCCTGCTGCTCCCCTCAGCAGTGTATTTCAGTAGATCTGCCTGTTTTGTTCCCCACTCTGTCTCTGGTGAATCCTCTCACTACCACGACCCTCCTTCTCTGGCCTATATCCCAGTTCATGCATAAATAAATAAATCATTCAAAAAATGAAATCTTCTCACAATTTTGTTCAAGGTTTTTCAAAAACTGTTCCATGCTAACTTTTTAACCAAATTAGACAGCTTGGTGCTCCGCAATGTTGTTCCTCAACTTATTTTGAGGTAACCTTTCACTTTCAGTGCATCCAAACAACTTGGAAAAGAAACAAAATAATCTGGCCTAGGGGACACCCACCCTGTGCATCAGAGAACTTCGATTAACTTTGTTTCAGAGCAATGACTAGCACATGGTGCATGGCGCAAGGCAAGAGATTAATACCTGAATGTAAACTGAAGCATTAAATTATGGAATTAATTTCCCATATTTTACATATTTTATCATTACTTATTCTCTTAGTTCTATATAAACTGTCTTTCCCCTCTATTTCTGCATCAAAATTATATGCATCCTTCAAAAAATATGCTCAAATGTCACATTCTCCACTATATTTAGAATTCTCTCCTATTGAAAGCAATCTCTCCGCTGAGTTACCATAAAAGTTACCCATGCCTCGCTTTATATAATTTGAAACAAGTATCAATGTCCATTTTTAATACAATTATTCAATTTTGGGGCATACTTACTATATATTTCTAGACCCTCAACGGAAATATCTGTCTGATTCATTTTGTGTTTTTATAACATCTAACATAGTGTCTTAAACATCAAGGGTGCTTAGTGATATTTTCATAATGACAAATGGAGAGCTACATAAGTTTAACATTACTTGAACCAACGGTTTCCCTGGGAAATGACTATTTATAAGTAAATCTATGGTACCCCAACAGGTGTTCTTATATTTTTATCACTTAGTCATATTTTATTATAATAAATCTCCTCTATCAATTATAATAAATCCTCCCCTATCAATAATAGGGATAATGTACTACTAATCTGGATAGCTTTTGGAATTAAAAACATGTGTGACACCTGTTAGGATTTGTTAATTATTAATAGAATAAGCAAATGAATGGATGCCTTAAATTACAGAACTTTTTCTCAATGAAGCAATCCATCAATGGACTTTGTTTACCCAGGTATTCAAATTTGACACATCCTATGGCTAAAATCAAGTGTTTATTCCACATCAGGTAGAGTTACTAAAACTACAAAGCACAGCAAATTGCATCTGAAATACTGGAGCCTATTGAAATACTTCATTTATAAGAAATAGGTAAATGTACTTGAAAAATGCAAGGGGCATGAGCAAAGTCCTCATAGAATAAATCAAACAAACAATTTCTGTTTCTTCAGGACTTCTCTAGGACCAGATGAAACAAACATTAATGTAAGTGCTTTTGACCTATAAGTGTTTCCTTTTGGATTAAGGAAGATGTAGCCATGATCCTAGAAGAATCAGTTTCCTCTTTTGTTTTACTTCAGTATAGGAATAGCCCTATCAAGACATTTAACACCTGGGTCATACTGCTGTTCAGTATTTGTTGAAAGAAGAGATGCAATACACTATTCTCGGGTGAAGATACCTAGAGAATACTAACACACCTTATTAAAGATTTGCCCAGTAGCAAATCTCAGCACTCTCAATTCTTTTTTTTAATCCTATTTTCCTACTAATCTAACAGATTCATTTCTTTTTAGCACACAGATCATGCCCATTCACAGTTTAATGCCAGTGTTCATATTTTCACTTCACTGGAATTCCTTGCTTACAAATCTCCACATACTGAAATTATAACCATCCTTCAAAACCCAATTCAAATCTTTCACAGATGTGAGTTATTCCTCCTTTAAATCTTGAAAAAACTCTTCTATGACTCTTATTTCATTCCACCCTATTTTTTGGCAGAGATGCTATAAAGTAAAGGCTATATCTTGATTATATCTCTATGCCTTATATGTAGCCCTAACGAGCAAGCTGTTCATTGTAGGATTTCAATACATATTCTTATGAAGTCTTTTCCCACCAAGGCTTATATATATAGCGCAAACTTGATTAACCAAATGCATATTTAAATGAAAGTGAGGTAGATTGTAATGAGAAACTATTCTATTTGTGTCAACTCTCTTACAGAAAACAATAAAAAAAAAAAGCTTGATAAAATATTTCTTTTGAAAATTAGCTGAAAAAAATTTAAAAACATTGAAAAGGTAATGGAAATTGTCAAGGTAAATATTTGGGGGGGGGGGGGGAAATGAACCCAGATGAGGAAGCTGCATTTTAAAGCATTGTGTTTATACTTTTCATGAAGACATTTATTTATACTACACATCTGAACTTTGATCAATTAACTTTACAGAATGGAAAGGTCTTGTCTGAGAATAGATTACAGGATAAAGAAAAAGTAATATTAAGCTTGTTTCTGTTCCCCAATGCCAAGGGACTATAAAGAAAATTGCCATTGTAAATGAACAATGTAAAAGAAGAAGGAAAAAAGGAATGTTAAAGAATATTTGTCCCTGAGAAACTGTAGAACATCTTTAACCTTCCTATTATGTACACATAAACCAAGAATTTCAAACCGTTAATTTAGGTTGAGCTAATCAGTCACTGAGATTATTGCAGACCTTTAAAGAGAAATGTAAAACACTATGGATTAGGTCATATTTTCCCTAGGTCTCACAAACCTCCTGTGATATTTTCAGTAACAATGATTATCGCATAGTCAAAGATTACGAGACACACAAGGAGACAAAGCAACAGGAGTAAGGACAAGCAAAAAGAATCTGACAGACTTCAGATATTTGGTAGAATAACAAGACACAAAGCATAAGACAACTATATCTTCTAATTTTAACAAAATGCCAGATTTTAAAATATCTGCAGAAAACAACTGAAACAAATAATAAAATAAACAGAAAACCCAAACTTCTATAAATAAAAAAATACAATATCTGAAAAACAATGTTTATCACAAAGGGCTTGAATTAAAGAATTTGAGGATGAATTAAGAGAAATTATTTGGAATGCAGTTCAGAAAGACAACAACTTTAAAAGAAGAATCTAAGCCATATGAAGGAAAAAGTGAAAAAAAAATTTAATGTAGGTTTAACTATAAACTTTGAAGAAAATCACAGAGAGAATATAAAAGAAGCTATACTTGAAAAGATAATAGCTGGGAATTTTCTAACATGTATTAATGACAATATTTTATTAACATTAATAAAATTGTTTTATTACAACAACCTAAGCAGGAAAACTAAAAATAAATTGACAGCTGGATGCAAACTGGTGAAACTTTGGGAAAACAAATTTAGTGAGAAAATATTGAGCCACCAGAGAACAGCAGTTAGACTAACAGGTAAGTTTATAATGGATAATTAAAACAGTGAAATAATATATTTGATGTGCTGAAAGAAAACAAGTGCCACTTCAGATTTCTATATCCAGAGAGAATATATATTTATACAATGAAAAAGTAAAGAAATTTTTAAACAAGCAGACACTAGACAGCCTGTCACCACAAAATGCTTACTATAAGAATTTCTCAGAATATGCTTCAAATTGAAGGAAAAATTATCCTAGAAGAAAGGTTTAAGGTGCAGGAACTTGGCAAATATTGGACAAATGTAAATCAACATTGACTCTACAAAATAGAATAAATAATGTGTAGTGGCATTCTTTTAAAGAAAGAAAGAATTGAAATACCTGAGTAGCAATAGCATAAACATAGGAAAAGGGATAAATATATCTATAAATATTCTAATATAATATTTTGGAAGAGGGTAAAGGGTTTGATTAGCCTTAGTCTTTGATAAGCATCAATGTTGATATGGAACCTACTTTGAATCAGACTCGATCTAGTTGTTAACTGTCATGGAGAGATTTCTAGGTAAAAAGTAGTAGCCTGACTCAATTTCCTATCAGTGACTGAAAACACCCATTCACTCACTTGTTATTCATGACTGCAAAAGGACATAAACATCCTGTTCTCTCCTTATCACTTATTGGGAAAGAAAAGGAATACAGAGACTCCATATTACAACATTTTGTCAACCAACCAAAAATTTCAAACAAGTGACCTAAGCTTAGTTAGAACACTCCTCTACTGAATCCTTTAAAACTCCCCTATGCTCTGTCCCTGAAGGAACATACCTTGTACACCCAAATCAATTTTCCTATTTTCAAACACTTTCTCCTCCTCAAACAAATGTCTGATTATCTCTACGTTGATGTTAAATCCAGGCAAACCACTAACAGAATATAAACAAAGTGTATAACTAACTTAAATTAGTGAACAAGAGATGGAAGGAAGAAAAAAAAAAAGAAAGAAAACCAAAGGCAAGGCATAGAAAAAAGAGCAGGAAACAAAAACATGAACAATAAACAAACAAGCAAAAAAAAAAAAAAAAACCCCAAAGATTGAAAATTAAGGAAAGGGGAAGGTGGCCTCAGAGAAAGACATCTACTTCACTCCTGGGAGAATAATCAAAGGTAGCCCACAGGGCACTGGACTCAGAATGTCCTGAAGGGTGAAGTGGAACAACTCCTGGACACTGGAGATCAACACTGAATGTGACAAAGGATACTGATGAAATTCAACAAAAATGTTAGGCTGAGATGAGCACTTTGTGAATGCCACTGTGCCAGGAACTTTAAGCATAAACCTACACACTCACATTTGACTGGCATCCTTGAGCGGGGGAGAGAATTTTGAATATGCAGATGCACCTTTGACAGTGAGGAGAAACATGTGGAGGTGTTGGGGTGAGTGGACAGGGAGGACCAGTGAAGAAGGCAATGCACAGAACGGTGCCACCTCTTCCCCAACCCTCAAGGCTTGAGCTGATACTGCGAAGCAGCTAAATGTCCAGATCTCAAACTGGAAAGACACAGGTCTGGGAACCCAGAGAGGGGGGCTAGGATCGGCACCACCTATGTGAACACGCTCACCACTTTCACTAGTGACTGGATCCTCAGGCCCTTCCCTCAAACCCTGACTCAGCACTTGCAGATATGGTCTCCCCAACATACAGTGCCATCTGCTGGAAAAGTGAAAGTTGTGTACCTTAAGACACTGGAATAAATTGGCAGTCTTGAAAACTACAAAATGGATAGATGAAAAAATATAATGCATGGCACCTTAAGTACTCAAGGCATTATTTTACATAGAGAAAGTATATCTCCAGAACCCAACCACAAAGACATGGAAAATCTTTTCTGCCTATTTTATAAAGAGTTCAAAATTATATGGAAACCAATTTTAGTACACTATAAAATAGACATGTATTTTTGTTGGCAGTTATTAATCAAGCACCTATATAACCACCACCCACCTGGCCAGCCTCCGCAATCCCACCCCCAGACAGCTATCTCTATGGTATAAGAGTTTCTTCCCACCCCTCGGAGTTAAAGTGTGTTTAAGTCATTATTTTATCATCTTTTATTACTCTGTCACCTACATATAATCCCTTTTAAAATATAGCTTACTTTCTCTTGTTTCTTTAATTGCAGTTAACAGGTGTTTCAAACACAGTGTATGATTTAGAGGCAAAGGATCACACTATTCAGGTGTGTGTTACTACACCACACCAACAGCCAAGGCACTCAAAGGCCTCCACCACGGTCCATTGCACCCCCTCCCCAATTCACTCTCTCCCCTCTACGTCCCATTTTGGTAACCTCACTTCTGCAGTAACATTTTTAGAGCTTGTTATTGGCTTGATTTTATTTGAGTCTTTGTTTTGTCTGTTTATACTACACACATAAGTGATAACATCTGGTATTTGATCTCCTTTGACTTAGTCATTTAGCATAATTCTCTCCACTTCCATTGACCTTGTTTCAAATGGCAAGAGTTTATTTTTTATAGCTGAATAGTATTCCATTATGTATACATACCATAATCTTCCTAATGCACTCCTCTGTCTTTGTCCACTTAGGAAACTTCTATAACTTGGCTATTGTTAGCAGTGTTGCAATGAACACAGGAGTGCAGATATCCTTTCATATTACAGTTTTTACAATCTCTGGATAGATACCGAGGAGTAGAACTGCTGGATCATATGATATATCCATTTTTAATATTTTGAGAAATCTCCATACTGTTTTCCAGAGTGACTGAACTAGTCTATATTCCCACCAATAGTGTACAGAGGGTTCCTTTTTCTCCACATCCTTGCCAGCATTTATTGTTTTTGATCTTTTTAATATAGGCCATTCTCACAGGTGCGAGGTGGTATCTCACTGTAGTTTTGACTTGCATTTCCCTGATGGTAAGTGATGATGAACATTTTTTCCTATATCTGTTGGCCATCTGTGTCTTCTTTGGAGGACTAGCAGGGTGGGTGATGGTTAACTAAGTGTATGATTAATAACTGCTAAAAAATACATGTATATTTTATACAGTTTGCCAAAAATGGTTTCTGTATAACTTTTCAATGACAATATTTTAAAAAATTTAAAGTGAGTTACAAATAAGATTATATACAAACTATGAAAATATGAACATTATCTACTTTCCTTATAATCCAGGAAATCCAGATCTGGGGACACCAGTTGTTTCCAAATGCTCTTCTTCACAGAAGGGCCATCCAAGCTATACCAAACTTTCTTTGGTTGGAGGTGACATGAACAAAAGGGGACAATGTACACAAACACAGAAGGGGGGCAGATTCCTGTCTTATAAAGAGTGTCTTTCATTCTGAGGCTTTATCCTACCTAGATTTAAAATCGGAGTATTTTAAATGTCCTTTCTGTTACAAAGTGAGTGGTAGTAGCTGATAAGTTTCTCTCATCCTTTTTAAAAAGAAAAACAGAAAATGTCAGTTTTCCTTTTCCTTAAATAGGTCACCAAGGATCCAGTGTCTATGAATCTTTAATTTATACACACACACCAGTGAAGTAATTCTGCGTCTATTTTCTTTTTGTTTTTTTTTAAGATTTATTTATTTATGCATACAAGCTGGGGTACAGGCCAGAGGCATGGGGTGGCGAGAGGGTTACCAGAGACAGAGTGGGGAGCAGAACAGGCAGATCGACAGAAATACACTGTTGAGGGGAGCAGAGGGCGAGGCAGGAGAGGTCTGCCATGCCATGTGGGATTCTCCCTGGCTGGGCGTCGAACTCGCGTTGCCACTGCCGACAGCTCCACAGCGCAGCACTTAACCGCTGTGCCACCAGGGAGGCCCAATTCTGTGTCTATTTTCAAGGGGAGGCTGCTTTTGAAAAAAAAAGTGTGACTTCAATATGAACTAAAAGAACTTCAGTGAGAAAGATAGATAGCCAAACATAGGATGTGGAATCAGGCACATTTTACGACATGCTGTGTTAAATGTGAAAGCTGTAAGGCTATAAGAGCCAATGGAGGAAGATGAGGGCCCCAGGAAAATATTTATCTGTATGCAGGAGGTTATATCTAGAGCATTAAAAGGATGGATGGATTCCTTTCCAGCACTATTCAGGTTCAGACATAATATTTTAAGCTGCCAATAGATACATATTTTTCTATTTCTCTTTTTGGTTGCCATACCATGCTGGTGTTCCTTGAATTAATATATTTTCTCTTACTGCAATTGTCTGAATCACTTAAAGTGCATAATTAAAAAAGAGTAATAATATGTTATACTTAATGCTATACTCTGTAATGGACATTATTGAATATGCTTTAACGTAAGACACTATGATGGAGTCTAAAAGTTATTTCACAGCTAGTATGTATGTTTATTTTTACTAATTTCATGCTTTACTAATTCTGCTGGCACATATGACCATCCCCATTTTACAGATGAGGATTCTAAAGCTCAAAGAAGTTAAGTATCTGACAAGTCCTAAGTGGCAAAACCAGAATGAAATCCCGTGTGATCCAACTTCAAAGCCCCATTCCTAGCTAGTGGGCAGCTTTGTCTCACCACCTCACTAACATTCAAAGATCATTCCTATAGAGATTAAAATGTCATTTACTCCTTTAAACCACCCTCTGCACCCACTCAGGCGGTTTCTTCTGACCTGATGGAGGAAAGAATAGACTTTTCCCCATAAGCACAGTGAACAATACCAGGACATGTGGAAGGGGCACCAGGGAAGTCAAAAACTTGAGCATGAATCTCTTTCCAAACAAAACCACACCATCTTTAATCAAGGACTGGCAATCATCATATTGTTTCTCTGAGACTAGAGTTGGTAAATGTGGGCTATCCCACTACGCCTTTAATATTTGGTTAGAAATGAATCCAAGAAGTTGACTAGCAAGACAATTCATGCAGTACAAACACAAATCTGTAATTCTTTTTTCCCTATTACCACAAAACATAGTTTCTGCCCTGAATTCACTTTGAAGACAATGAGTGCCTGGGAGAAACTATAAGAGCATTGAAAATGGGGCCAGAAGTATTAAGTAGGAACTGCCAAAAAATGTTCATGAATTTCTTCTAAAAGTAAAATCTATTGTCAATTTAAAATTCCAAGTTTGAACTGGAGGCAAGCAATTAGTGAGCTGACTTGTAAGGTTTGCCTACAGTCTAAAAGGAGTTTCTTTCACCTGTATAAAATTAAGTAACTGATAATTATATCTCCTGGAGATTAAAATAATAAAATAAAAATAAACCAAATGCTTTAATTTGGAATCTAATCTCTCCCATTATCCCAGCACATTCACATACAGTTTGCTCCAATGGAATTCTTCTCACCCAGCAGGATGAAGATCATCTTCTCAGCAGCCAAAATCAGCAAGGCAAGCTACTTTCCTCCCTTTCTGACTTCCCCCTTAGAACTCATTCAAAAGCCAGACAAAGGACCTGGGAGTGGATGGGAGTTGTTTTGTGCCTGGCCCTTAGGGGTACTTTATTTTTCTTAAAAAGATTATCTCAACCTTACTGTAGCCAACAAAACAACACAACAAAACAAAACAAAATCCTAAAACAAATTTCTGAGGCAGTTTAAATTAAAAATACAAAAGACTGAGATA
Source organism: Scalopus aquaticus (assembly GCA_004024925.1). Lineage (NCBI taxonomy): Eukaryota > Metazoa > Chordata > Mammalia > Eulipotyphla > Talpidae > Scalopus > Scalopus aquaticus. The sequence continues at coordinate 159,462 of PVIJ01001482.1, read as the reverse complement.
TATTTTTAATTTATTCATAATTAGTTTACAGATTGGACCACACCGAGACTCCAAAATCAGCAAGCCACTTGGGGATAAAGGCTATTGCAATTATCAGGAGTAAGCCAAATGCTACCTTTTGTTCTTACAAAAATCTTCTCCTTTAAAAAACATCTCCTAGCAAATTATTTTCTATTTCCTATTTAAAGAGGATTACGTAGCAAACACAACTAGTGGCTGGAAAGCAAAGAACTTTCCATCGTTTTATTACCTGCCAAATACAAATTAGTTCATTGTGGTTAACTCCTGCCATGCGACCCCTTTCCCTGCCGCCCATCAGGCCGATGGGGTATGGCAGGCTGGTTCCTGCCTGCAGTCCTTCCTAATCAGGAGGCTGTCAGATATGCTGCTTGCCCACTGTCTCCTATCTGTGGCAGCTCTGGTGTTTGGGAACAAGGTTTTGAGCTCGGGTTGCCCCAGTAACTAGCTTCAAATTGCTCCTACTTACGATCACTGTCAAGTCTCCGTGCACACATATGAGGCCTTCCTCCAGGTACAATAAAAAAAAAGAAAAAACCTACAAATTTCACTTTGTAATAACTATAGGATACAGAAATTATATTAGTCCCATTAGATGGAGTCATAGAAATATTCAGAAAGGTTAGCTAGATATAGTGAATGTCACATTTAGACTAAGATAAAAAATCACTTTGTTAACTTAGAGTGTTTCTTCATTGGTAACACCCTATATTAAGATGCCATTTATAAACAGTTTATTATTATTTATTAATGTGTGAAGCACTTTATAGCATGCTAGATAACAACTTAAATTCATGTATTAAAGATGCACATACATGGTTTAATACAATTTACGTCTTATAATATTCTTTAAAACAGCTTCCCACAGTATCATCCGTTAAGCATTTATTACTAATGCATTTTATAACATACTTTATAATACATTATTTGAGCAAGTAGCTGCATTTAGTGATCATTTCATAAATAAGAATAAAGCATTTATAAATGGCACCTTAATTTAAAGTGTTACCTTCATATTACTAGATAGCTACTCACCATTCGTCTCATTTTGTGATCATTCTCCAAATGCACCACTTAATAAAACAGACACTAAGTTCTATTTTCCCTTCATCTGATTAAAAGTTTATTGAGTCATTTCCTGCATTTGCTTTCAGATGTTGGTGGCTCAGAGGCTTCAGTGTGATTTCTGATGAAAGCAAACTTTTGATTCAACAATATTTCTGTAAAGATTATAACTTTAGAAACAGAAAACTACCTACCATATTAGACACAGCCTGTTGCTTGGATTCTTTGTAAAATTCAATTTTTTGACTGGATAGAACAACCCAGGAAGTAGTCCAGTTTTTCCTTAAAGAAAAAAGAAGGGGGGAAGCGTTATTATTTCAGGAAATACGGTATGAACAACTTTTGGAATGAGTAGAGACTATCTCTATTTTTAACTAGTCTTTGTAAAAGTCTTCTCCTTTGTAAAGTCTGTGGTATGGAATTTCGGTAATAATAAAGTCATTCTGTAATTTTTAAAGATCACAACATTTATAGTAAATGTTTCTAATTTGGAGAATCTCTTAAATCTTTTTTGATTACTGAAAGTCCAATTTTTCTGTACCATGTCCCTCACACCATGTAAAGCCTTTGCAAAATAAACATGGGAATGAACCCCTCCTTTCATTGTTACTTCTCTTCATTGGTTTAATATATTTCAGAGTCTGGAAAACCAATCAGCTAAAGTGTCACTGCCTAGTGCAAAATATTTTTTAGTGTGGAATCTCACTAGAAATAAAAGTAATGCAAATAAAAAGAGTGAAATGTTTTCTCCCTTTTTGCCAATCAAATTGGCAAGAATTACAAGGAATAATACCAAGGGTTACTGAAAATGTGGAGAAATGCATTTTCTCCTACAACTTTAGTGTGAGTGTAAACTAACACATCTTTGCTGGAGTGAATTATGTGTGTGTGTGTGTGTGTGTGTGTGTGTATTTAAATTCTTTAAAGTATGTATATATATCTTTTAACAAAATAGTTCATTCTTATGAATTTGAATTTATCCTAAAGAAATGATTTTGTAAGTCATTATGGCTATATGCACAAGAATAAAATGCACCATTATTTGATATTTCTGTACCTAGAGCATCAGAAAATATATACATCACATATAATAACTGCATATAATGGAATAATGAACTCTATGCTATAGAAGAATACTGACATGGGAAGATTTTAAAGCACACCAAACACAATATGTAGTTTATACACCATACTATACTTTTTACTAAGATCATCCTCACTCATCATAGTCCCCTTTTGATTATTCTCATTCAGAGGAAGTTTAAATATCATGTCCTCAAATATGCCTTTTCTGATTTCTTGTACACTTAATAAGAATTTTAAAATTATTTTGCAAATGAAAAAATTAATAGATAGAAAGTATTAATCTTTATAAAGTATCCTTAGTTCATAGCATAGTGTCTAAGACAATATATATTATAATACATATGTCTACATGTATTCCATATAGTATATTACACATATTTATCAATATATAAACTTATAAATGTATACATTTAAATATATGCAACATGTTCATATATTATATATACAAACATAACATATTTATGTGTGTGTATATATATATATCAATATCAATATGTTTATTGAGTCAATGGCTGAACTTAGGCATGGATAAAAAGGTTGGATTTAACAATAGCAAAATCAGTTGGTAAAATCATGGCTTTTGTTTTTCTTTTGTATTTCTTGCTACTTAACAAATTTCCTACATTGAACATGTATTAATCAGCATTTAGAACACTTGTATTATATCATGAAGAATTGCCTTTTTTAGATGGTAAAGCATTAAAAAAATAGATTTTTGTTTCTGTACATTATATCTATATTCCTGCAGTTTGTTCTGGTTAATGCTCATTTCAATATAGTGGAATTCAATTTACAAAGGTGGTTAAAAAAATTTACAGAAAGACTTTATTCAGGTTAATAGAAAACTACATAAAGATATGTTTCAAATGACCACTGAAGATTCTTATGTAATTTCTCTTCACTTGCCTCTTAGAACCTATGCGTTTGACTGAAAGGACAGTATTGATTCAGTAAAGTTAATATTTACAACAAGAATTAGAATGCTTTTATATGCCTGAAGCTTTCTTAATGATATACTATTGTGTTTAGAAACAAAAGCATGATAAACACAATGCGCATTTTCCAACATGCACAAATGAATACTATGTTATTGAACCTACTTTGCTTCAAATGAAGTGTAACTTTTCTCAATCAAAGGATGAAGACTTACAAAGCCAAAAATAAAAGACACCACATGGATGTTTTTCTTCCTTCATACTAGTGTCTATTTCTTCTATGATGTACCAGCAGCAGGAAGTTGAAATAGAGAAACCATTGCCTTCTATGCAAATCATAATACTAAAGAGTCTAAACAAGGAAAAGAGAAGCATTTTAGGGGTTGCTGGTTGGGACAGGGAATGTTCCACTCTTTATTTTGACAGTATGTGATCAGAGAGTTTGGAACACCCTAACATGGTGGGAGCCACATTTTACCGGCCTGCTATATTTCCCACTCTATTTTTCATCTTTGGGCAGGAAGATACTACACCTTATTTGCTCCCTGTCTATAGCAAGCCCTAGATAAATGGTTCTGATTTGAATCTGTTTCTGATGTTGACTGTTTATAGAAGGGGTTGGCATTATTCTTCCCTTCCTTAAACTTGGCAGTGGAACTGGCTCAAACCAAAGTTGCATGAAATTCAATTATCTTATGGTTCTCTATTAGCTCTTTGAACTGCTGTGCATTGTTCCCTGCTAGGTGAATCTGAAGAACAAACCTAAGTGGGAAAGAACTGCAAGCCTTGGAACCTTAGTGATAGGAATTACTCTGCAGTGTATATACAATGGTATTTCATTGGAATTTATAAATTGCAAGCATTGTCTCTGTGGAATTAAAGTAAGAGTGAAGATTTTTCTAATTTGAAAATAATTTCATTTCAAAATGAAAAATAAAATATCACTGACAAACTTTTAGATGCCTTAATTTTATTCCAGTTTTTATACAGAGTATATTTTGCCTCATATAAGTTTCATTGTCTAGTGGAAGCATCACAGATGATGAAGGTAAAAATACATCCATTTACTAATGAAAATTGAGACTGAGAGAGTAACTTACATAGGATACAATTTAGATTTAGAGACAAATCCAGTTTCTCTAACTCTGAAACCTATAATCTGTTCCCTATTTGCACTGCCATTTTTTTTAAGGTTAAGCACTATCATGGCTAAGAAAATATTCAATATCATATTTCTACATAGTTTTGATTGAAATTGTCATATCATAAAAGCTAGCCACAAATCTTATGGAAACATATAAGCCAGCTGGGTTCTCTTATTGACTATTTTACATGATGTTAATTAGAGGATTGGGAAAGACCGCTACTCCCAACCTCTCTTCTTCCCTTAGACGTTGCACTGATTGTTGCTTCATAACCTAGGGAGTTCCCAGGGTAAAATTCAAAACTGCCTCCAGTATGAAAAGAGCAAGAAGAGACAGAAGAAAGAGGTGGGTCATTTCAATCTGGTTGTTGGTAATTCTAATAAGCAAAGCAATTTAATACAAGGTTTATCTTGGGTGGTGGAAAGGTGAAGAGATCTCTACATCGATCAGAATTTTAAGAGTTTACGGAGAGGACTTCAGTTAAGAATCCAGTCCCGATGGTCTCAGCAGCACACTGCTCTCTCAAGACTGCATCCCTCAAGTGTCCCCTCATTCTGAATAGTGGGCACATTGTGCAGAGTGGGACAAGGCAGAGGTATGAGAAGCCTCCGATTGCCCAGTTCCAGTTTGAGGGTCAACCAGTGATCCTGTCCTCTCAATGACCTTCCCACTGATGGAGCATTTAACTCCTCTCAGTCACCGGAAGCAAGTCCTAACTATGGTGGCACCTCTGTATCTTTTCTGTTAGGGATTATTCTGGTCTGTGATGACAGACTCATCTGTCCTCAGTAGGGAGCATAAAAGCAGAGAGGGAGTCAAAAGCCTCTTGTCTAGGACTGCCTGAGAACTCACCCAATGGGAACTTTAAATCTATGTCCTAGTTTGGAACCTTCCTTTCTGAACAAAGTACTCTAGAGGTTTGACCATTCTGTTTACATTATCTGTCCTATTCATTTCCTATTCAATAGGTTTGGTTTATTGTGTCATATCTATTTCTCAGGATATCAGTGGAATAGTTTTCTCACTCAGTTATTCGAACACACTGAGCCTTTTAGAAGGCACTATCAGCTCTGGAGACAGTGTGAAAAGAATCAACTGGCAAGGTTTTGCCCTGACTTGAACTTTCAGTGTTTTTCATATGCCACCAAATCCTTATAGGTTGCTGTTATTTGGTATCTTGAGTAACAACTCAAAAAATGAGTAACTCCTGTCAGCTTAGAGGGCTTAGCTAGGAAAGATGAGTCTAGCAGTTTCTGATGAAATTTTTAAATATATCTTTCTCTGATGAAGCTGTTTTCAGAAAAGAAAGAAAATTATTTTACTGCCTCCCCTAGCTGCCCCAAAGACATGGACACCATCCTTAACATTTTAGAGCTTTGTCATTCCTGGGCATAGCATGACACATTTAGTAGGTGCTTATTAAATTTTCTTGAGTAAAAAGAATATATGGGCTCTCAACTTTCAGGAAGGTCACTCATCTTGATTTTTTCTGAATGTATTTGGGATTATTCATTAACAAAGAATGTATGTAGACATCCTTCCATCTTTGTATTTCCCTTTTCTCTTCTTTAGTTTCCAAGAGTTTGGATAAGTCATTCCTATCATTCTCATTTTCCACGATCTAATATTATGATTATACTTTTTCCTAATTTATAATTCTAGTGGCCAATACTTGAGCTTTCTCTAGAGATTTTCCTGATGACTGTTAATGAGATGGGCATTGGGCCTCACTGTGTGCTCGGTATGGCATCTGGAATTTACATGTATCAAATAGTTGAATCTCTAAGTCAATCACATGCACCTATTGAACTTCTGCCACAGGCCAGACACAATTTCTAAGACTTAATATATAAAGGCAAATAAGAGACATCTTAGGGATTCTTACCTTGGGGGAGGTAAGTAATAGACAAGGAAACAAACAAATCTACCAAACAACACTAGGAGCTAGGTGTTAACTCATTTACCATTTACAGAAAAATGTGTAGCTTCATGAAGCTGTATCCTATCCAGGGCTTAAAACATCATAAATATGGGATTCAGGCCAAATCTCCTGGGCCATGAAGACCATACTCATTCCTCTGTCTCAAAGGGCTCTGGAGCATGTGGCCCATGGCTCCTTTTGTCATATTAAGCATGACTGGGCAGACTCTCATCCTCTGCCCTTAGAGAAGGAAATATGTCACTGTTATCAAGGAAGTACTGGGACTCTTTTCTCCTTGGAGCAAGGTCACGTCTTACTCACCTTGGCTAAGCTGCCTGGGCAGTTCAGCAATGCTGAACTGCAAACCCTTCTCCCTCTGCCCTCTCAAAATGGTCAGAAGGGAAAATTCTCCATCTGGGGTACTAATGAATACCTCACCATTTCATCATCTAACTTTTTAATGTTTAAAAGTATTCCACATAGAGAGCCTCCCTGGTGGCACAATGTGTCAAGCGCAGTGCTGTGGAGATTTCGGCAGCTGCTGCTACTGCACGAGTTCAATTGCCAGCCAGAGAGATTCCCACATGGAGCCGCAGACCTCTCCTGCCTAGCCTGCTATTCCCCTCAGCGGTGTATGTCGGTCGACCTGCCTGTTTTGCTCCCCACTCTGTCTCTGGTGAATCCTCTCACCACCCCACACCTCTGGCCTGCACCCCAGTTTGTATGCAAAAATAAATAAAACTTTAAAAAAAGTGTTCCACATAGAGAGGTAAAAATAAAGCTCTTTGTATAGGCTTAAGTATAAAGTAAGACACAGTTCAAGAAATATTTAACTTTAGAAAGTCAGACATCCCAGGAATAGATAAGACAGTCTTTGCACAAACTTAAAATTTACAGTAGCACTCAGGGCAGGGATTAATATTGATGCTAGTGGTTTAGTGAAGAAAAAGGAAAAAAAAAACTGGAACAGGAAATTCAGGTATTTATTTCAATTTTTTTTTTTTTTTTTACAAAGCATAAATCCTATCTAAGGGGAGGGGGAGAGATTTAATATAACTAGGAAGGAGGTCAAACTAAATCAAATAAGGCCAATTGTTTCCAATTTACGAAGTTAGTGGGATATATTCTCTAAGCGAGAGATCTCACAGAAATTTCTTAAAGTAAATCCTGAGTGGTGAAGGAGGAAAGTAAAAAATCCCCCCCAAATCAACAAAATACAACAGAGCAATCAACTTGGTCTAAAACTCTTTGCATTCTACAAAATGGACACCAGATGGCAGCACATAATAACAGCAACTTTGCAACTGTTTGTCTGAAGAAGCTTGATGGAAAATGGCCCTTAAAATAGTCGTTACCAGTATATGACTCATTTGAGTTCTAGATTTAACTCATTTATTTGTTCTAACATCAAAACTTTATATCCTGTGCACACCTACCTGTGTCTCTTTTAGATAGTGATTTGGAGGCAAAAGAAAATGTCAGGAAAATCTATGTATGATTACTCTGCGAATTTCACAATTTTGAGGACATTTAATTTTGTTATCTGACTTGGTCACAACGGATTTGACTTGATTCTGCACCAGTGGTGGGAGAGTAAGTGATTTACTCCAGTGTCCCTGACTGATTTATCAAAAAATCACTCGGACACTGACTCATTTTTAAATGGGTAATGAGTTTATTCTCTCTCATATCCTAAGCTTCTTGTAATTTGCCACTGCTAAACGTAGGTTCAGGAATCACTGAGGTACATCTGCATACTGTGTCAGATTGCAAAAAAAAAATGTAAAAGTTTTAGATATCCAAAGTTTGCAGTAGTTGCTAATTATAACACAGTTTATGAAGGAAATAATAATACTAAAGCAACCTTTTACAAATTAACTTCTCTATTCTCTAGTCTCCAAATCCTCCCTCCCATTCTCATTTTTGAACATAAAAAATATTAAGACAGATTCAGCCTGGAAGAACCTACTGGGATCCTAAGCAGCAAGTGCTTAAGAAAAAGTAAGGTCACCTTAAGAGGGTGCTTTGGAATCACCCTTTTTTTAAAAAAAAAAAAAAGACTTATTTATTTATGCATACAAGCTGGCGTACAGGCCAGAGGCATGGGGCGGCTAGAGGGTTCACCAGAGACAGAGTGGGGAGCAGAACAGGCAGATCGACCAAAATACATTGCTGAGGGGGACAGCAGGAGAGGCAGGAGAGGTCTGCAGCACCGTGTGGGCATCTCCCTAGCCAGGTGTCGAACTTGTGTGGCTGCTGCAGAACATGCCTCGCAGCTGCGGACAGCTCCACAGCTCAGAGCTTAGCTGCACCACCAGGAAGGCCCTGGAATCACCTTCTAAAGCAAGTCTATTCTGAGCAACAATTGGCAAAAAGAAAACAAAGAAAAAACAAGTCTGATAGCTGTGGACCTACGGTGAAATGGACACTAGTGGATATAATCAGCGCATTACTTTAATCCACATCTTTCCACACCCCTTTTCTATTTTTTTCATCCACAAAAACTTTCCATGCCCTTCTGAAGAGCAGAGTATGAAGTTGCCTGTGATAAGATGCAGAGATGGATGAGACAGAGAAGGGCAGGTTGGAATAAAGATGGAAAGAGGAGGATACGAAAATAACGCATATTCTGTCAGCTAAGTTTTATAAATTGTCGAAAGTAACTTTTTACAGGGGCCTCACAGAATTTCAGAGAAGCCTTCCAGTTTGGAGGCTGGAAGTTGCTAAACGATGGAATTCTTCAGTTTCATCAGGAAAGTGGAGAATATTTCAATGTTCATAATTAAAATTTAAAGTTAAATTCTGAAAGGATTCAGTTTTTAATCCTGCCTGTGTGTAACTGAGGAAATTTGTAGGACATCATTTTGAAATAAGGTTAAATTTATGGTTCTTTATAAATATAAAATATAGCTAATATATTTTCAGCTAAATTGTAGTTAAAATAACCTAAAATGTAGCTAATATATAACTTAATAAAATACGACACTCATTTCATCCATTCCTGTTCATATTTAGGGATAGGTGAAACTTTTCTTAAAGACAAAGAAAATGTATGAGTGAAGAAAACTAAAGAAAAAAGACCAGGAGAAGGGGGGGAGGATGAAAAATAAGGACATACAATTTGATGCGGATGATATGCCATGAGTTTATGAGTAGAAAACTTCATAGAGAGTAGTAAAATAATATTTGTTAAGTGACAATTGAAGCCCATGATACTGTTGATGATATATAATAAAATAACAGTTTGTTTTTTTCTCTGACCTCAAATGGCTTCAAACTATCCAGCTTCAACCAGGGCTAAATCCTCTGATGCAAACTACACAATAAGATTTAACAAGAAGGAGAGATTAATAGGAATGACCAAGTTTCTCCATTTATAAAATAGGAAGAAATAGCAGAGTCTATATTAAAGTATTATTTAAGTATACCAGCAAAGCATTTAACCAAGTGTTTGACAGGGTAAGCATCTATTAATATTGTTTATTAACTCAAAACTCATTAAAAAATTAAAGTACCTTGATATGCAAAGGACTATCAAAACTAATTTTACATTAAAAATAAAAATTACAGCAACTACGGTATACGTTTAAGTGTTACTAAATTCAAAGGAATAGAAATTGAAATTTTTTCAAGGTTATGACCAAACTGAACATTTTGTTCTTAGTGACAAAAACCATACAGATTCCTTGGGCAAGCAATAAGAGTCATTTAAAAATTAAAAAAAAAAGGTCAATGTGATTTAATCAAGTAATCCAGGCTTAGCATTTATCTTAAGAGAATATGTTTTAAAAATTATCAAGGTAGGAGGTTTACTGCAATTCTAACTATATTAGTATAAAACTGGCATCAACTTGATCAAACAAAGAAGAGAGTAGGAAGAATTTGCTATACTACAGTCCATTAACCTAGTGGAATATTATATGTTATTAAGCATATTAATTACATACATAATGTGCAATTTGTAATATGTTCATAATAAAATATTGAAAGCTCCACAAATAATAAAGTAAAATTATGGAAGAAGGACCTCCCTGGTGCCCAGGGGTTAAGTCTCAACACTTTCGACGTGAAGGCTCCCTGTGACAGCCTGAGTTCAATCCTGCCAGGGAGCAAACACATATGGCTCAGCAGACCTCTCCTGTCTTGCTGCTGCTCCCTTCAGCAGGGTGTTTGAGTAGATCTGCCTGTTTTGCTTCCCGCTCTGTCTCTGGTGAATCCTTTCGCCCTCTACCCGCATTCCTTCTATACCTCTGGCCTGAATCCCAGTTCTTCTACACAAAAACAATTAAATAAAATCTTTAAAATAAATAGAATAAATTTACAGAAGAATATGGATCTAATTTAAAGAGTCCTGACCACTGGGGACTTTCAATGACAAAGTAAACAGACATTGAGAGACTTAAAGGAGATATTTGCAAAGCCCAAAGTTTACAAGGATTACTACCTAGAAATATTAGGAATTCTCTGAAAACATAAGCAAGAAACAATAAAAAAAATTAAACATAGGCCATTCTCAGAATGCAGAATTTAAATTATCTAAATAGGTAAATTGATACTAAGTTGCAATACCAAGCCAAGGAATCCAAATAAATGCAGTACTATGTATTAATAGCATTATATAGTATTAATAAATGTAACACTCTTTAGTCAGCGATTCCATAATTGAATGAGTTATATAATGCCAAGTGCTGATGAGATTACAATGCAGTGGGATTTTTGTACATTGCAGAGGGAATATGGGCTGGTGCCCTCATTCAGGAGAAAATCTGGCAGCAGCACTCAATGGATTTATGAATGTGTGCACCCTCCTACCAAGCAATCCTTCACTCCTGGTATATTCCTCAGAGAGAAACCCTAACTTCAGATTCAGAGAGCAACATTTCTATCTGGTTTTTAGCATGGTGTTTGGGATTGAAGGAATTAGGGACAACTTGATGTCCACTACTGGAGGACTATGTAGAATTGGGTTTGTGGCCAAAATGGCCAAAATGGGCAATAGTTGGAAGAAATGAACTCATTTTAAATATAGCACGATAGACAGATTTCCAAACACTAACTCTGAATGAATGTAGTAAGAAAGAGAATGAGATTTATAACACAAAAGGGTTTACATAATGTAGAATACTTTTTCACATATACACAACTATGTGATATTTTCTGGAATGCCACACATGTAGACAAAAGTAAATATATATTTGGTGAACACATGTTCTAGAGAGAATTAAAGTGAAGATTGGAGATTGAGAATAAAGTCCAGCAAGATATCTTGCCAAGAATGGTGATAATGAAGCTACACACTGAAAAAAACAGTCAACTCAATTGTGTGCACCTGAGTTTAAATTAAAAAAAAAAAAAGAACTAAACTAAACTGTATATAACTTTAAATGAAAAAAGTTAAAAGAATATATAATGGCATGCAAACTGATTAAAATAACAATAAAGTGGAGTACAAATTAATGTTTATATGAATTTAGACTAAAACCCAGAACTGGTATGCAAACTGATTAAAGTACCAACAAATGAAATAAATACAAAATGGTATATACAGTGATTGTAACAACCTAAACATGCATTCACGTAAGTTGGTTAAGACAAGGGCCCTGTTCTTCAACTCAACTTTCTTTGACACCACCTTCTAGGGCAAACTTTTGTAAGGATGGTTTATGGATGGCTGATGGACAAGGATTCTTCACAAAACCACTATGAGGGGGCATCATCTTCTGTTCTTGGAATTCCTTTTAGAATCTCTCCTTCCTTGCACAAAGTTAGATGGTAAGACTGAAGTTCTCTCCTCTACCAAGCTCCAAGGAAAGGACTGAAGTGATAACTTAGACAAGTTCCTAAGCCCTGTTTTGTTTCTATTTGGACAGTAGACAAAATGTTCTCCAAATGGCTAGTGAAATAATGAGTACTGACTTACTCAGAAAGAGTCATCACTGTTCTCTGCACATTCCTGCCATGAGTTCCTATTTCAGGAGTGGAGTCTAGAGAAAAGGAGGACACTGGGCCACATTAGTCAAAGTCCATGAATCCCTTCAATTGTCCTTTCAGAGGCCAACTCAAAAGCCAGGTTTTCCATCATGGTGGGAACTAAACTAGACTCTTAAAACAAGCTTCTGTTTGATCTTGCCTCCTGCTCATCTCTCTTCTGGGTCTTTCCAGGGAGGGTTATTGTAGAGGGACAGTCTAGGAGAGGATTCAAGGTCCTGCTTGCCGCCCCAAAATAAGATGTAATAGGGGGAGAAAACAAAGTTTTCTCTTTAAAATTAAAATATTTTGAGAGCTGAAGTTATGGATGATTGTTTTCTCTGACTTATATTTATATATATATCTATATGTATATGCACCTGTTTCCCAATCTGAGCAATGTTTCCATACCTTTATAGATTGCATATTATATATATAACATACAAAGCTAAGATCTATATGAGAGGTAGCAAACATTCTCAAATGGAAAGAACTATTTGTAAATGTGCTATATGTAGAAAATATCTAGCTCCTTTCTGTACCCTCCTATAAACCTTTTTTTTTTTTCATTCAAGGTTTTTGCTGTTGCTGCATAGAAAGTCTCATTACCTTTTCTAATTTCTCTTACCTATCCTGTGATCATCTTGCCTCCAAATGCAACAATTTCTGACATTCTTATAAGGCATATATTTTACTATTCTCAAGTAATTTTTGTTTTGGCAACAAAGGAATCTCAATCTCAGTCCTTCAAAAAATTATGTTCTCAATATATTTTAGGGTGATTCATTTATACTGCAAATGAGTGCATTCATGTGTTAACCTCAGAAATCAAGAACTGTCACCTTATGTCTTTGAATTCTTATTTTTAAGGTTTCAAAATCCCAGGAGTGCTATAAAAACTTCATTAATATATTTTGCATAAAGTATGGAAAACTCTGTAGTTATGTTTAAAATATTGTTTATAGTGACAGCAGAGGGGAAATTTCTGATCTTGTATCACCAGGGGCCTTCTTTTCCTCACAAAAGCAAAGACAAAAATTGAGAGATGGGAACTAGAATAGATATATTAAAGCAAATTCAAGAAATTGTTACCTTAGTTTCTTTCCTCCATCTGCAATTTTAGCTTTTTGAAGATAACCTTCTTTTTCAACCATCTGTAAGAAGAGTGCATATGTTAAAACTGTGACAAACTCTTATGCATTTTCAGTTTGAAAGAACGTAGGCTTTCCAACAGCTATTGCAGTGATGGAAGTTTGCAGTCATAGTTCTCATTAATAATGCATATATAGCTTATGGGAAGTGCCTCCAAGATCATAGTCATTACAAGTCGTTAAATATCCAAAAGAAGGATCACAAAGAAGAATCAGAATGATTTGTTAGGTAGTGATACACCTTTACTCACTTTTTCCTTTAGAGATTGAATTCACTTGCTTATAAAACTGATTAAAATGATAAAACAAAGACAAATTTAACTTCTTCCTTCATTTTACTGACACTCCTTGGGAAAGTTACTCCTTTTCGTTCTTCATCCTCACTTCAGATGCCTGCTGAGGCAAGGGGATGGAACAATTCCATGGGGCTAGATGACTGAGCCAGCTGAACAACAGAAGGGCATTTACAACAGTGACATTTCTTATATTCCATTCAGCTACTAAGAGAAGCTCTAGTTAGCTTTTCTCAATATCTTCTTCCTTGAAGTGGGCTTGTTTCCTCTCCTATTTGTATTATTGGCTTTCATTGCTTATACAGCTGCAGGTTTCTTAAAGGAGAGTTAACAATTCATTATTACTCTGCAGAGGTTTATAAGGAATGCTAGCCTAAATAAATTTGCAAAGCAAACTGTGATATATTGACTCCCAGCAAAGTCTAAAATAGGTGTTTTAATTTCTTAACACCCAATTTCTACCTTTCCCATTCTGACCCATACTACCGGTCTCAAATCCTTACCTGTGCTCCATATTTTCACTCTTGATGAACCCACCAATATCCTTCTCCCCAATTCTATATGCTAGAAACTTTAAGAAGTCACCTGCCCACTACAGAAAACCACAATCTCCAGTGCCACTCTTATACTCTCCCCGAGTTTGATATTCTACTCCACCATGTCTCTCTCTCCCAAACTCTGAAATATGAGACATACACTTTAAATTGCCTCTGTCTATTGTTGGAGTCCTTCCATGAAGGATTCTGCAGTCTCTTTTAGGTGCCCCTGTCCTAAATCTCCATTTCATTCTGCCATTATTACTATCATAAACCTCATTGGACCATAGCGTAATTGTTATGTCTGTACCTCTGCTGTGACTCTACCTTCCACACCTGGATTCCCAGCACCTCAAGTACTTGCTAGCACCAACAGTCACAATAATAAACATTGTTTGAACACATGAATGGAAGAATGAATGTCTATTTATATCTTTTTTTTTAAAGACTGATTTACTTATGCATACAAGCTGGGGTGCACCCAGAGATGTGGGGTGGTGAGAGGATTTAACAGAGACAGAGTGGGGAGCAGAACAGGCAGATTGACTGAAGTACACTGCTGAGGAGAGCAGCAGGTGAGGCAGGAGAGGTCTGCTGTGCCATGTGGGTATCTCCCTGGCCGGGTATCGAACTCAGGCTGCAGTGGCTCTGGACAGCTTCATAGTGCTGCACTTAACCTGCTGTGCCACCAGGGAGGCCCGCTATTTAAATCTTTATAGGAAAATGGACCAGCCAAAAAACTCCACCTCATTATGACAGGGAAAGCAAGCCATGTTTGGGGATAAATGAGTAGCTCTAAGTCACTAAAACTTCATGAAAGAATTGACTATTTAGAAGACTCTCTGATATAGGTGAAATCTTCCCTGATTTGTTCATTATTATATTCATTATTATAGATTTAAATTTCAAAATGCATTTTATAAATATATTTTTGAATAAATGATGATAAAGATATGATAATTGATGATAATAGCAAAGTATTTTCCACATGTATATATATTTTCAGAAAACTTCCTTTACTTTAGCATGTTCTCCACAAGTCTGAAAGAGTATAAGGAAGCTTTCTTGGGTAATTTTTGGAATTGTGATGTTCACTGGTATCTTTTATGTATTTAGAAACATTTATTCATTTGCTTTTCCCTCCTTTTTTCTTTGTATGCTGCCTCTTTTTCTTGGGGATCTTAGATCTTGCCAGGGAATCTTATTTATATATTCCCTAAAAACCCATATAATAAGCTTTGTGTTTAACTCTGGACCTCACTGGTTTCTACAAAGATTTGGAAGAAAGATGTTTTCAATGTCAATTAGCACCACAGAGGAGGTCCCTGTCTTTAGGAATGTTTATTGAGAAATTCTGTTGTGCAACCATAGACAAAGTTTATTGCTTTATTTAAACTTTCTTGTAATGAAAATAAAAGTTACCAAAAACCCAAATTTCTCTATCAAAAGCTACAAAACCTCTCAAGCCATCATAACAATTGATGCATGCATTCTCTGTTAAAAATAGTGCCTTTTTTTTTAAACTTAAAAAATGTTCATTAAAAGACCACTGGGTGGACACTTAGTACCCAAAGATGTATTTTTGATGCATTTCTCTAAAAGGAAAAGGGAAAAGTTGAAGGAAAAAAAAAAATAATACTCTTTCAGGGATACTTGAGCGACATACTTTAAGATTCTCTCTCTGCACATATCTGAGTAATGTTTTCTCCAGACAATACAAGGCCTTTCTGGAATGCCTGAGATTGATGCCAGAAACAGATTTTTTTTTAATCTTAGGACCCTATAAATATGACATAATTGTCATCAAAGAGGTTAAGCCAGTTCATATGATCTTGGGTCAATGCAATGGAGTTGCCTTGTCTATATCAAAGTTCCAGAAAAAGAAAGGGAGAAGAAAGTGAACTGCTAGTTGATAATTTTCTCTTTATCAGCTTCCAAAGTCCAAACTGCCTTCCAGTATAAGAAGCTAAGAATACTTTTATGTATGTTTGCCAACTACTGTACATAATCTTACATATCTACATGTATCTACAAGTACATTTCCACATGTTGATGTACACATGTAGAAACAGGATCAGATATTAATTTCTCTCTAACATCATTTTCATGCATTGTTTCGTTTTTTCACTCTTCTAATTCTTCCAACAAATTTTCAATTAGTAATGCCATTTTCCCCTAAATTTCAGCTGTTCTGTTCAAAAGGGAACTGCATAGATTAATAGGACAGAGTTAATCTTACAGCATCTTATACCCTCATGAGTTCACATTCAATATACTCCTTCTCTCTACTCCTCCAACAATCTCAGAGATAGAGTCTAGATTTTCCATGGAATAGAATACTTCGATCAGACTTCCTACACTGAAAGCACTGCATTATTTTAAATCCCATGCTGGCCAGCAAAGTTTCCATGAGGTAGATTTAAATATTATTCCTTTGCCATCATGTTTTGAATGATCTCACAATGATCAAGGTACTAGGAATCAGTAGTTCTGAGAAAATCATAGAAGTTAAAAGAAGTATTAGGCAAGTAAGAGATTGTATTTATTTTGGATCTAGGTCCATGAAAGGCACCTTATTGGGTATTTTAATAATTATTCCCACTTTTTTTTTAGGCCCATGACCTGGGGATAATGAGCTATGAATTATAATAGAAAATATTGGTCATCTAGAACTCAGATGGTCTTGTCTGTAATAATTTACAAATTATGTAAAACTTCAACCCAAGTTCAAGGCCAACTTGAAGTTCTTTGAAGTAGTAGCACTCCCTAAGCTATGCCCACTTAAGAAGTGTTAACTAATCACTAGATGTTGAATCTGACTTCTTGAGTTATTGGTTAACATCCTTTAGAAGCCCTATTTTACATTAAGTGGCAGGAAATTTCAGCGATTTGTCCAGATTGGATGCCAACTGGCCTGCTAGCAGTGAGGGAGTACTCTGCAGACACAACTGTGCTAGATGCAGATGAGAAGAATGAACGGCAATGGGGGCCTTCCTGGTGACTCAGAGGTTAAAGTGTCAACTCTGTCAAGCTATCACCAGCCACTGTGGCATCAGTTTGATCCCAGACCAGGGCGCTGACGCACATAGCGCAGCAGAACTATCCTGTCTTGACCACTGCCCCCTTCAGCAGTGTATTCAGTAGATCCACCTGTTGTGCTCCCCACTCTGTCTCTGGTGAATCCTCTCACCCCCTGCACCTCTGGCCTATACCCCAGTTCTCATATACATTAAAAAAAAAAAGAATGAATAGCAGTAAGATGCCCAGGTAACACCTGTTTATCAACTGAAGTTGGAGGCAGTCGACAAGCCGGAAGAGTTGAAGACAAACTTTGATTGATGGTGACACTCAAGGCAGAAAGATGAGCCTATAAACATTTATATCAATACCACAATTTTTCACATGAAGGAAAGCTTCATGTTCTCAGATTTTAAAAAAGTGTAATTAAAAGCAATAAGCTTTCATTTATACCAGTCCTCCAAAAAAAAATCTGCAAAAACACTTGCTTATAAATGGAAAATAACTGAATATAAGACTTTTACCAAATTGTGATGAAAAGGGATTGTTTTTTAATACCAAAACCAAATACATTTCCTCTGCTGATGTATTTGTTATTGTTCTTTCCCTCTTTGTTTCCATTCTGTGTTCACTGGCAACCTCTGACCCCTCACTCAGCTTTGTAGATCCTCAGATATAGAATGTGGGATCAATTATTCAATGTCAGTATATCCCCATTATAAGTGTATAAATTAGAATTATAGCGTGCCCATCAGACTTTGGTTATTTTGAGATAGTCCTAAAGAATCATAATATCTATAAAATATGATAGTATTGATAAATGTAATTTTTATTTATCCACATAGCAAAAGAGGCTTCTGTCCTGAATGGAGTGAGCCTTCCAAAATAGCCCACCTTGTAAAACTCTCTGTATGACTGACTGACTTACTCCTAAGAGAACTTGCATTATTGTTCTATAAACACAAAATTATGCCACTATAATTTTCAAGTGGATTTAACATTTTAATTATTTTACTATTATAATGAAGCACTTACTGTGTTACTTTTAAAAAACTTTTAATAGATCACAGTTCTTTGTTGGTAATCTGGTTGTCTCAGTAATTTACATTATGAAGCAGAGAATGAAGGCACCTCTGACTATATCATTCTACCACAAATGATATTCTGTTTTCCTTCTTCAATCTCTTTACTTTAATCTCTCTTTTTACTTCTCTATTACCCAAAGAGATATTTGTCTTTCTTTTATCAAATGGATTTATTATTAACTAATTTTAAATAAAATAATTATATATATGTTGTACATGTTTTGAGTTATACACAATGATTAATAGTTTAGCTAATTGAACTATCTATCTCTGCACGTAGTTACCTTTTGAAGCCCTTTTCATTATTTTTTAAATATTTATTTATGCATACAAGAACTGGGGTGTAGGCCAGAGGTGTGGGGTGGTGAGAGGATTCACCAGAGACAGAGCAGGGAGCAGAACAGGCAGATCAACTGAAGTACATTCCTGAGGGGAGCAGCAGGAGAGGTCTGCTGTTCCACATGGGAATCTCCCTGGCCGGGTATCGAACTCATGCTTCAAGTGGCTGCAGATAGCTTCACAGTGCTGAGACTTAACCAGTTGTGCACCCAGAGAGGCCCTCTAAACCCTTTTTATATTGAAAGCACATGAGATTTAAATTTAGTAGATTTTTCAGTATATAGGACATTTATTGCTAGCTCTAATCAGCATGAAGCATATTAGCTCTGGAGCACCTAACAACATTGACTTTTTTCCTCTTGACTTTGCCTTCAGGTTGTAACATTGTATTTTTGGGGACAACTGCCTATATTTTTCCTCTCAGTCTCTAATTATTTCCATACTCCACCTTTCCTCCTATAGCACATCTGCTTAATATGTGTGTAGCTTGTGGCAGACACAATCCATTAAGAATACAAAAAAAAGCAGAGAGAAAAAAATCCCTAGGTTAAAGATTTACTTTATCTGGAAAACATATCAAATACTATTTTTTTCAGTTTTAAATTAATAATTTTAGAATTACTTACATATAGTTCAAGATTTAAATATGATGCTTTCAGAGAAATATGGTCTTGCATACATAAATACTTTTAAATGTGCTTGTTTTTAAAAAGTGATAAACCAATACCATTAACTTGGGTACAATGATTAGATGAAAAAGGAAATCAGAAGAAAAAGCAAAGAAAAATGATTGTGTGTAATGCACAAAGGAGTAACTAAAATTCTTCCAGAGTTCTCCTTGAGAAGCTGATCTTGATTTTGGTGTCATAGTTATGTATACTTTGCTCATTGCCACTTATTTAAACTCCATAATAAACTTGTTTCCCAATTTTCCCTTGATTTTCTCCCTCTTTTTCTCTCTTTTAGGAAGGGTGAACATTTTGACCTTTGGGGTTCTACTAAATATATCATAAATTGTTCTTCAAGCATTGGATTTGCAAATCATACTATGTTTTGTCAAGTGCTTCTCCCTTCCCTTGTCCCATTTTAACCTTCATACATCCGATTTATTTTGCTCTAGCTTGTCAAAATATCATCTTGAAAAAAGTTATTGTTGGATTTTAAGAATCCCCATAGACTTTTATCGTGTAGCCAGTGTGTTTCATTTGGCCACAAACAGATATTCCAGGTTCTGTTTGGAAAATGGACTGATGAGGCATGTCTGAAGAACTTTCTTCAGTTTTCTGGAGGTGCTTCCTGTATCTCACCTTTTCTTACTTCTCAGTTTCTTCTTCTCTGAATTCTATTCCTTTGTGTCTTCGATTTAAATTTGTTGCACTTTTTTTTTTTTTTTTTTGCCTGTCTTTGGAATTCAGTGAGAAAGGTTTTCCTGGTTACTGTCTGGACAGCTTATTAGCATAATTCAATTGTTTTGTTATAACTTAATCACAGTCTAGGCAGTAGCGAAGATTGCTCAATGTTAATAGACCTTCCTTCTTGTGTATGTTCCTTTTTCCTACTCTAGAGTTAAATGAATTTCAAATGTGGGGTGGATGGGAGAATTTGTTTTAACCTGTTCCTGTGTTGTGATGGTTTCTAAACTCCTCACCATCACCCCAAGGTTCTTCAAGGCATGAGTACCTCCTATGTCTCCCATTCTCTCTGACTCATTTGCCCACTGGAACCAATTCTGTATTTTTGTAGTTCTTTGAATATGACAACTTTGTTCTGATCTTCATACCCTTACATTTGCTGTTCTGTTTCCATCAATCTCTTCCAGTTCTTTGCTTGGCAAACTCTATCCATCCAGCAAATCTCAGTTTAAATGCCTCTATCAAAACAGGTTTTTCAGGCTATTTTAAGTTCGGCACTCCCTCTCTCATAGAAATTATTTTTCTGCTGTCAGAGCATGTTTTGTAATTTGTACACACAATGATGCCTTTCTATGTTTGGTTAGTACTTCCCTTCACCCACAGACTGGAAAATGGAAGCTCCTCTTTGAGAAAAGTATATGAATACCCAGCATATCATTGCATACCAAAAACCCACCACTGCTCCCAGCACACGGATGGCCTCAACAAGTACTGGAAATTATAAACACAATCTTATTTAAAGAAAGGAAGGACACATGAAACAATGAAAAATTGAAGATGGTTTCTATTAGATATATTAAATTATATAACTTAGTATTAACATACCACCAACTTGAAGTTCTGGGAGGATGTTATTTCAGAAAACCTAATTTTATCATACCAAAGTAGAATTTTGAAAGACTAAAAGGCTTTTGGAATTGTTTTGTAATTTAAGGAAGGTACAGCCTGATTAATAGAATTATTCCCCCAAAGTGTTTGCTCTTTGTTTTAAAATAAGAAAACACTGGATGCTCACAATGTCTTTCATCCTCAAAGCCCTAACAAGTATTAATTAATCCACAAAATGATATCTGGCTCCAAAAGGTAGAATCTGTGACTTAAGGTTTATCTGCAAAAGCCTGCTTTGCCTCCAAGCCATGGCAACTTCCTGAGCTCTGTCCTCCAAATCCTCTGAGCTCAGGAGGTAGCAGATGATTCTCTAAAACCCGCCACAGGCTTTTGACTCCTGCAGGGTTATCCATAGACATGTCTCATACTCTTTTGATAAAAAATAAAGAAGATAAAGATTTAACATGTTATAAACAGGGCTGTTCTTGAACATTTCTTTAGGAGAAAAAGGGAAAGTGCCCTGAAAACAATTAGATCTCATAAACAACTATAAAATGGAATATACAATATCAGGAAAAAAATGCATATTAGTATATTTGACATTTCAATTCTAAAATTTTCACTGCATTACAGCACTTGTTAAGCAATCACACAGATTCTCAGAAAATGATTTAGGTCTCTTGCCCTGAAAGCATGTGGATTTATATGC
The DNA here is from genome assembly GCA_004024925.1 of Scalopus aquaticus. NCBI lineage: Eukaryota > Metazoa > Chordata > Mammalia > Eulipotyphla > Talpidae > Scalopus > Scalopus aquaticus. The sequence goes on along the minus strand of PVIJ01001482.1, from coordinate 137,954 downwards.
CATGTGGCATAAATGGCGTCACCTGTCATGCACTGGGTAGTTTCCACCATGAGATTATAGAGTCCAATTAAGGGTGGTTTTTTGCCAAGATTCAAAATAAATCCATTATTCGTCTGTTTAACTACATTGATTACAATCTACCTTATTAAAGGGAACATTGAGATGTAAAGCATGCCTAACAATGGCGCTATCATCTATTGGAGTATCCACAATGGCAGATTCTATTTGGAATGAGAAGCATTTTCCTCCAAAGGGGGTGGATCTAATGAGATACATTTGCCAATTATGTCTAAAGCCAAAATCTCTCATAATTACTGGAAAATGTTCAGGGAAGTTCTGAATATGAGACATAAAGGAAATAAGATTTATATAGCACAAATCATTGAAAGAAATAAGCTTGAGGATTTATACAGCAAAAATAATGATTAATAACATGAGCTTAAAAGATTTTTATTATTCTCTAAAGTGTTTTAATACACATTACTTATAGATAGTATCTCATCCCATTGCCATGAGTGTAATAGATAGTGCCAAAAGAAACTAAAGCAAGAACCTATGGGTGACTCTGGAAGCAACAATGAGGAATGAGGGAAGGAAGTAGCATTGGAGAGTTAAAAGCAAGCAGAATGACAGATTTGTTGAAAAAATATACATGTAAGCCTAGCATACATAAGGCTAAATTAGTCCAATGTGAAGAAAACTTTACAGGTTCTGAAAAAAGATCCAACTCTTGATATAAATGGTAGTGGATAGTTAAAAATTAATAAAAATTTGTTGTTTGGGGAAACTTGATTATTTTTGCAGTCCTATCATAATGGATTAATTCATAAATAAGAGTTGTGGGGGGAAAGATCAGCATTTCTGTCTTCAAAATAATATTAAATAAGCAATTTAATTCAAGAAGAAATTGTGAATAAAAGTTGAATGTAACCTATGTTCACAAGATAGAGCAAGATAAATTAGTACCAAAGAGAGGATCCAGGGAAACCCAAATCAGGAATAGGAAACAAATTTTTTGGTAGTTCTGACACTTTATCGAGCTAGTCACTGTGCATATTTTGTGTGTGTGTGTGTGTGTGTGTGTGTGTGTGTGTTTGTGTATGTCTGTGGATGACAGAGAGAGAGTGAGCAAGTTAAGGCACTTAAATTGTGCTTTAGCGTCTATTTAGCAATGCCAGTTTCCTTCTCAATGCCAGCTTCAAAGTTATATGTCCAAAGATACAGTATTACTCTCTATTAATAGAGTATTATTATTAATTATTATCATTATTAAATTGAGTATTCATAATTTGGGATATTCAAATGGACTCTACAGAGTCAAGACAGCAACCAAGGATGAGTGAGCAAACAAATAACCTTCGTGTTAGGAAGGTAAATTGAGAAAATCATTTCTGGATATTTTCATTGTTTCTTTAATATCCACCTAGATATAGCACAAATATACCATTAGTGATTAAATTTGAATAATAACCATTCTTTCAAAATTAATAATCCATACTTCATAGTTACTTTTTTATGCAAAAATTATTAAGATACATTAAAAGGACATTATTCAACTATAGTTACATATTTATAATTACACATATATTTGTACATGTAGATTTACATGCATCAATTGCATATGTATATAAAATATACACACAAACTCAAATAGTTAATTTTATCTCACTTTTGTCACATTTCATCAAGTGCTTTAGAGCACACATTTATGTGTGCTAAACTCACAATATACTTATCTTTTATAACTTCTTATATGTATCTTATTTATTCTATAATGCATATTTTCTGGGAAGAGAAACAATTACTTTTGTATTCATTGGGCAGCACTATTGTGCCAGGCCATACAGGAAATCCTGATAAGAAAACAATGGCTGAGCCATAGTCTAACCTCAAATAGCTTATAGTTCAGTGAAGAGAGATAAAAAAGGAAATGAATTAGTGTGATGGGGCAAGAAAGAGGCAAGAGTAAATTGTTATTGGGAGACCAAAAAAAAGAAAGGATACTTAATTCAAAGTTGAGGAATCAGAGAAGTATCCCAGAGAAAATGTTCTATAAGTTGAGATCTGAGCCATTAATTTTGGCAAGAAGATCTTGCTATACCTATTCATATTGAAAAATTGGTTTTCACTGTGACTAGCAGACACATATTTTTTGACATCACCATCAGTAATATTTTTAATATCTTATTTTTAAATTTACTGATGAACATGTCTTTCCTGAACACACACTAAAGCCAAAAACAATATAAAAGAAAATATGACATAATAAAGAAAACAGAAGTCATAGTCCTGGCCTTCAAATTATTTACCATTTACCTATGGAACAAATAACAACACAAAAGAATGCTGGGATGAAGGAAATATAATTGTTATAGAAAATTCAAGTTCCTTTAATGTAAGAGTCATCCCTTAATCATATTACCACTCCTGCCTTAAGAGGATGTGTTTGGGAATAGATAATAATTAGGTAAATCAGTCTATGGACATGATGCTATAGAAAAGAGGAAGTCATTGAAAGTGTTTATAAGAAGAATGACACAATAAAGAAGGCTATTTAAAGAAGGCTGTTGTACATGATCAGAGGGAGGGACATGATGGAGTTCGGTGAGTAAATGTGAGGTGTGAGATGTGAAGCATTTGAAGGACTAGGCAAGGATGTGTATATACTCATGGAGAAAAGCATGGGCACCATATCCATTGTGAAAAAAACATTTCTGGAAATGGTTACTTAAATGAAGGATCATTGGAAAAATAAAAGATCCAAAGAAAATAGGATCTGAGTTCAGATATGTAATTGCTAATAATATATCCAATGGAAAAGAGAATTGATTTAGAAAGATGATAAGTGTGGATTTAACCTGGGAGATTTCCATTTCTCAGATGACAACAAGACCTACTAGGAAAATTGGCTATCTAGAATTTAAAGGTATAGCATGAAATAAAGCAGGAAAGCAAACAAGTTTAGGTCTGTGTATTATAAGCTCAGAAGTAAATCAAAAGCCATTAACTCTGATATGTACATTCATTTAACATGCATTTACTGAGTTCTTACCATGGTTTAATAATTGTTATAATCACAGAATAGAGTTATGAACATCAGAGAAAATGCTCCTGTACTCACATATCATTTTAATGAAATGACAAACAAATGAAAATAAATTGTACAGTATGCAGTACAACAGTAAGCTGTATGGAGAAAGAGAGGAGCATATTTGAAAGTGGTAAATATTGTGGTTTATTTTTAAGGGATATTAATAAAGACATCTTGAAAGATGATATTAAACAGAGATGCAAAATAAATGAAGGAATGAATCTCAGAAATTTCTGGGCACCAAATGAATTATTTTGTACCTGACAGAAGAGAAGGTAGATGACCCTGTAGGGGAATAAGGACATCTGGTTGAAGCACAGATGGTCAGAAGAGGAGAGGTCAGGCCAGAACAGTAACTTGGACCTGTAGGATCTGGTGATTCTTGGACATTTTCAGTGTTTTATGTGGGAGAGAGTAGAAGTCAGTTAGGAATTTGAGCAATGGAATGACATAATATATAAATGGTAAGAGGAGAACTGACTCTGGATGTATTTTGAAGATAGAGAAAACAAGGTTTCACTTTATGTTATAATAGAAACAAAGGAGCAAAAATGACTTTTGAGAATTGTGGTTGAAGCACCAGGAAGAATGGAGTTAGCAACTTGTGTAATGGATAAGATGAGGAAAAGTATATCAGGGAGCAAATTCAGGATCAGCTTAGGATGTGTTAAGCTTCAGATGTATGCTGGACACACACAGTGTTTCAGGTATTCTTCCTAGTCATTAGAACCATAAACAAAAATGGAGGAAAAAAATCTCCTTATGAGCACATGAATTTAGCATCTATTGATAAGGGGTTGAGTTGTCATTACAGAAAGTCGACATTTGCAGTAGGCTCCCAGTGATTCCTACTTCCTCTTAGTATGGCCTTATATAATCCCTTCTCCTTTGGTTTAACTTCCTTCTGACCAAGAGACCATGGCAAATTTGAAGGGATATCACTTCCATGATTATGTTGCAAGTGATTTCAAATTCTCTCTTATAGGAGACTATTTAACTTTCTCAATTTATATGCTTTTGAGGAGTAAGCATTTGTGTTGGAGAAGCCCATATGACAAGAAACTGGGAACACTGTCTAGAAAAAGAGGATCTGAACCCAACAAATATACAGATCCTTCTCAGTCAAGCCTTCACATGACCCCAATTCTGGCTTAAACCATGATTGCAACCTTAGACTCTGAGTTAGAGGACTCTGTTGGATTATACTTGGCTGCCTGACCCACAGAAACACAATGTCATTTAATGTGCTCTTTTCTTAGTTGTTGAGTTTTGGGAGAATTTAATTTATAGTATAGTACTGAAACAAAATAACCACTTACCAGTTGTTCCAGTGGAGTGATGATATCTTTCAAAACATGCTGTGAGTGATTTCTTCTATGCCGAGATATCTGAAAAAATAAAATTAAAATGACCATGTTAAGAATCATTCAAGAAGGTGAATGAAGTAGAAATAAAATGAGGAGCAATTGTTTTGGACCCAGATGAATTTGAATGAAATGTCTATTCAAACTCAGCAGACTTAACAATATCTCATAGTTCATATGCTCTTCTTACTGTATAATCTTGACACTCCTCTAATCAAGTGATACGGTCTATGTACTTCCATTTTAAACCTAGGCATACCCTTAAACTTGTTTCAACCAAAATGTATGGCAGAAGGGACACCATAGGACTTAAGAGAATTAGAGCATGAAAATGTCATGTACATCACCCTTGTTCTTTTGGAATCCTCACATTTGAAAAATGTCCACCATGTTGTGATTAAGTCCAAGTCAGCCCACTCAAAGTAACCACAGTGAGAGGTTTTATAGGTTTTCTGTCTGACAGACTAGCTGAGCTTTCAGCAGAAAAACAGTATTCACCACCAATCTTATGAATTAAAGTATCTACTAACCACAGCCTCTCCCGATGATTGAGTACACCACAGTCTTCCAGTCTTCCCACCAGAGGTCTCAAATATTGTGTAGTACACACAAGCTATTCCCACTAGGCTTTGTCTGAATGTTTTTACCAGATTCCATATGCACAAAAGACTACTTGCTTAATTATCTGTATTTAAGGTGATTTGCAATACTGTAATAGTCATTGAAACAAAAGATTTGATATTGAAACACAAATGTATATGAAATGACTTGAGTTCAGCTTTTTCAAAGTAACTTTTATTGATTTTCATGTCTTATATTATTCAGAAGTATTTAAATATACAATAATCATATGACAAGTGTTTTTGGTTCAAATTTCTTTAAATGTCTCATTATTATTTTTCCTAAAGAATAAATATTGACAAATTTTGTAATAAAATAAAAAGAGAGGGAATTTATAATTAAATTTCCTATTATTTGATAAATTGAAGCTCTTGTAAACAATGCTATTTCAATAAATTCACATTTTCCAGTATTTTATATGAAGGGCACAAAGAGATGGGGAGGGATGGTCAGGAAAGGGGGAGCGAGAAATACAGAGACAGAGATAGAGATGAAGAATTAAACAAAATAGGCCTTAGTGCTATGTCTAAAAAAGAACTTCGGGTTCCCTTGGCTCCGGTTACTGGCACATGTAACTGACTAAAGGAATTAGGATCGGTGTCTCCTAAATTTGAAGAAATTGAATTACCAAAGAAAATCAGAAGGCTTGCTAAACATTCCTGACTCCATACAACCCTTGATCTCCACATTTGCTCCACAAAAACTGAATTATGAACACAGTATATCCTCCAACGAGGCAATTCCCTCAATGCCCACTTCAGATGTGGCCTATGAAGGATAAGGGAGAAGGGCGAGCTTTCAGAAAGCAGAAACAGAAAGGTTGATGAACACTGATCGTGGGGAATTCTCCCAGGATGAAGGCGCAAGAAAGCCAGAAACTGTCTCCACTGTCAGGGCAGGGCTCTTACAGGGCTTATCCAGCAGGATTTAATGGCAACTTTATTCCAGTGATGACTGTTTACCATTCTTTCCTTTACAAGAGGAATTGTGGTTTGTTTGTTTTTCCATTTATTAAGTCCTTGCTCTAGCATTGTCCACTTATTAAGTCCTTGCTCTAGCATAGTCTACTACACGTGATGGGAAAAGCGAGGCAGATAGCTTGTATTTCAATTTGTAAACACTTAACGCCCCTGTAAAGAAATTGAGCCTAACCAGGATGCTATGTATCACCAGAAACTCCAATATTGAAGCTTCATAGAGTCACTGAATGGAAATTTGAGTTGCTGCCTTTGGGGATGGGGATGGGGATGGATATATTTCTAACCATTGCAAGACAGATGTAAAACTAATAACACACGCTGAAGGAGAGAGAGATTATGGCAGAACCTCACGGTTGATCACCTAAATTCTGTTCTCTCTTCCTTGGCACACATCTAGACAACTTTTTGTATGCTGCCATATAGTTATGAGAGACTATGTGACTCATTTAAACCAATGGAATGTGAGCAGAAACAATGAGAACCGCTCCCTGACCAAAGTTGTTATCCACCCAGTCAGTGCTTCCCCTCCACGTTCTATTGTTCCTCTTATACTCCTGAGAGTACACATGGAAGGAGGACTACAGGGAGATGAAGATGAAAGATGTAATAATTTGGGCCTTGACTCACCAAGAGAAAAGCCAGTTAAAGACCAGGAAAACCCACTTCATTTTATTTAGTAATACTTTTATTTTTGGAACAAGTTTATACTTGCAGAGAACACAGAACGTTCCTGTAGAAAATATCTAACTGTTAAATAGTGATAAGTTAACCTAAGTATAAATAATATAATTAAATAAGTACTATGTTGAATCAAGTATGTAAAGCCCCACATATGTAGTATGTGTATGGCTAAAGTTTGGGAAACAAATTATAATGGGAAGAAATTGGAACAGAAATAGGAATTGTCTCCATGATATAAACAAGACTTCAAGTGGAGAAATATAGAATAGTACTATCTAACACTTACTAGTATTCAACACTATTTGCCAGGCACTGTTCTAAGAGTTACAAATATATAAAAAAACATTTAATTCTTACCCAAACCTTAGAGATTAGTAATTACCCCCTTTTATAAATGTAGAAACAAAGACATAGTTTATGTAGTTTTGAAAATCGTTAGCCAGTAAAAGGCAGATATAATATTTTTACCCAGATCTAAGTCCTCCGATAATGCAGTCATTGCTTCTCTATCCGTATAAACTACATGTGGGAAGGCAATAACTAAATTCTTGCAAAATTACAGAGTTTAGATCCCTTGTCTGTATAAGGGGATATTTTCAATGTAGAAATTTGAAGGGTCAAACTTACAAATGTGTATATGTTCACATAGGAAGAGAGAAATCAGGTTTCTAATCTGTCATGAATCAACTTAATATTCCTTTAGGGAAAGTAATATTGCTGATCATTTCTAAAATCAATAAGCTAGTCAATCTATCATGCCCAACTGAGTTATGAAAATATAGGAAAAAAAGAGAAATTTCATCACTTGTCTTTTGCTTTAATGCTCTTCTCAGTAAGGTATTAGGCACAGAAATATGTTTTCATCCAAATCAGATTGTGTTGACTGAGACTTATGATTTAGGAAATTCTAGAGGGAAAATTGTTCAATTGTCTTGCATGGATATCAAAGAAAGTTAGGAAGTTATTTCAAAAGACTCATCTTTGTGCAATACACTTAACTGAAATTATAAAGACAATTTGAGGTTAATCAAGATGGCTAAAGGGAAAAAAGACTATTATAAGCCATTAAACAGAAACACAGACAAATGGAATAGAATGGAAAGTCCAGAAATAAAATCACACATATATGGTCAACTATTCTATGCCAAAGGAGCAAAGAATATACACCGGAACAAAGAAAGTCTCTTCACAAATGGTGGTGGGGAAATGGGACACCCACATGCAAAAGAATGAAACTAGACTACTACTCAGATCATATATAAAAGTTAACTCAAAGTTGATAAAATACTTGGATGCTATATCTGAAACCATAAAATATATAGAAGAAAGCACAGGTAAAACATTACATGACATAAACTTCAGAAATATTTTGAGAACTCATCTCTAGAAGCATGGAAAACAAAGGAGAATATAAACAGCTGTTATTACATCTAACTAAAAAGCTTTTGTACAGTAAAGCAGACAGTAACCAAAATGAAGAGACACCTTAGTGAACGGGAGAAAATATCTGCACACAATATATCTGATAAGAGACTGATAATAAAAATCTATAAAGAACTCTTACAACTCAACAAAAACAAAATAAACAACCCAATCAAAAATGGACAGAAAAGCTAAATAGATACTTCTCCAAAGAGGACATGCAAATGGTTAACGAGTATATGAAAAATCAGTTCACAACTACTTATTATCATGGAAATGCAAATCAAAACCACAATGAGATACCACCTCACACTTATGAGAATGGACCATATTAAAAACAAGCAAACAGAAAACCAGAAACAATAAGCACTGGCAGAAAACAACTCTTACACATCTGCAGGGAATGTAAGTGATCCAGCCACTATGGAAAGCTGTGTTTCGATTTCTTAAAACAATGGATCTGCCACATGTCTCAACTATTCAATTCCTAGGAATCTACCCAAAGAATGCAAAAACTCTATTTCAAAAGGAAAGCTGCACTCCTATGTTTGTTGCAGCACTATTTACAACAGCCAAGCTATGGTAACACCCTCAATGCCACCAAACAGATGAATGGATCAAGATGTGGTCTATATACTCAATGGAATACAACTCAACATTCAAAAAAAGATAAACTCATGTCATTTGAGGCAACATGAATGGAGCTGGGAGGGATGATGCTAAGCAAGATAAATCAGAAGCAAAAAAGAAATATTGGATGGTATCTGATTTGGAATATAGAGAATTCATCAAAGGGTCAAAGACAAATTTTGAAAGCTGATATAGATCTGAGGCATTCAGGATGGGAGGGGAAAATATGAAAACAGGGGAATATGAAGAGCACAAGGATCTACGATGATGGATTAGGGTGCTTTGCTGGTAGGAGAACTATGGTGATCACACCTGAAGGGAGAAATTACATACTGTCAAAAAATTAACAACAATGTAAGAAAAAAAATATTCCATACTAAAAAATAATAAAATTACATTACTACCTAAAAAAATCTTAATAGCATATACATAATTATTAATAGTTTATTAGTATTATTTGATAATATTTTTAATCATTATGGGACATCTTGAGAAATAATCCCACTTAAAATATTAGATGTTCTCATACACCATGAATTTTACTCAGTAAACATTTCATGTTTTGTATACTCCTAGACCAGTAAATTCTAAGAAAAATGTTCCGAATATACTTATTTATTCAAAATACACCTGATATATTAAATATCTTTAACTTAGTACTGCAAAAAGAGTAGTTTAATTTGGACAATTCTAATTTTTTTCTCAAGAATTTCAGAACTTATAAATACACCTAATATCAAATAGCTACTCCTTCTTCAACAAATTATTCCTGGATAAGATTCACATTTCTGCAACGATGGGCTCTGTTGTTTGATCTTAGCTCCTTTTTATTTTTGCAGGAATTATTAATTAATCTTTGCCTTTGGAAAATCTGAATCTAATAATAATATTAGCAGTAACTTGATACAACTTAAATACATTATATTCTCTGTGGATTACAGAAACATTTGTTTTGAGGAAGCTTTCAAATATGGTTTTTATGTGTCTGCTTTCTTTTTTCTTTCCAAATGTTCTGAAATAGTATACAGATCCTCCCTCTAAACATAAGTGGATATATATATACACCACATATTTAAGTGTTCACAGTCTGATTATTTTAAATGATTTCAATATTGTTTTGTAATTCCTATTTGAGAATTTTATGAATTGCTACTTCTCAATTTACTTCCAATATTTTAGCTAAAACAGGCCTTGAAAATTCAAGTTTCTCTGTCCTATTTACTAAGAATGTTACTTAACAGTTTCTTTCTAAGTGACACGGTTATGTCTTACACTGTTGTACTATCACAGTATTCTACATCTTAAGCAACTCAGCTTGTATAATAAATACCTGAGATAAAGGCAACCCTTCCTGAGGAGGGAAAATTAAAATCTCATCTATTTTTCAGTAATACTACCTTCCTACTGACTCATGATGGTTAGTAAATAGGAATGATTTGTAGCTATCACTGAAAAAACTTGAAATACAGATGCCTCTGGCTTCAGTTCTTTTAAATCCAATATTGATGTATCACAGATTTTTCATCAAATCTGTGCATCTGCCCGTCTTTATCACCACCTCCATTCTTCTTGTTTCCACTCCTCCTCTGCCTGACCCCAGGTTCTTTAGCTGTCTAACTGTAAAAAGCAAAGTGGAAAAATACAGGATTCAGGATGTGCAATGCATATTTTCCTTAAATTTCCTCTTTGTTCTTTGAATATGCATCATTAAGTTTTTCAGATTAACTTTTCCTCCAAAAAGAGGAATTTTAAAAGTCACTTTTTCAAAGTGTCTTCATTTTTTCTTCCATTCAGTTTTCATTTTTATCTATTTAAAGAATATGAAACTGATGGGAGAGAGCAGGACTTGATATATTATAAACTGTAAAAATAACAGAATTTGGGCATATTATTTTCCTTGTGTAGGAGAGTCTACTATGAAAGTTATACATAAACATGAAACATTCCACACAGCTCTGATTTTAAATAGATTACCATTTTTGATGAAAGTTTATATCTTGTGGCCTAGAATTGAAATAAAATCGCTTGAATAAAAGCATTAGTTTGTTCCAACATTTTCACAGACATGTATATTTTCTGAGGCTTATTCCCATTAGCAACCTCCCTGGATACTTGGATGAAAAACAGAAATAAATCTGTGGTTAACTTTAGTTTTTATCTTCATGCTTTCTCCAAAGATTTTTTGGTATATACCAATTTTTATGTTGAAATATTCATTTGTTTTGCCACATTCTTTTTCTTAAATCTATTATAATCAGATATTAAGGAAAATTAGTGAAGCTTTTTTTTAATGTGGAAATGTAGTTAATTCCTGTGCTCACAGTTTGCTATTTAGAAATCATAAACATTAATTTAAGGATGGCTGTATATTTTTTAATCATGTATACGTGGTAGGTAACTGCTTTTGAGGGGGAAAAAAAAGTAAAGATATGAGTGAGTATATAACTTACCGTGCATTTAATTTTCTAATTTTACCTACTTGTAAACACATCTAAAATACATTCAGGTCTCGTAACTATTCAACTTCTAACTAAATGTATCTTTCATTGTCCTAATGGGAGATAATGGTGTAAATTACAGGAAAAAAACAAATCATTCTGTTTTATTCTTATTAATGTTCCCCAATTATGTTTGTGCTAACATTTGTATTCTCCTTCTCCCTCTCCCCACAATGACATTCAATTGCCATAGTGGGCATCATAAGCAAATGTCCCCTTTTTGTCTTTGGCTCTCCCCCAAGCCTTTTAAGGTCATATATTGTCAGTCAGAAAGACACTCTTCTCTCTTTTATCTACTGCAGAGAATTAGAGGAGAATAGTAAAATGACATATTAAAGTTTATCAGCATTTTTTTGTTTGTTGAATATTTTTTGGTTACCTTCTGGGTTACCTCCCATGCTCACTTTCAAACCTTGGGTAAATAGAGTTGAGTTAACTTCATCTTCAACCATAGTTTCCTGTCTCCCAGACAGCCAAAGGGAAACACTCATAGGAGAGATTATAACTCCTTAACATTTTCCCTTGTTTTATTTAGTTCCAGTCACAGGTGTTCCTCCAAGAAGAACCTCAATCTGCCTCACAACTTCCAACTTAAATAAGTTAATTACAATCATGAACCACCTAACAAAGTTTTGGTCAAGAAAGGACCACATGCAAGACTGTGGACCCTATATGGAGCCTAGGTGTGTAGTAGACTATACCCTGTAGGTTTGTGTAAGTGCACTCAATATTATCTGTATAATGACAAGATAGCCTAACAAATGTATTCCCATCATTAAGGAACTCATCAGTGTATATTTAGTGTATACATTTCCTTGTTTATTACTAAATTCCATTCCCTTTAGTTCTCTTTCTTTTTGCATGCTTACAGTACAATATTCCTCTCCAAGAGTTTTCTCAGCCTGGGATGTATTATTCATATAGAATTTGGATACATCACAATTTTAGCCTTCAAACATACTCTAAGATAAAAACTACCAAAACCAAAACCAAAGAGATACCTGGGTAATGCAATTTTCTATATTTGTCCTATGCAAACTGAAGTTTTATATTGCCTTAATTTTTAGTTTACCTTTTATTTTCCCTATGCTATGGATTTCTCAATTGTTTTCTTATTGTTATTTATATCTTTTACATTACTGTGTATTCCCCATAAGTTACCCACCACCGAATCACTCATGAACCATCACCACAGTCCCTTGTGCTCTTTTCTCCCCCCTTTTGAGCCCTTATCTTCCCCCTCCCTAGCTGAATGTCTCTCTCTTATTTGGTTCCCCTATATTTCTGTTATAAGTGCAACCATTCAATATTTTTCTCTTTCTTTCTGGCTTATTTCACTGAATTTCTCAATTGTTTTAATGAGATATTTATAATGAGAAACTAATGCCCAAACAGATAAACATTTTATTCCACTCATACTTTACTCTCCACCTTCTCCATCCCCATTTTATAGTCTCCATTCTACAGTGATGTTTCTAGGGTATAGTTTTGTCTAAAACTTTGTTTCTCTATATTCTACTTAAAAGTAAAACCATTCCAGTATCTGTCTTTCTTCTGACATATTTTGTTTAGCACAACTTCCTTTAATACATACATGGTTTTGTAAATGGCAAACGTTCCTCTTATTTTATAGCTGAGTAGTATTCCATTGTGTGTTTGTGTATAAATGTTTGTGTATACATGTGTGTGTGTGTGTGTGTGTGTGTGTATCTAACACCTTAATCTACTAATCTGTCTTTGGACACTTAAATTGTTTCCATAACTTGGCTATTTTAAACATAGCTGAAATGAGCATAGGAGTATATATATTTGGACTGTTTTTTACATCTATTTCATTTATTTCTGCCCTAATTATTTCCTTCCTTCTACTGTCCTTTGGACTTTTTCCTTCTTTTTCTAGTTATTTAAGGTATAAAGTTAGATTATTTTTTGAACTCTTTCTTGTTTCTTGACATGGACCCATGTTGCTATATATTTTCCTCTTAGCACTGCTTTTACTAATAGTTTCGGGTAGGTTGTGTTTCACATTCGTCTCCATGTACTTTTTAACTTCTGCATTAATCCAATAGCTATTCAGTAGTATTTTGCTTAGTCTTCACATATTAGAGGTTTCCCTGGCTTTCCTTTTGTGGCTGATTTCTAGTTTGATACCACTTTGATTGGAGAAGATACATAATATGATTTTAACTTCAATAAATTTATGACACTTCTTATGTGAACCAACATATGGTCTATCCTGGAGAATGCTCCTTGTGCACTTGAGAACACATACTCACTTATTTTTTGGGGGAGGAGGGACAGTGATCTATAAATGTCTATTAAGCCCATATGCTCTAATTTCTTGTTTATGGCCTGTTTCCCTATGATTTTCTGTTTGTTTATCTTTCCATTGGTAAAAGAAGGGTGTTGAAGTCTCCTATTACTATTCTTAGATGCCTATGTCTGATTTCAGGTTTATTATGGTTGCCTTACATGTTTTGTTTTTCCTTTATTTTGTACATATACATTGATGGGTGTTTTGTCTTCCTGATAATCCCTTAATCATTATATAATGTCCATCTCTGTCTCTTGTTCCCTTTCTTATCTGAAAATTTATATTATCTGACATATATATGATTGTGCCTGTGTTTATTTTGCACCCCATTTGTTTGTAGGATTATTTCCCAACTATTTACTTTGAGTCTGCTTATTCTGGAACTTGATGTGTCTCCTGAAGACAGCAGGAAGTTGGGTTTTGTTTTCTGATTCAAGAAGTCACTCTGAATGTTTTGATTGCTGAGTTCTCCATCCTTTAGGGTGATTATTGATATATGAGTATTTGCTACTTTCATTTTTGTCAATAGTTTTCTAATTCTATCTATATTCTTGTTCAGTTTGTTGTGGATTTTTTTCTTTAAATTAGAAAGGAGAGCATCTTTTAACATTCCTTATAGATAAAAGTGGCACATTATAGTACTGGCACTTCTGTTTGTCTTTATTCTGGAAAGCCCTTTATTTTTCCTTCATATCTGAAGGAAACTCTTGCAGGATATAGGATACAATATTTAGGGCTGGCAATTTTTATCTTTAAGTGTTTTGAATACACCATTCCATTCTCTTCTTTCCTGTAGTGTTTCTTCAGACAAGTCTGATGTATGCTTGATTGAAGTTCTTTTAGAGATTACCAGTTTTTTTCCCCTAGCCTCTTCCAGTATTCTTTGTTTGTCTTGAACTCTTGGTAGCTTCATGACCTTGTGTTTTGTTGCAGGTCTCACAGTATTTAGAAAACCAGGTTTTCTTTGAGCTTCACCCCCCAGATTTGAGACATTTTCCTATATTATTTCCTTGAATTAGTTCTCTGTTTCCTTCTCTCTTTTCCCCTTTTTTAATAACCATATCCTTATATAGCCTTTCCTAAAGGAAATGGGTAGTTCTCAAATGTTAATTTTTGTCTTTTTATTTCTCTTCCTTCTGCAGTTTCTCTTTCTTCTTCTTTCTCTGGGCCTTTCGTGTATTATTATCTTCAAGGTCACTGATTTGATCCTCCACTTGACCTATTCTGCTTCCCAATATTTCTACAAAATTTTTGATCTCTCTATTTATCTTTCTACATTATGCAATTCCATTATTTTCTTATTTAAAATATCAGCTTCTATTTTCTGTTCGTTAATTTTAGTTCTCATGACATTCATTTATTTTTCTAGATTTCGTTATAGCTCTCTGATTAGTTTTTCAGAGTTCTCTTTTATCACTTTGACTTACATTTCTGCATTTTTCTTCCACTTCTTTGAATTTCTTTATGAAGGCAATTTTGAACTCTCTATATGATAGGAAGATAAAATCTTTCATAGCTTTGTGGTTGGATTCTGGAGAGTTGTTCTCTCTTTGTGATGACATATTTTCTTAAGGGTTCAAGTTGCCATGAGTTGTTTTTTTTTTTTTTCCTTTCCTTTTTTTTTTTTTGTCTGCCCATTTTGGTATAGATTTTGCTATTTTTAAAATATGTTGTAGTAACTTAAAGATTGAAACTACTTCTACCTTTCCAGCCAGTTATGTCATGGTTTTATATGAGTTTAGATTTTTTTTTTCTTTCTGGACTTCTGCATGTCTGGAGATCTGTTAAATTCAAATCAGGGAATTTAGAGGGGGGTCTGTAGGTCTCCAGTCACTTGTTTAAGTGCTCTGGTGGTGTCTGGCTCACATCTGAGGCATCAACAAATAGCCTTCCTCTCTGGGATTCCAGACCTAAGAGTCGGTTGTCTTTGCACATTCTCAGTGAAACTCACAAAGACCAGAAGAGTCCAGAGGAGTGGGAGAAAGGGTGCACAACCCAGTGCACTGTCCTTGTTTTTACACTGGAGACCCATGCCTGCTGGAACTATCCCAGCTCTTCCATATATTTTTATTCAGTCAAGAGTGTATACTCTGTACTGTTCAGCTCTCTCCTGCTCAGGGCTGCTGACCACGTGGTTACTCAAGTGATTGTTATGCAGTTTGTACTGCAAACTCCAGAGCTCTAAGGCATCTCTCTCCACCCACCTCATATTAATGAAGCGTGAAACTCCCATGTGCCCCTTTTGGTGCAGTCTTCCTGGTCTCTAATGTGGGAGAGGTGCTTTACTTTGGCCCCACGTTACCGGATGCTCTAGGTACTGTACCTCATGGGTTAATCAAGATGATCCTCTGGGGAGTGAAGCAGTGAAGATGATCCTCCTGGGAGTGGTCATCTTGGACCCCTTCATAACACATCAGTGGTATTATATTTAAAGCATTATATAATTTCTCATAGTCACAGACAGTTACTGCTATTAGTAGATAAAATAGCTTATCCATTTCTTTAATTCCTTATAACATAGATATCTAGTCTGCTGGTATAAACAAAATAGAATAGTTTAGAGAGTAGATTAATATAGATGGGTATCTAGAATACATGGGCCAAATTAGCATTTTCTCCACAATTGAAATTCACATTTTATCTTTTAAATGAAAAGGATTTAAGACAGAAAAAAACAAAACCAAGAAAGCTATCTCACAAGAAACTAAAAAAAAAAAAAAAGCAAAATATAAAAACAATTATTGAGGAGCTAAATGATTAAAATGGCCTATCTACATTTTTAGCCAATAAAGCAAATCATTGTCAAATCAATTTGGCTATGTTGGACAGAAACAACCTATATCCAATTTCATCGTGCTTGACTAGATATTCTCAGTAAATTAGAATTAGGTGTTATATTTAGCCTCAGATTTAAGTCCCTTTCACTGCTCAGATGGACTTAAGTTGAAATATCAGTTTACTTCTTAAGGTGCATGGTCAAGCACTGAAGAAGAAATTCTCTTTTTTCAAGAAAACTATTAACCATGATATTAAGTTTGGTCCATCATATGTAAAGTTAGGCAGATATTTACCTCATTCAGAGTTGTTTAATCTATTAATATCTTCTCTCCTACATCATTATTTCTTAATGCAAAGGAGGAAATGTGTTAACTGAAAATGTTCTGTGTGGAAAGTTCACTTTTAAAAGCTTGGTGGAAGACATCACTTTTAACGACTGTATCATTCTTCAAGAATAAACATATCACTGGTCAAATATCAACAGTATGCATATTGATGCCCTTGTCATTTTTAGCTACTATCTAATAATTGTATCTTTACAGTTTCCTCCCTTCTTCTTCAGTTATCTTTGAAGTTTTCAGAGACCCCAAGCTCACCTTCTGCTGCTGAAAACACAGATTAAGTCCTGAAGGTTAATCCAACTCAGCAGGATTGAAGGATGGCACTTTTCCTTGGTCGTAAGTATGTTGGCTCAGGCCAGACAGCTGTTAGGACATTCTCCTCTGGGAATCATGCCCTCAACACCCACCGTTGATGCACATACATGGTCTACTGGCTGCCGACTTCTCTGCCCATCTGCTCAAATGGCATGGTGCCCACTCACAAGTTGGCTGGATCCTTGCCCTTAGTGTGTAGGTGCCAGGCAATGATGAGTTTAGATGGGCAGCCTGCATAATACTACAAGCGACAATTTTTTTCTTTCTCTCTCTGAACAATATCTGTTCTTTGTGCATTCTCTGAGAGAAACACTTGTGTTTCTTCATTGCTATTTATACCTGTGGACACATGTGGTCTTGTCCAGGTAAGGGTACAAATGTGCCTGCCCATCATGCTACCAATGATAAGACAAAAAGAGAGAACTTACAGAATCCAAAATGTCAAGTTCTAACACTAAAATGGGTCAGACTGTAAAATTCCTGACCACCTGGAATCTGTCAGAAGAAATTTACCATGGCTGTAAGTACAGCAGACCTCTTACAGATAGCAATGGCACCAGGAAATAGCTTAAGTTACAACACTTCTTGTCTGTTGCAGCTCCAGCACAAACTGCTTGTCTTGCATTGAAAAGGCACATACAAGAGCAAACAAAATAAATCAAACTAAAACAACCAGCTTAATGGAAACCCAATTTATTAGCTCATTGCGGCAAGGAAGCAAGTTATGATATTCAGACCTCAGAAATAACCCTGACTGGAGGTCCTAATGGAAGGAAAAAGAAATCAAAATAGCATCTCTCTTTCCAATGTTCAACAAACCCATGGAGAGGAATAGATTGGCATAGGAGGTTGTGACTTTAATGATCCAAAGCATATGAATGCTTGTTAGCAGACAGCAGACAGACATAAGTAAGAACAACAGTAATGGCTGCATCTGCAGCCTGGCCTACTCAAACCAATCAGGCAGCATTGGAGAGCAGTGCTGGAAGGTATGTTAAAGCCATGTTTTCCTTGTGTGTTTATTTAAGGGTGATTGAATTCAGGGTGTTGTCAGTCTGCCTTGGAGAATGGTTATCTAATGTGTAGGCATGAACTTTCTCCCTGAATATGCTCTGTTGAGTCAGTTAGTTATGTGTGACTACTTGCTCTGTCCTAGTCTTTATATAGTGCCAAAATCCTCTAGTCCGTGTTCCAAAGGAATAGGGCCTAAAAACTTTTGGCTCCAGAATCAAATTAGGCTTCTCTGCTTCCATAGCCAGAAATGCACAAATACCCAATGGCCAAAACCAAAGAATTTGACATTGTGGAATGAATAGAGCTGTCATATATCACTAAAGTGTGGAAATATCTACTATTTGAAGTCAAGGCTACTTCAACATCTTCAGTAATCAGAACAGACTTCTTTGGACACCTTCATGGATTAGTCTGGCTTTTGATTGGGAATGTTTCTGGCAAGTTACTGATTGCAGATATCAGAAATGCAAGAACATACGGTTTATAAGAGAAAATCTGCTATATTTTTCTATCAAAAAATTATCAAAGGCAGCACATTTTCATAAAAGACAGATCTCTCACCCTGTTTTCCTTATTGTTAGTACCCTTCATGTTAGTACACTTGCTTAGATGTAAAAAGAGAACTAATCAAAGAAGTAAATTGGTGTAATTTGAAAAGTATTTGTATGAAACTGAATTTGCAATTAATTGGGCAGTTTCTAGTGTAAATAGATAAAGATAGGTATAATCATCCAAAACCCTTAAATCTAATTACTGTGTTATAACTATCAGAATTTCCAGAGCAAATATTTTCCTTCATGACTTACACTTTGAGGATATAAGTGACAATCACACAAAACTTATTGAAAATGATAAGTATATGTCCTGACAAGGGAGGGTAAAGGGAGGGTAAAGATGTTTTATTCATCTTAAATTCCACAGAATTTAGCATAGAGCAGTACACATGTTATGGAATTGGTCATTTCAAACTATATAGTGCATATTTATACATATGACCTATTATTTCACGTAATTTAAGAGTTTCAATAATCCACAAGGGCTCGCCTTTATTTTGTTAAGAATATATTTGTCTTTTCAAAATATGGATCAAGACAACAGTCTTTTCCAGATGTACTTCCATAATTTCTTATAGCAGATTTTACAACCATCCCTATGAAATAAGATTGAATTTTGAAAATGACTCTCTCCATTAATCTACAGTTAAAATACTCATAGTAGTTAGATAATAATTCTCTTTTCTTAGTAGTATGTTTTATGCTTGGGATTAGCCTCCTTTTCTTGAGGGAAAAACTGGCAAATATACACACACACACACACACACACACACACACACACGAATATAACTAAAGGTAGATATATATATATATATATACATATATATTTTTTAATAGCATTGCACAATTTTGTAGATTATTACTTTGGACAAATGTGTGTTCTTTTATCACTTAACCTCTGGGTAAATTATTTAGTCTCTCAGTTCCTTTATTCCTTCACTTGTAAAATATGGCATAGGATAGTACTTACTCTTCATAGGATTACATAGGAATAAGAAATACACATAAAGCTTTGGCCACATGGTAAGTCTTAATTTTTATGATGTTCCCTATACCAACTGTATCATTATTCTTCCAGCATTCCTTCTATTAAGTGGGTAAATATATGAGAGTATATGTTTAGTCAACATTCAGCCAATACACTTATAAAATCATCTTTCATGTAGAAGTCATTTTAAAACAATTGTTTCCTTTACTTAAAAAATATTTCTTCCTAGAATATATCAAAAGTATGTTATTAGAAAAATATTTCCATATTCAAGTGGGTAGGATTAATTGGACATGCACACCAGGAAATGGGAACCTTGGGTCATCTTAGAATTCTATCTCCCAATCTCACTTCTGTGCTCAATGTGGCATGTCCCTTCCACATGCAAAGAATCCTTTCTTCTCATGATTCCAAATACTCTTATCAAAGTCCAAAGTCTTGTCATCTAAATCAAAATTCATTATCTCACCAGCTCAAAGACTAAATCTAGTCACCTCAATCTATATTTAAAACAAGTTGAACCTGATTGAGACCATTAAAGATTAAAGACAGGATTCAAACATTGGTAGTTTGGTGCTATAGCCAGTGGTGTTTAACAAATATTATATACTCTCCACCCTGTGAATTATTTGTGATTAATACCCTCATTGCATAGATGATAAATCTATGGCAAGTGAGAAAAGATCACAAGGTTAGTAAGGGCCAGACTAATCTGATTCAAAATACTATATGCTTGATTCCAAATCTTTTAAATGTTGACCCTACTACCTTTCAAAGTGAATATTCAACAAATACTTGTCTGACCAGTTTATTGATCTGTTTGGAGATCAAATGTAAGTGTAGTTATGTTTATTACACTTACATTCAACTTCACAACTTAGTTTCTATTTTCTATGTTCATCATATATTTCAGCTAAAGAATCTTTATAACCATCTTAACATTTTCTAAGATAAAAAAAATAGTAAAAATGCTTTGGAAATCAGGAAGTTGAATAGACTAAAGGTGCATCTATTTACTACTATAGTCACTAAAAATAGTGCTACAAATATTGATTTGGTGAGTCATGGAGCAGGAAAATTACTACCAATTATCCATCTGTTCTAGATATTATCTCAGATGAAGTAAAGATGCTAGAATGGATTGCTAGTTGTAAGTTGTATGTCAACCATATACTTCAATATTTCCTAGTTACTAAATATCACAAAAATCAGAGTAAAATAATAAAATCATATTTGTGAAGAATAAGAAGGTGGGCAAAAGTATGTAAAATATCTCAGAAAAATTTTGGAAGATAAAAAAAAAAGTTGCCATTACTTTGTAAAACGAAAGAAGCTGCAACCTCAAGTGTCTGTAGCAGAAGATGGGTTGATGACAAATGTGTTCATCAGTTCACCCCTTCCTATAGAACCTCTAAGAAACTCATCACTTTTTAGCATTAAGTACTATAAAAGACAAGATCAAGACTGCCTAAAAGAGCATCATTCAGATAGCTCACTCATCCCACAAACAGCCAGGTGACTCCTCCTAGATCTTCATGAAACAGACATTACACCAGGCAGCTTTCTGAATATTGATCAGAGTTACCTGGCATTGCAGAGGGAAGAGGAGGGTGGTTCCATAGACTCAGGGATTAATGTCTAAGCAATGACAACCTCAGCCTCCATTATCTCTCCATTTCCCCAAAATGCAAGGGACAAAAATATCTATCACTTTGTCTCAAAGAGTTGGTAATCTTCTCTTTAAGACTGAATGGTTCTAGGGCCTCCTTGGTGGCACAAGGGGTTCAGTCTCAGCACTCTGGAGCTATTGGCAGCCACTGCAGCACCAGTTCCATCCCTGGCCAGGGAGCTAACACACACAGCACAACAGACCTCTCCTGTCTTGCCCACTGCTCCCCTCAGCAGTGTATTTCAGCCAGTCCACCTGTTCTGCTCCCCACTCTGTCTCTGGTGAATCCTCTCACCCCCCCCAAACCCCTACACCTCTGGCCCACACCCCAGCTTAAAAAAAGACTGAATTTTTCCAAAGTCCCTCAGATACTGAAACTTTTTCAATGAAGTCAGTTTTTCATGCCCTACAGAGAGGTCTGAAAATAAACAAGTCCAGCATTCCAACTCTGAACACAGAGTCCATACAACATTTTAGTACCTCTAAAACTATGAATATGCAGATAGAGTTTATCAAATATTACAAATTAATATGTATAATGTAATATTTAATATGTATAACCTCTATAATAATATAGATATAATATAAATTAAGCCCTACCTTTAATGAAGCTAGTCTCTGGGGAATCTTAAATAGGAAGTAAGAATAATATCAAAACAATGAAATGTAAAAAGGAAGCCAAAGTAAAAAATATTTTTTTATAAAAGAACAGATGAAAACTTAAAAATACCATTGGTAAGTATATCAAGAGAACATAATGTGTAATTTTATGCATAAATATAGGTATAATAATAATAAGATACTTGACATTTAAAAATATAAATAAATCACCATAAGTTTTTGGAAGATAAGAATGATTAATATGTCAGAAAATAGTAGAAATAAAACAGAGAGATTAATCATAGAAAATAAGAATAAAAAGTATCTAGGCAGTTCAACATTTGCCTTATAAAAAATTCAAAATGGTAAAAAAAAAAACTACACAGGAAGAAATTTTAAACTAAAATCCCCCCAAAAATCCACAATTTTATATATGAATCTTCTGATTAAAAGAATCTACCAAGTGTCCAGTGTTTAATGAATTAATAATTAGACTTATGAATTTATTGAAGACTGGTGAGAGAGTTAGAGAGAGAAAACACATAAAAAAGATGAAAATGAGAATTGTATTGGACTTTTTTAAAATTGAGCAGAGGCTAGAAAAAATTTTTCAACATTATTTAAGAAGACAAGATTGTCCTATAATTACATCACTTGTTAAACTTCAATCAAAAGACAGAACTGAATATAGACATCTCTGAATATAAAAGACTCAAAGCATATTTCCATTACTTGTTATTTAGACACTACTGGAGGGAGGGCATTTGCAAAATGAAAGATCTGACCAAGAAATAGAAAGCATTGGAAATAAGGTCTAGAGACAGAGAAATATGGCAAAGAGAAATCAAATATTCACAGACGTGAGTCAGGTTAATAGTCTTAGGTCCAAATTGAAGCAAAAAGAGAGAGAGAGAATAATACTATTTTTTTTTAAGAAGCCATATGTTATTCATTGTTTCAGTGTTTGAGAAAAAGACAGAGAGACTTGACAGATTTGCTTTGGAAAAAGTACCTTATAGTATGATGAAATTTAAGGAAGTTAAACTAAGGCAAACAAACTTCAAAAAGTTGAATAAAACCACAATAATGCTCACTAGGCACTGAAACAAAAATAAAACGCCAAAACTGAGGGGAAGGATGAAGGTGTATAGTATAAGACATTAAACTATCATAACATAAAGTCAACACAAAATGCCTGAAATAGATAAATTAGGAAAAATTCAGTATATGCAGTGCATTCAAAGAATATGAAGGCTAATATAGAAACACAATAACAAAACTAAAGCTGAGTAGGGAGGTCAATGAGTAAATAGGCAGGGAAGCCAGAGGAAAGCTAGAAGAAAGGGAAGAGGGGGTCCAATGGGCTCCCAGGATTATGAGGTGCTGGTATGGTAGGTGTGGTGTTATAACATACAACTGCAGACCTGTGAACCTGTACTTCTGAATTATATACAGCATTATACGTATGCTCACCTCAATTTAAAAAGCATTAAGCCCTACCTTTAATGAAGCTAGTCTCTTACGGCATTATATGTATGCTCACCTCAATTTAAAAAGAAAGCTTCCTGGACTAATTTATGACTAATGACTTTAATAAAAATAAGTAGTGATTACAAATAAAGTTCAACATAGCTTTTAAATAATACAATTTTCTTCAAAAAATCTTGAGAAAGAGAACAAATATTTCTCATGTCTAATTAGACAAATGCCCATCTAAAACTCTGCAATCATCGTAAAAAGTCCCATTTCTCTATCATGTCCTTGAATACAAGTTGAATGCAAAAAGAATTATAATTCAAGAGAAACTATATTTTTCAAAATCATAATGATAGCAAGTAGTTGAGTCATACTCTGCATTAACCATTCAGCTGCACGATTTAAGGCAAATGACTTAACATGTATATATCTCAGTTTCCTTATCTACAAAATAGAGAAGATGATAGCTTATTTGCAGAGTTATAAGATGATTAAAAATATTAATATTTCTAAAATGCTTATTAAAGTACTTGATACTCAAAAGCATCTAAGTGCTCAATAAATGTTAGCTATTAATGTCAAAAGAACTCCTGTATTCTGAGCTACACCAGATGCTCTTCTAAAGTAGATTTGTCAGCCCTTCACTCTTAGGAATTCTGAGATTGCTAAATCACTCCCCAATGCACCTAACTCAGGGCAGTTAAGCAGTCAGGGTCAAAGGAGAAGACCTCTTATTCCCTCTGGGCTTGCTTCCTCTTGTCTAGTGAAGGTATTTTACACACACAAATGAGCCTTCCCAAGCAAATAGTCAACGAGTGAAATGTTCACATTTGCATTTAGCACCATATAAGCATTCATGCTGTTATTTAACCAGATGTTTATCTTTCTGGACAGTAAATAGAAGTGGCTGGGAAATAAACTCTTCGTTGTTATTAGAGGGTGAGGTGCCATTAGTTCCCTGATTCTGTGATGTCCATAGAAAGCTTTTCATGTTTGAAATCTTTACAGACACATACAAAGAAAAAGACAAAGTCCCTTCACTAGTCACCTACTTAAAACCTTTTCCTTTTCAAATCAAGGGAAGCTGCCAAAATGGTATTAATTTTTAAAAAATAACTCTCTCACTAATGCTCCCCTTGGATGAATAAAGAAAGAGTCTAATTTTGAGCCCATTTTTTATCCTCCATTGTGTATACACCACAAGGCAGAGTTAGCTCATTAGTGCTCTCGGCAAGGACCATCACTTTTAAATGATCAAAGTGTTTGTTTGGGGAGAAATCAGTCACAGAGAGTAATGGTTCCCAAACTGTGATCTTGAACATTTAGGGGAGAATCCTCTGTGGTTCATTTAGGAGATATTTTAAGGAAATTGTGAAGGCTGATAAAATATGGGACCAAGTGGGAATATTTTGGAGATAAAGGGACACAGAATGGTCATTATATTTGTTTGGGGACAGGGATTTGCAATCAGTAGCAGTTCAAAAACGAGGAAAAAGAAACTTAAATCAGCATATAAAACAGGTGCAAAACAAAGCTAAGAACCAATGATTTAGGTCATATGCTAAAAGGGAAATTTTATTACACACACACACACACACACACACACACACATATTACATATATATGTAATAATACTCTTAAAATGAAAATGATATATGCCTAAACTTTAAAATGGAAAATTTTAACTTAACCATTCCAAATATTTTTTTTACAGTGTAAAGAGCAAATTCATACTCTTTATAATTAGAGATGATTTAAATAGAGACTAAGTTTTAATCATAAACAAAGAAAAATGTAGTTTTGTTCCTATTTGTGCTCTTAAATTTCTTGTAATTCGTGACCTTAACACTGCTTTTTCTCATCCAGCCACAGTGAAAGACACACACAAAATAGCAGCAGTAATAAAGAAAGTTATGAATTATTTCTGAAGTTTGATCACAAGCTAAACAGAAACTCAATAGCAAAGTTCCTAAAATAAATGTATAAATATCCTTTACATGAGCTTGATGGGTTGTCATGTGCTTTTTTTGTTTGTTTATTTTTTTGTCAGAGAACAGGGCATGTTGCAGGAACAATTATAAGTTAATTTGGGGTCTTAGGTTAAAAAAGACAAGTTAATAATATGAAGTTTACAGGTCTTAGTGAAACTAGTGAAAATGGGATTAGAAAAATTTTAAGTGTATTTTTTAACCTTTCTTGTAAATTTAGGATAGAATACTTTTCTTTTTATGTTATGAAACACAACTTAAAATTTATGTTTAGGATAAACCACTTTCACATGATTTATGAAACTCTTTTCATGATACTGACAGAAGATAAATAGATTTTCTACAATAGCAATTAATAATGGGAGTCTAAAATACATGGAAGAGAGGGAAAAATTCATCGTATTAAGAAAACAAGGATATTTCTAGAGAAAAGATCTTAACTCTTTTTGTAAATCCAAAATAACTAAAGGAAACACACCTGCAAGTAATAATTTAGCAGGGAGGCACTGGGTAACACTCCTAGGAGATATTATAGAAAGTTATGAAGGGCAAAAGTTTGAAAAAAAAATCCCATGTGATTATGACCTGCTCCCATTCTTATCCTAGATTAAAAACAGTGAGAGAATCAAAAATTTAAAGCAAGGGAAAATGTAGTAAGAGTTCAATGTATGCGAGTTTCAATATGGTAGTAGTCAAAAGCAACAGGGTAAAGAAAATTTCAATACGATAAATTTGAAAAAAAGAAACTTAATTTTATTCTAAGGTAGAGATATATAAGTTCATCACTGAATCCCAAAATGAGCAAAATAACTGGCATATGGCAATGTGAATTTGAACATTAACATATCAATAAAATAGTTCACTTTATTTCTCAAAATGTCTTCATCTATATTATCCAATTTCATAAAAGTATAAATATTGTCTGATGCAGAGGGAATTGTTACATATACTTGGGAAGATGAAATTAAGCTAAAATTTAAATCAACATATTTTGGATTTTTTTCTGCGAGCAGGACATTGTGCTAGGTAATGCATAGGGCAGGTAGGATTAGAATGATAATAAATATTTACTCTCTACTTACAACCAAAATGTCATTTTCTACTAAATCAGTTTTTTAAATAGGTATCATTGATATTTTAAGTGAGGCTCAAAGATATAAAGTAATTAGACATTAGTTACCTAGGTATGTAATACTACATTAACGAACATTTCAGATGACATAGAGCAGAACCTGCCACTCTCTTTCCATTGGACCACTCTATCCCCAAATATGTAGGTAATGGATAAATAGAAATATGTATACATAATCCATATTGCTTTATTCATTTCAAAGTCATCAGAAGGAATTCCTAATAAGCAACTTAACTAAGTAAGTGTGTCTGGTCTGCAATCCCTCTTTTGACCATTCAAGTGCTATCCAATATTTTGAGGTCATGTTTATAACTTTCAGTTGATGCTGAAAGCACTTGTCCAGACTTTTGCCTCACCACGAATCTTGCCTTCTCTTTTTGTGTGTAACCCTTCACCCTGTCGAATGCTATTCTTTGCAATTCAGCTCACATGATACACTGCAGAATATAAGAAAGCAGAGCAACAAGCTGCATCAGTGGCTGTGTCATTTCAGGTTACATGTTTTTGTCCTTTCTTCAGGAGACATGGACTGCTGGAATGCTGACTTCCCCAGATGCAGCAGACTGCCATGGGCTGCTAGTCAAAGAGACAGAAGGAGCTCTGAAGAACAAGGGCAATCACAGCAGAAAAACTTCTGGGTTGCCTAATTTTACATTCCTGTCTGTTATTCTGCCATGCCAACTTGTGATTTATAAAGACTAACTTTTTATGTGGTTCCAACTTTAATCTTCAATTTAAGGACAGTGCCTTTTTCTTTTGGTCAATTTTGCTTCCAGTAAACAAACTTATAACAGCACAGCATTTTATCTTTAGCTTATAAAAGAAAAGAAAGACATCTAAAACAGAAACTACAGAATATTTTAGTGTACTGTTCTTACACTCAGACTGGAGTTGTTTGACTCTTTCAGTGTTTATACACTTTTATTAACTCTTTGTATGCTCCTGTTTCTTATCTGATCTTTTAGGTATACTTTTAATACATGTGAATATTTTTCAAAGATATATTTATATCAGTACAAAGACAAATAGTATGCTTTAATGGTACCCTGTGAAGTTGTTCCTATTTTCCTCATTGTTCCTGTTTCACAGAAATGTGACTTAAATATGAAAGAGAATTTAAATCTCTGCAATTCCAAGAACATCAACCTCTTTAACCTGATAACAACTAATCATCGATCATTAGTAAATAATTCAATGGTTGTTAGAGCTGGTCTTCAGAAATTAGGATAAGCAGATAGGAGAAAATTAGCAAGACTTTTGGGTATCTTCACTTCTTTTAGAGTTTGGAGATTGGCTCTTCTAATAGACTCAGCTTAGCTTCAGAAACAGTCCTAGTAGGAGCAAGAATAAACCAGACCTCTCTGTCCAATTATCTTGAGAGGCTGAAAATTCTCTATGTCCCTGAATATTCAGTGAGCAACTACCCTGAACCTCTGCTGACAGATCTAACTATGAGGTCCAAATATGAAAACTCTGCACCTCTTACCCACCCATTTTTTTTTTTACTTCTAGTATTGTCTTAATCTGTAAGATTGATTTTCCATCCTTAATAGCTAGACTTTGGTACTCTGATCATCCCCTATGATGAAGAGTGTCTGCCCTCAACCACACTTGGTTCCTGAAAGTCTACCTCCCCAGAGATCCTGTTCATTCTCTATTCCTGGAACTACATTATATTTTCAGTACTTCTGTTACTAGTAGGGTTCTATAAACAGGTATCTTAATTCAGAAAACTGAAATTCTATGTGATTTTGTCCCTGCAAGGTGCTTGAACCAATTGGTAAATGTCATTGCCTATATATTTCTGAATTTTTCACCATCAAAAATGTGCCTTACCAAAGTCAATTCCTGCAAATGTTTTAATTCCCACCCCAGTAGAAATTGAGTATTTCTG
The DNA here is from genome assembly GCA_004024925.1 of Scalopus aquaticus. NCBI lineage: Eukaryota > Metazoa > Chordata > Mammalia > Eulipotyphla > Talpidae > Scalopus > Scalopus aquaticus. The sequence continues at coordinate 109,604 of PVIJ01001482.1, read as the reverse complement.
ATAGATGGGAGCAAGAGAGAGAAGTTTATTAAGCCATACGGAGGATACCATTTATAATAACTCAGTATTCTCTGTTGTTCTCTCTCTCTCTCTCTCTCTCTCTCTCTCTCTCTCTCTCTCTCTCTCACACACACACACACACACACACACACACACACACACACACACACACACACTCCCCTTAGAGAAATGATTAGTGGAGAAAGTATTTTAAAATTATATATTTTTTAATATATATATATATATGAGCTATGTATAGATTTTCTATGATACAGAGGGAGCTGGAAACTTACAGGCAGAATAGAAAGTGAACATTTCTAGTTTCTTAATGCAAACTGGCTTTGTAGCACTATTGGATTCATAGGTTGAGTTTCAAAGCAAAGCTGGCCAATATAGTTGCTCCACTATAGGAAACTTTTAGTTTAGACTAAAAGTCTAACTTTGGGATCTTAAATATTTGGTATCCAGTGAGTGATAGAAACCACATTCTGATTTGTTAAGTTCTAGGTTGAGTTCAGGTATCTGTATTTTTAAAAGTTTCCCAAGTTATTCTTGTGATTAGTCAAATTTTGTAATTGCTGCACTAGAGAATGCTAATAATTTCTCTGGGTATCATTCATACTTACATCAGAGCAGTTCCCATTACAAGGGAGCTAACAAACCTACTTCAAGGATTTTTTTTGCACTGGTTTCTGTAAACTCCAAATTCATTGCAAAAGAAAAAAAAATGGTGATCCCAAAGTAGCATATTATGCAGTGTGACTAATACCACAGGTGGAAGCCATTGTCCAGAGTATGAGAAGAAATGCTAGGAGCAAGGCACTGTCCTGATGTATGTACTGAATGACCCTGGCCTTGAATTGTTCATAAAAAGGTAAGGAGAGAGATTATTTATATATATATATATATATATATATATATATATATATATATATATATATATATATGTGGATATATATAGTGCTTATATATATATATAGTGCTTATATCTCTCTTAAGTCATATCATCTTTGTCTCTTCTGTTTTCCTCAAAGGAAATTCCTCCCGAGGGCAATAGAGACAACTACAGCAGCTATGCCCAGTGACCAGCATCAAGGATTCATGAACATGAGATAAAGTAAAGGTAGTCTTGAGAAGTCCTAAGACAATGTAGGATAGTAAGAACACAGATATTTGATTACACAGACCTGGATTTAAGTCCTCGCAATATCACTTGCTCAATATGTGACTTTGGACAAGTTTGGTTTCTTGGTTTATAAAAGTGGTAAGACAAGCTTAGCTCATAGAGTATTTTTGGTGTTTAAATCTTCTATGCATGCAAAGTGCTAAGCCAAGTCCTGAACTCAAAATGCATATTTGATAAATATTTGATAAATATTTTAAATTTGAAATCTTTATTTTGTCTTTCCTAAAGAGGAATGATTTTGGAAAGAAAAGTCAACAATAAAAATTTATATAAAATAGCATCCCGCACAGGATTAACTATGATCTGGTCTAAGGAAAATATGCTGATTTTTACATTAATAAAGGAAGAAGCCTTCTCCAGTCAATTACAGCTTTGGTAATCAGTAGCTTGTTAAGGTAGGTATAGAAAATGTTTACTCATTGAAACTTCCTTTCCTCTTATGTACCTGCCTGATACACGAGTTTAAGGAATACAAAAATGGCAATTCTTATTGAACTAAATGATATTGGCCATTTGTGATTTTTGGTATCTAGTATACACTTGGCTTTTCTGAGAAATGCCTCTGCTCTACTTTATCCACCCAGTCAAAGTATATTTCCAACTAGTTTAAGGTTGTCCAATTCACTTTGCCCAGTGTCCAAGCCCATTTAAATATAACCATACAAAGTCTGGAACAGAATGTAAGGTACCATCTAGTAGTCCAAATCTCATGTTCTAAACATGTAAAATTATACACAGACTTTGCCTAGGAATTATATCAGAAGTAAGAAGTTCTAAACACCAGTCCACAAACCTTTCCAACATATAAATCATGCTATTATTATCACTGTTAAATCTTCTAGTAATCAAAAGAACTCTCAAATAATTTTTTCTGTGGGCATAACCATGGCAAGAACAGAGCTCTGGTTTGCAAATAAGAGAAGGTTTCAGTTGTTAGAGAGTGATTGCTATGTGGCAATTGCTTGTCCTTTACTTTTTACTTTATTCTTAAAACAACCCCTAGAAGTTACTGTTTTGTTAGTTGATTGGTTGGTTTTAGTGAGGAAAATGAGATAGAGGTTATAAAAAAACCCTAAATGTTTCTTGGTTAGCAAATGACTAATCCAAGATCTAAACCTAGTTGATCTATCACTTTCTCAACTCACAAGTCATATTGACCAGGGGAATGTCTTACCTGGTGAGACAAGCTGACTACAACTTTGGGCTAGTTAAACACTTGACAACTTACCCCACCTGTGAGACGGGGAGGTTGAAGCCAATGATCTCAAGACTAATATATTCTATGGATAGATACCCAAGAGAGGAATTGCTGGGCCATAGGGATGGAACTGGAAAGAATTATTCTAAGTGAATTAAGCCAGAAGGAAAAGACAAATACTGGATGGTTTCACTCATATGTGAGATCTAGAGAAACAAAACTAAGGATCAAAGACAAACTCTAAGACTGACTCTTGAAAGAAGACCACAGATCTGAGACATTTAGGAGGAGAGGGGAAGAGAGAGGGAAAGTAGAAAACAGGAGGGGAGGAGATCACAACGGAATATGGTAAAGGACTCTGGGTACTTTGGTGCTGGGAAAACTATGGTGACCACACCTGAAGGGAAAAATTCTATATTGAGAAAGAGCAAATAGGATATTTTTAAAAAGAAGACTAGAAAGTTCGGTTAGCATCTCTACAATACCTGGTGCAGAGATTTGTCTGCTTTCTTGGATGTCATATTCTTGACCTACATTGAGGTTCTCAAATATTTTTCACAGGACTTTTCACTTTTAAAAATGTGTGAAGTTCCTGAAAGATGCTAAAAGCCTTGCTAATGTGGTATATATCTAATAATATTTAGCACATTAGGAATTGAAACTGAGTAATTTAAAATATTTATGTATTAATCTGTTTATAAATAGTAAATGCATTATTAATATAAATAGCATATGATAACTAAAATAATTATTTTCAAAAACAAAGAAAAATATAGTTAGAAGAGAGTGTCAGTTTATATTTTTGCAAATGTCTGACTTAATAGGAGACAGCAGGAATATCTCATCTGTTTCTTCATTTACCCCACCATGATATCTCATACTATCTAGTCTCTGGAAGATTTTACTGTATATCTGGTGATAATTAGTGTTTAAAAGACAAATAATATCTTAAATTTGTTATGAAAATAAATTTGGCCTCTGGGCCCCCCTGAAAGAATGAGAAATCTCCAAGAATCTCCAGATAACCATTTGAGAATCACTGACATAGACACTGCCTGTCAGACCTAAAAGCACAACTACAGGAAGGAACGAACACATGAATATACAACAGAAAGTAAAACGTAGAAAAGTGCAAAAGCCCCTTTCTGTCATCAAATCTTGCAGTGAATATTCAGCATGTTGTCTGTCCTGAATGCAAACTCTCTTTGGTGGTAGTGGGAATAGCCTTTACCAATCCAATGAAATGGTCTTACCAGGTGGAGTACGAACCATAACCTTGCCTCTTTAGTCCTCATCTCTCACCTCATTTGACCAGTCATTTTTCTAAGAATAACTTCATGACCAAAACCAAGTCAACTGGAGTTTTTCTGCCTGCAACTGATGTAGAAGTTTTTTTACAGTTAGACCACTCAAGGAATGTGAGCTGCCAGATCTCACTTTATTCACTTCATTGTAAAAGACTGTCTCTAGCTGGGTTAAAAGAAATAAGGTTTCCACTCTTCCTGGAAAGTAGAGTGTTTGAAATGAAAACTTTCATAAGCCAAAATGATTTAAAGCAAAAGCTATCACTGCTAATTTATATGGAGAGCATTTGAGAATTCTCAGATTAAAAAAAGAAAAAAAAAGCAGGGACAATGTGATATATACACAGAGAAGAGCCTAGCATGTCACTCTCAATGCTTGGGGTGCATGCTGCCTCTATGGACAATTTGCTGCAAAACAAGAACTAAAAGCTAATTTACTGTACAAGCAAAAATCCTTCAGATTCCTTTGTTTATGGGAAATAGGTACTAATGTAGATCTTCCATAAAAATGAAGTGGTAGGTGGTCAACTTTTGAAAAATGGAAGATACCTGGATTTAGAGTAGGGTAAGGTGCAGAAGACTTTTTTTTTCTATCATATTTATTTACTTTACAAATATATATAACCATAATTGGGATCTTATTGTGGTCTTTTTCATTTAATACTATTTTTGTTTTTCAAAGATTTATTTATTTATGCATACAAGAACTGGAGTGTAGGCCAGAGGTGTGTGTGGGGGGAGGGGCTGCTGAGAGGACTCACCAGAGACAGAGTGGGGAGCAGAACAGGCAGACTGACTGAAATACACTGCTGAGGGGAGCAGCAGGCAAGGCAGGAGCGGTCTGCTGCACCATGTGGGTTAGCTTTCTGGCCAGAGATCATGCTGCAGTGGCTGCTGATAGCTTCATAGTGCTGAGACTTAACCCTTTGTACCACCAGGGAAGCCCCTGATACTATTTTTCTTAATTTGATACTGAATCATGCACAGTTTTCAATGTCATCTAATTTTTTTTTAAAAAATTGGTTTTGTTTTATTTATAGTATTATTTGTTGTCATTTCAAAGTCCACTTTTAATGTAGTAACATTGGTTTACAGTACTGCATATGATTTAGAGATACAGGATCATACCCTTCAGGTGTATGTCCTCCCACCACACCTACTGCAGGCCCCGTGAGTCCTCCAGCATAGTCCACTGTGCCCTTTCCACACCTGTTCTATACCCCACCCCTTCTAATAGCCTCAGTTCTACATTCAGATTTTTCTGTGTGGTAGACTTTGTTTTCCAAGGGGTCCACAAGCTCTCCCATTCCACATGGTTTTCTTACAATGTGACCCTGACACTTTTATTAAGAATCTGTATTACCTTCTTTTATATTTAGCAAGCCTGTACCTACCACAAAAATGATGTTAGGTGACTTCCAAAACCAGTACATAAAAGGTCATACAACTTCCATTCGGTCCACTTGAGGTACGAGCTCTTAAAACCTATTTACTATCCTCTGAAGAAACTAACACAGGCCATGGAAGGTACATGTGGAAGAAAACAGTGATGTTCCCCTCTCCACTTCCTCAGTCCCAGGAGTGACATCTCAGCCCTAGGAGATAGTAAGAGTCATTTTCCACTCATGTGAGTGAGCCTGAGTTTCACTGCCCCAATCGATGAGATGAGCTTTCCCCGCTGGGTCCTACCCAATTTGAAGATTTGTGAGTTAAATAGGTATTTGTGGATGGTTTTTCATGCAGCAACAGATAAATGATATATCTTACGAGTGCCAATACACTTTTTCTCTGCTAGTTAAACAAGCTCAAATTGAATTTCTACATTTGCAACCAGAGACCTGACCAGGACAATATGATTTTTATATAGATTTTCTCTGCTTTTTTTATTCTATTAGAATAGATTAAATTTTATTAGTTTGTTTCACTTTTTAATATTAATAATAGGTAACACAGGGGAAAGGCAATGTTTCCTTTGCTATTATGTAATAATTTTAATCAGCTGCCCAAAATCAGACTTGTTTTGGATATATGATTACTTTACTAATGCTTACCTTCTGCATATAAGTATCAATTCCACTTTACTGTAAAATGAAGCAGATAACCTAAGTTGAGAAAGCAAGTAAATTTATTTTAATTTTATTATCTTTTAAATTTATTTTCTTACTGAAAGATTACCTTATTTTTGAAAATTGCAGCTAAAACTTTGAGGAAAATGTATTATTGGTGAGGCAAATAATAAAAAAATTCCTATATTATTATCCACATAAAATTTTCCATCAATATACAATATAATTGTGACAAAAGCATCCTGACGCATTTTGATTAAGTGGATGAGGTCACCTCCTTTTTACGTGATCAATTGGTGATTTGGAAAAGTCTTTAAAAATAGAAACTCAGTTGTGTTTAAACTTGGCTGTGTAATGATTCCCTTGAAATTTGCCAACATTTTCAAAAATTCTCTCTAGAAAGAAACATGCATTTTTATTTTTAGTGTAACAAAATATTAAATTCTTTTAGGTAGTATATGTCATATTCAATTATATTATTAACATATTATTCAAATAGATAACTTGTATCCTCTTTTCTGATTCTGTAACTTGAATTTGACATTCTTTTTCTTTGAAATTACAGCTGCTATTAGGTTTTTTCCAATGGTCATCATGCAAATCTCTAGAGGTACTGGAGGTTTGTAGTAGTTAGGTCTCTGTGAACATATTGCACTGAATTCTAAGTTCAAGGAAAAAGTTTTAAGAGTAAAAGAGTTGCAGTGGTTCTGAAGATGATTTAGGGAACACTATTCACCCAAGATTCATGATTGAGAATAAAATTGGTGGGAATAATATTTCTTCCATCTGTCTATGCAGAAACTGACTCCATATCCATGGAGAATCAGAGCTTCCATATTTCAAGCACTTGTCTCCTAAGGAAAGGAACACCACTGGAAGCAGTTCATTCATTATCACAGCAGCCTCTGCCAACCACAGGCTTTAGAAAGCTATTGGGTCATTTTCTATCCACCCTTCTCTTCTCCAATCTTTGCTCCTCAAATATCAGTCAATTATTTCCACCAATTGCTTCCTGTCTCAAAATTTAACTTTTGATCTGTGATGGGCCTTCATTTACTACGTAGCTAATACATTTTCAAAGTAGTCTTCTGTGAATTCTTTAATAGCACAGAGCACTGATAATGGTGTTCTCTTCTTCATTTCTTCCACTCAGGTCAGTCTAGAGGCTTCCCAAGGCTCTCAGTTCATTTATTTAGGAGCCCTCGAGAAGCAATGAAGAGCTAATGACCCATAAAAATACAGGCTTGATTTTATTTAACCCTCTCTAGTTTTCTTTTGTTGTATGTGTAAGTTCACCACCACAGAATGTCCATTTCCAAATTATGCATCTGCCATTTCATAGGAAAAATTAACAATCTACATTGTGAATTTGATTTAAAACTTGGATATGGAAAGTCTCCATAGTGTTATTATTTGTTCAGCATGAACTGAGTAACATTAATCTGCCTAATTGTATACCCAAAGAGAATTTTCTCCCATTTGATCAATTACAAAAATATTAATATTTTTTTCAGGGTACATTGTATTTGTATAAAGACTTCATTATAGAGTTATTATTCTACTTTTTCCAGGAGGAGATGCAGATATGAATGAATCATCAAGTAGTCCCTCTGTCCCTCCAGACATGGGACAGAGCTCCACACTGATTAACCTATACTAGTTCCTTTAACAAAGAAATAAAAATGGGTGCTTTAACGTGCTTCCTAATTTTGAACATTTCAACTGGATTTATAATTCACTATAGTTCTTACAGAAAGAAAATTAAATTGTTAAAAATCAGAATATTAAGTTACCCAAAGGCAAATCCTTTATGTAACTTGGAAAATAAACAGAGGGGCCTCCCTGGTGACGCAATGGATTAGCACAGCACTGTGGAACTGTCTGCAGCTGCAGCGCGAGTTCGATGCTCAGCCAGGGAGAATTCCACTGGTAAGGCAGACCTGTCCTGCCTCTCCCACTGTTCCCCTCAGCAGTGTATTTCGGTCGATCAGCCTGTTCTGCTCCCCACTGTCCCTGGTGAACCCTCTCACCACCTCACACCTCTGGCCTGCACCCAGCTTGTATGCAAAAATAAGATAAATCTTTTAAAGAAAAGAAAAGAAACAGAGCATGCAGGACTGAAACTACTTGGCCAAAATATAAATAAATGCATACATACATAAATACATAAAGTAAGACATTTAAAAAAATAAAGTTTCTATAAAGAATTTCGTGTATTTGTTTTCATTAAAAGCTCTGTTAGTGTTTGCCAACTATGGATTGTAAAGATGTTGGAATACTGCACTCTCAAAAGTGATGATCCAAGAGCTTTCATTCAGTTTTTTGAAACTACTAAGCTGCTCATTTGGTGAGGTGTCATTAGTGTCTTAATGTGAAAGAAAAGCTTCAGGACAAGAACTTCTGGTTGAGGATCAATGAGAGTTATCATTTTAGTTACAGCCTTAATAATTATAACTGTAGGGAGTCTGGCAGAGCTGGTTTTATGAATTAATATAATACAGAGTCCACCAGGTACAAATGGAAAGCACAAATAAAGCAGAATTGCTAGTAGTGACTACATTGGGAATAATTGGGTGAGAGGGAATTGTTTGATTAATGCAAGCTGACTCAAAGTGGGCTCCAGTACAGTCACTGCAAACATCTTCCAATAAGAGAATGCATGTCTGAGGGCCAAATTGGGAAGGGAATTCAACCAAGGAGAATAAAACTGGAAAAGACCCTTGAAAAACGATTAATTTTACACATTCCATTATCTTATAATGTTCCTTGTGGGGTTTTTTTCTTTAAGTGGGTAAAATCAAACATACGGTTGACATTTTCATATGATTTGCTAGAGAGGTACAATAGTACACTGGGACAGAAGTTACAAATAACTTAGTCTAGAGACTGTTATCAATCTACCAAAGAAATAATATGCCATTAACCTTTTCTGATTAATAGAGCTTATCATTTTATCCTGGGGCAAACAGTAAATGAAAAATAAAGTTCAAAAATACCCACTCAATTTACTCCAGATAAAATTAGAGGTTTTTTTCCTTTTAGTTTTGTGGATTATCTTTACTATCTGTGTGTAGTTTATTTCTTTATCTTTACCTTGATGTTTGCTCTTTGATGCTATCTTTGAACATTTATTTTGCATGCTGAAGCCAGTTATCATTTACCAGACATTTTGACTTTTTCCTCTTCCTTGTGATGTTGTAATGAGAGATTGCTTCTCTTGGACCAGAATCTGATACCTTTTATCAGAAAGTTAAAAGTACAAAATAAATTTTCAGTTTTTCTCTACCAGGAGAGGAAAAATAACATTAAAACATATAAAAATATCTAATATTGCTAAGATTTTATCAGTGCATACATCAAATATTTATGTATAAATAGTACATACATACCCATGAATGTACATAGGTGACTACAAATTATATCTATACTTATATAAGAAACAAATACCATTTCTGTTTTTATCATATCTTTAGTCATATATATCAACAATTAGATCCACTAGTTTGCCTCATTCCCAATTCCTTTGATGTATTTTTGCCTTCAAGGAAACTGAATCTACAGGCACTTAATGGAATGTGTGTGTGTGGCGGGGGGGGTGGAGCACACATGGTGAAATACACACACATAATGCTCCAGGATAAAAATCATAAGCTCTACTAATCAGAAAAGGTCAATGGCATATCATTTCTTTGGTAGATTGATAACAGTCTCCAGATCAAGTTCTTTGTTAACTATTGTACCTCAACAGCAAATCACATGTAAATGTCAATTTCATGTTGATTGATTGAGAGAGAGATAGGTAAGTAATATATTCTCAGGTACTCCTTTTTTTTTGAAACTCATGAACATTCCCTGGTTCATGCCTACCTTTCCAGTTACTCATTCAATTTATTTGTAGATTAACCCTACACTTTTATATCTACTTTTTGTCCTAATGAGCTCTTGACTGTTTCTGTGGCACTAAATATCATCTGTTGTGATCAGTAATAAAAATCTATCTCCAAGGCACATCAACAGCCTCAGTCCCAAACTCACATAATTGATTGTTTCCAAGACACTTTGATTTTGATGGAACACTGAAATTTCAAACTTCCTATTTAATACCTCAACAATTTAATACCTCACCTGTCAAATTTAATTTAATTTAATACCTCACCAGTCAAATCTATACTATTCTTGGTTTTTCCCACCTCTGTGATGGGAACTATCATCAACTCAGTTTCTCCAACTAGACTCTTGGAAGCATTCCCTCTTCTTTTCCATCTACATTTACTCCACGAGCATGTCTTTTCAGTCTTATGCTTGCAATAAATTATTTATTTTGTTTTATTTGTCTCCATTCAACAAGTCTACCACAAGTTACCATAATTTATTTGTTCAAATATGGATAGGACTCTTTAATAGTGTTCCCATTCTTTCTATTCCTCTTCTAACTTATTCTTCACCAAGCAGAAAGACTCCTCTGCTTAAAATCTTTCGGTGCCCGCTGGTCCATCAAATAATAAAAACTAAACTCATTATAGTAGACTACAAACCTCTTATAATTTAAGTAAAGTCCCCACTCTCACCCATCCTTATTCCACTCTGTCATTTAACTATGATCTTTTATTAGTCCTTATGTCTATGTGATACTATTTTGTTTGCAGCAACAATTATCCTGATTAAAAATTTCATTTCCCAGTACTTTTTGAAGCTAAATGTGAATGTGTGATACATTTTTTTTCAATAAATCAAGTTTATTTAGATCACCACTGTGCCCATTCATCCCACATCATTTATGTCTCCTTCTATGTCACAGTGGCAGAGATTACTGTAGTGGGAACAATTCTTAATTGAACCCTAAGTTTCCCAGCCTCTGGTGTGCATGTCCTGTATAGTGCCCATCCTTTGGAAGGGGCAATGATGGGTGGATTTTATTCCCATGATTAGGTTGTGCTAATAACAAAGGTAAAGGAATTTTGCAGATGAAATTGAGGACCAAATCAGTTAGCTTTAATCAAAATGGAGGTCATCTTGGATGGATCTGACTGAATCAGATGAGCTCCTAAAAGAACAGGGCCCTGTCCAGAGGAAGAGATCTGAGACAAGAGTGAGTGAAGGAAGGAGGGGGTTGCAAGTGTCATCTAGGGGCTGAAAGTAGCCCCCAGAGGTTAGTCAGTCAGAGCACAGTATCTCAATCCTATAAGAATAAGGAGCAAAATTCTGAGGACACCATGTGAGCTGGAAAGAGAACCAAAGCACCAGAAAGGAATGTAATTCACCTTTACTTCAGCCTCATGAGAAGAGAACCCAACATAGCCTGGCCAGACTCCTGGTCTACAGAAACCATGTTATAATAAATGGGAGTTATTTTAAGCCCTTAAATTTGTGGTAACGTGTCACCTTGCAATAGAAAACCAATGTCCCCACAAAGCTGAAAATATTTATCCTCTGGCCTTTTATAGATAGTGCTTGCTAATATCTAAGTTAGCAAACATTTGCAATAATAAACCCCCCTTCTACCATATCCTCCTTTACTGTGTCCCCTGACCACTCAGTCCTGCTATGCCTTGAGTCTGTCTGAATAGCTCCTAAGAGTGAATCCACTACATATCTGAGTTGATTAGGTGAGGCTGGCCTCCCCCAACCCCAGAAGACTTCCTGCCTGAATCTGAGTCCTCAAATCTATTTCTTCTTTTCCCTACTCAGAGACTGAGCAAATTCCTGTGCCTTGACCTCCAGGCCTGAAGACTTACTGAAGATTACAGACAAGCTACTTGGCCCCAAACAGTGGTTTGGAGCAGAAGGCACTTCCCTGACTCAATTCCACTCTCACAGGAACTGGGGAAGAAAAGTACAACACCCATTCTCCTCAGTCAGAACTGCCCTGACATAACGTTCAGCACCTTACATGGCACGTTGGTTATTGCTGATATGTGATATGGTCTTGAACAGTAAGATATGAGTAGAAAGCACTGAATGGATTTTCCATGGAAGTTATTTCAAAGATGATAGATTTTGCCTGCCTGGGTCTTTTGTTCTTCGCTTGTCATTTTTCCTGCCTGGAATGGAGTTGAAATGCTAAGGGTAAAGCAGTCATCTGATGGCCATGAGAAGATAAGCAACAGGAAACAGATCACATTCTAAAGATGGTGAGTGGAAAGAGGAAAGCCTGAATCCCTGATGTTTGGGTTAGTGAAGCACTGCAACTGCTAGGGAGTGACTACTCTGGATTATTCTTACACATAAATACACACACACACACACACACACACACACACACACACACACACACACTTATGTAAGCCGATGTGTCCACTTTTATGTTACATGGCGCCAAAAGCAATATGTAATGGTTACATGGTTACAAAAGATCAGGGACTGAATGAATTAACCACATGGGCAGCAGAATTCCCTTGGAGTTGAGTACAGCTGGAGAGCAGTTTGATAAGTACCATTCTCCACCAAAGTTTCAGTCAACAAGAATATCTACTGTAGTTTTGCTCCATACAGATGGGATCATTTCCAGCTTTCCTTGCCTTGTTTTCTCACACAATTTACTAAATGCTATGGACTCCAAGACCTTAATCCTTACAATTAGATTACATCTCTAGATTCCATTTTTCCCCTTAATTTGTGTGTTTGTCCTCTCTGTGTCTTCAGAGATGTTTGTTCAGAAATTAAGAGACATTATTAGGTGTTACTAGCTGCATATTTTAAATCCTTTAAATTCTTTAAACTAAAAAAAAGTGCTTACTTTCAGCCAGATTTTGTTAAGATTAGGTATGTGTGATTTTAAGGTGTTTTCACTTTAGTAAGATAAACAAAATATCAAAAAAAGTGGAGCAGCAATAACAAAAGTAAATAGGTTTCAAAATATACCAGAGGTATACTAAAAATGTGTATAATAAAAATTGCATAATTAATAAAATAAATAATTGCCATAAGAGTTCAGATCAGGGAAAGTCAGTCAGATAAAATAATAGGTAGGAGATTGAATGGAGTCCAGAATAGAATTTGATGTAAGAGAGCAACACATCTGATTCCAACATGTTCTGGGAGTCAGGCTGAACATGACAGAATGTCACCACAGGCCCTACACAGAGCTGGGTTTCAGGGTTCAGGATCTATTACACAGACGGTTGTCCAGGAAGGCCAAAACTTGGGCTTTGGTTTCAGGCCTCCTTGGAGTCACAGCTTCATTCTATAATATACTTGTTGGTGCGAGGATTTAATAAAATCTTCTCTGTGAGAGCATGGAGCACAGTGCCAAGTGAACAGTAAATTCTCCCTAATGCTACACATTTATAGAATCGTAAGAGTTACTTGTGAGTCATGGTTAGAGACAGAAGACAGTCGGCACCTTTGCAGGAACAGTATCAGATCTCAGAGAAGACTTGTCTAAGAATAATAAATTTAAATAAATCAAGAATACGTTGAATAAAAGTGGGGATTAAAAGGTGATAGTCAACTGGCAGAGGGTTGTATAGGGCAGATTAAAGCTACAGAACAAGGTCTTTCAAAAGGACTTTATGCCAAGGAGGAGCATGAGTATAAAAGTAATTTCCTACACTTTTAAGTACTTGTCTATGTTCAGGTATAGCACTTGGCACTTGATATATCTCTTCTCCCTTCATCTTTAATAGTCTATTGGTAACTGATATTTTTATTTGTTTAAATATGTGGAGTGGGAGGCCCCTTCGCAGCACTATGAAGCTATGCAGAGTCACTGCAGCACGAGTTCTATACCAGGCCAGGGAGATTCCCACATGGCGCAGCAGACCTCTCCTGCCTCGCCAGCTGCTCCCCTCAGCAGTGTATTTCCATCGATCTGCCTGTTCTGCTACCCACCCTGTCTCTGGTGAATCCTCTCACCCCCCACACCTCTGGCCTACACCCCAGCCGTATGCATAAATAAATAAATCTTTAAAAAATAAACAAATATGAAGAGAGGGAGGCCCCAAACTACTAAGAAATCTGCACAAAGTAACACAGTAAGAGCCAGGTCTGTCCCAAACGAGTTCATGTTCATAATCTCTAGACTCTTACTTGCTCCTATGGAGGGGAAAAGCACTTTGAGGGCAACTATCACATAGATTTATTAAGGAGATGATTTATGCCTGGTTTTATACTGCCTAAAAATAATTCTAATCCTGTCTAGAGTCAAATGTTACTGGTCAAAGTGCTGACCATGTACTAAACTCACAACCAACACACAAGGCATCACAGCTTTGTATGACACTTGTCACTGACAGCTCAGATTGAACCTGGAGGGGCTGCTTCCGGGACAGAGGCTTGCCACATCTCCCCGTGACTGAGTCTTTGATTTGTGCTCAGAGATTTGTGTGCCTCAGGGACATTAATTAGTGTCTTTGGGAATCAGCAAAGAATACAGTTTTTCAAAGTTTCATTTATATAAGTAACCACCTGAATATACAAAAGAATGATTTCTTCCAATTTTAAAATTTATTTCCTTTGGGAGAGGCAACTTGGAAAAGATATATCCAAAGGAGCCATTCATTTTGCAGTTATTTGAATGACATGTCATTCATTCTCTTTTGGTCCTTAGTGGGCATATGAAGAAGGTTGAAATACATATGCTAAAAGCTGGCAGTGCCAACTCCAATATCAGGTAGATGATCTGACCCAGAGAGGGGGGCCTGGTTCAACACCTGTGAACTAGAAGGCACTTATCCCATCTAGCCAGATGGCCCCTGTCTTATAGCTGGTAATTATTTCTTCTTTGAAGAATCAACATTTGATGTTAGGGGTTTTTTGTTTGTTTGTTTGTTTTTTGTATTATATATATTTTTAATGTGAAAGCACACATGTAAAAGTGCTCAAGGGAAAAAAAAAAGAGAAGAACACTATTTGGGCAAAATAAAACACCTCTTTTTTTTTCAATATTATGTTTGTTTGTTTTTTAAACTTTTTTTCTTATAACATTGTTCTCCCTTCAGGTGTCATCCCTGTAGTTCCCCACACAACAGCACTTGTGTGATCCGTCACCATCATCCTTTGTGCTTTTCCCTCCCCTCTTTTGAGCCCTCTTCATCCCTTGCTATATGCCTCAGATCAATGGTCATCTTGCAAGTTTTGCCTTTTTCCTGATCCTTCATTCAGATAAAATACACAGTCTCCAAAAAAAACCACATAGGATAAAAGCTCTTAGGTCTTTGTTTCCAAGACGTTTTCTGCAAGTGAACCTATCCTTTCTCCATAAGGCACACAGCTTCTGATTTGGTAAAGGAGATACTCCATAAAAAGAAATCTTGTTTATAAGAGCTAAGTTGAAACTGTTCGTGGAGATCACTTTTGTGTGTGTACTTCATTTCTTATGAGCTGTTACATTTCAATTAAAAAAGGAATGCATATTCTAATAAAGTTTAAAGGTTTTCAAATTAAGTTTAATTAGTAAAAATATAACACAAATAAGTAATAAGATGAATAATCAAATCTAAGTTGATGGAAATATAATGTTGTGAACTAATAGATAGCATTTCTCATTTACAAAGGCCTGGTATGATTCTTTTTTTTATAAAACTTAGAAGTGCACTGCTTCATTGAAATACAAAGTAGCTTCTAATCAAGTTTTCAGAACTATTTGAACCCACAAAAGTTAAATCATAGATAACCCAGAATAAACAGACTATTTATAACTCAGTGACAAGAGAACACTATTTCCATAGATAATTCATTTTGTCAATGTTGCTAAAAGGCAGCAATATGTTTGCTAATTTATAATAATGTAAGAGTCTAAAATTGAATTTAAAACCAGATGAGAAAATCTGAATAAGAAAATTCGTATTTAGCTATATGACAGACTGTTTTTACACTATCAGTGAAATGTGGTAGAAACCACATTCCCAAATTTATGACTAACAATTGTCATCTTCTGAATTCCTAAATTTACAACTAACAATTGTCATCTCTGACTTGTCACATTATGTTCTCACCTCTGAATAGACAGTCAATGAAATAACCAAGATTACAAACTAAGATGTCTTAAAGGTCAAGTTAGTACAATAATTAATGAAAGACACCACAATTCCAACTAAAGGCTTTCACATTCAAAATTTTAAAAGCACCATCCCAGCCAATCAAAATATATCTGTGGCAAAACTGAGTCAGTCAGTTGCTTAAAAGCTGCACTTTATACCCAGTTAGCTTCAGTGTGGCATATAAAAATACATGTAAAGATGAAGTCAACATTGTCCATAAGCAGGTACTTGAAGCACAGGTGAAAGGAAATTATCGAAGTTCTGGTATATTTTGGTGACCTTGGGAAGAATGGCTCTCCCAACCCTGTTTCAGCTAAGAGGTCAGGCTGGAAATGGGGGACTCAGAAAGGACAGAAAGAGAGAAATTCAAATTTACAGCCAAAAATTGCAAAATGCATCCAGAATCAAATCAAAGTTTTTGTCCTGCTCACAGCAAAACTGTTGTACAATTACATACATATGAGAGAAATAAGGAATTGTGAAGTGTCCATAGAGCCTATTTTGTGCATGATCAAGTAATCATGAAGATCTAAGAAGTACCTTGTCTTAGGCAGAGTTAAATCTTTAAATTTGTTAACTGTCTATTTAATTTAAATTCCTGGATGATGCCATATTTTAGCCTTAGTTTGCCCATACAATTTGAAGAAATAACTCACCAAAAAGTTTTCTTTCTTTTTTAAAAAAAATCTGAATGGAGTAAGCCTCAAGACTACTCATCCTGCCATCTGAACATACTCTTCTTAAATAGACAAATATATCACTAATGGTTGAGACTTTTTAGGTAGGTTTGTACATTAGATCATCCCTTGCACAATTAGCCCCACAAAACTGCACAAATAATAGATACTTGAAGGAAATACAAGTTCAGCCAGACGCAGAATCTGACAGCTCAGATCACGGTAATTTTTTTTTTTTTTTTAATCAAGAACGGGGTAAAAATTTTGAGTGCTCTTAAAATTCTAAATTTGTATTCAATATCCATGTTGAAACCATCACAATCATAAACTTCAAATAAACATACTAACATTTTTGTTGTTATTCATGAAATTATTTCAATTCCAATTAAAAGTTTATCATATTTTTATTAACCAGGTAAAGGGAACAAATAGTCTTTATAAATTTAACCAGATAAAAATAATTTTACTTTGACTTATTACCAAGGAAAGTACTTTAATGATGTGTGTATGCTGGACAAGAAATAGGACATAGGTCAAAGTGCAAAAAAGAATGTTTACAGACATTTAAAATCACAAGGTCCTGAATTTCAAATAAAAAAAAAAAACTCTTGAAATTGACAATCCACAGAAATACATTATTAGGAAGAGATAGTGAAGGTGTCTTATTTCACAATCCAGTTTTAAATACTGTATGAATATTTATGACCAAATGGAAGGTACATGATGCTAATAGTAATGTTGAGAGTGATGAAGTACTGGTGATGATGATAATGCCTAGAAAGCAAACCAGCTGACCCTGTGCTATCCTGGAATGACAATTTGAAGATTACTCTTTTGAATATTACTCTTAAGAGTACAGAAAATCTTTTCTGACAGAGTAGGTACCTAAATGACTACTAAGTGGCTAACAAAATTCACTAGTGAATGAATGAATGAATGAATGAATGAATGAAAATAGATGACTTGTGCACCCACTTGCCACTTGGTGTCCCTAATGGAGACACAAGTGGAAGCAGGGTGGAGGTGATGACTACTCACTGAACAGGGAATTATTAATGCAGGGACCGCAAGACACAACATTCGAGTAATGGTGTTTTAAGATTTTTGTTATGTAAGATAGAGGATAGCAGGATAAAAATAAACATTTACAGGATCCCTTAAATGTAGGACTTTATTACTCAAAATGTGTTGTAGATGAGAATTATAAGGATGTCACATTAATAATCTGTGTGAAAAAACTAATTCATTAGTATATTTAAGACAAAAAAGAATGTTTTTCTTTAAAAAAAACTATGGTATTAAAAAAAAACTATGATATTGAAAACACATCCGGGAATGTAAACTTCTTTCCTGCTATTTGATCATGTGTTATTAGCATTAACACTGTCAATAATTCATGGTGAAAAAGGAAGTTGCCATGAGAGGTTGCCATTGTCAGGCAACAATCAATAGTAAGGGCACAACGTGTGATGCATTATCAAGTATCAGCCAGATTCACTCTGCTATGGATTTTAAAAACATTAGTAGTACACTCTGTCTAACCTGAGCTCAGTTTATTTGTTCATTAACCTTTCACTGCTGACTATACACTATGTCTTGAATACATTTTATTTAAGTAAAGAATATCAGGTCTTCCTATGTAATTCCTGTGATCTGGCAGTGGGCCTCTAGGATTTGTCCCATGTTTTGATGTTGGCATTCATATTTGCGCAAACAAAATTGTCATTTTATTTTCCTGTCTTCCTACATTGGGTCACTTTGCACTACATGATATGATCTAAGACAATTCAATGCAAGGGACACATGTCCCTTCTTATTGGAAATACGAAGACCGTGGCTTCCTACTACCCTGTGGCAAAGAAGGCAGGTCGGTGCCAAAAAGTAGTGGGGGAAAGTTAATGTCCTCACTATTCCTCCTCTTTCACACAATGATGAAAAAGATCATCAAACAGCACTGGTTTCTTCAGGAAGGGATAAAAAGAAAATGGTACTTTGGTCGTTTATGTTTATGATAGTGTGGAAGGACACTCATATAAAAACAAGACTACTATTTCTGAACACTTTCAAACACACTCTTAATCAAATATCATCTTGGAATCTAAGGGGGAATATGTTCACTTATTGAAATCACCTCCTAAGGGATAAATAAAAGTGAAACATTAGTAGCCATTTGGCTTTGTTTGATTTAGGAAGTAAAATCAGCTGATTTATTTCCTCTTGGTTTTCAGAGTCAGACAGCTAAAACATTTTAATACTTAAATACCTGACTTTGATTTTGTTTCATTTTATGTTCTTTTCCTTTTTCATCACCCAAATGCTGGTGGATAAAATTATTTAGACACAAGTGGGTGAGAGGTCTGTGTCAGCCAGTGTAATTTTTGTTATCATAGGCATTTGCACATGGAGAATGCAACATATAATGGTGACTACAGCCACAGAAACAGTATGCTAGTGCTCCTCCAGAAAGAAAAAAGTGATATATAATTATAATGAGACAGAGGGAGAGGAGAAAGAATAAAGTAAATCTGAATTTTGTCTGGGTTTTGTCACATTCCCCCCAAGATTTTACCCGTAATTTTTGAGTATGCAAAAGTAAAACCATAGATCTTGTTACAACTCAAGTCCGATATTTCTACATCAACTTAGAGCCAATGCATTGGAAGTAAACAAGAATCATAAAAATCCACACCTCAAAGGAGAAGCTTATGAGATTGCATGGAAAGGAGATGACATCATTTCGGGGAGAGAGCACCACATCACTGTACATTTCCTTATTACTTGCAACAATCATCGATGTAAAAAAATAATACCTTTTTCTGACTTGATATTGTTTGGAGATGATCTGCTACCAGGTTTTAATAAGCACTTTGAAAACTGACATGTACTTTACCCACATCTCTTTAGGAACATAGGGATTCAAAGGCTGGAGAAAATACTTTCATGCTTCCCAACACAAACCTGGGAGGGCAATTAAACAGATGGTAACAATAAACCAAATCTAAACACATCAGGGACTGGAGCCCCTTTCTAAAAGCCTTACACACTGAAGGGAGGAGGGAAGAAACAAGTCTGGGGAACTGTTTTAGCAGCCAGCACCTTTCTGTCTGTCTTGACCTCAGAGGCAGAAGCTAATCAACCATTTAGGGATGGGTTTCCTACCACCTGGGAGACCACATTGGTGGTCTCCTGCACACTCTTGAGGGGCAGAAATGCAAAATAGATTGTATGACTCTAAAGGAATGCTTCCATTCCTCAGGATTGCCTTCAAAGATGTCAGTTATAGACATATCATTTTTAATTGCACCTGCCACAACTTCTCCCTCCTAACAGACAAACACAGTTCCCGACACCCCCAACACATCAAATCATTCTAACATAAAGGATTTATATACTTGAAATACAAAGCTATTTTCTTCTACAAGTTCAAAAAATAGGTGCTAAAAATTTCTGTGATGACACAAGTATTTTGACTATTTCAATTTTATTCTTGACCACAGAATGATCTATTTATTCCATCCTTGAAACATACTGGACTTTTACTTAAATTTATCTCAGACCCTAACAGTATCAGTTTGTCCTGACTTGTATCAAGAGAAGAAGAATATAAAAGCCATCTTGATATTTTGATTGAAAATATATTTATGTGGTTAATTGTTGCAGAATATAAAATAAGTTCAATGATGTAAATATAAACATCTCACTTTGTATATGTCTCTACCTATATAGAATTATATATATGAGATACATGTTTGTTAGGGGTGTATGTGTGTTTATGTATACATACATATGGGAAGAATCTGTTTTACATAAGAAAGGATCTTGTTAATGGGAGGCTTGCAATGTCATTGTGCTACCACAAGTAAAGATGCTATCTTGACATTATATAAGGCACTTACAACCTGGAGGATAATCCAGTCAGTGTTCTTTTGTTTCTCAACGTGCTTTTGTTCTCTACTTCACCCTCTAAGTTGTTTGGATGCCATTTATGAGAAATTTTCAGCAAATATATAGCAATGATTTAACTTAACTAAGTGCCAGAAGTAAATGGCAATGTGCAACACATTGTGTTTTAGATTAATCAAGGTCATTTTTGAAAACTTAGACAAGTACTAAAATGGGAAAATGTACAACATATAGACAAATAAATTATATGGCAAACATTATTTTCCAGCTTGCATTTTACCTCCTCACGGGTGTACATCATCATATAACACTGTCTAATTTTAATTTGTGCGTTTTGATACTTAAAAAGTATAAAAAGACTGTCCCCATCTTTCTTTTGATAAAATTACACCTAAAATGACACAAATCATCTTTGGAATCTGTCGCCAAACTCACTTAGTAATATTGACTATGGTTCCATAGTCACAGAGTAGTGTACGGATTAAATAAGGAATGCTGCAAATAATTTAGTGGAGAAGCATAGTTGCTGCCACATGGAGTATTAGGTAACCTTTTTTAATTAGAGTATACACTTTAGATTACTGATTATGAACATCAGGGGACCTGAGATTTTGATTCATCAGTAATTCTCCTTTATGTCTACACTAAGATGTAAAAATGAGACCTCTGGCTCTAACTCGCTATTTCAGAGACTTTACATGCTGGTGTGGAAGCTCTTTTACCTGTAATCTCTAGTACTGCTCTGCCCCCTTGTGCTGCTATGGTGAACTCAACAGAGGAACGGTTTGCCTTAATCTCTGTACGTGAACTACAGAAAAACCCCACTGTCACTTCTCACTTTTCTGGCAAGTTCAAGGTCAGTGTCTAGCTATTTTCAGCTCATCTCTTCTTGATCCATGCAGAGAAATGACAAGGTAACATGATTCGGGGTCAGCTGTATTACAGGAACTGTTACATAAACGGAGAAAGTGAAAATCAATCCTAGCTGACAGTGACTTCGGGATAATCAACGCACACTGGATGCCTCTGTCAGCTCGCCTGCATCAAACACCGCGCGACTTCTGTCAGATCCTTTTAATAAAACTATATTCTCATTCAGCAACCTAACTAAACATTTCACTTGAACTGAATTTTTATTCTATGTTAGCCTTCTAGATTTGTAAACTGTGCTGATAATGCCTTGAAAAATTTTCTGGGTGATACCCATATCCTGCAGTTTGTTACTCAGCTGAGAGAGAAAGTACTGCTGCAAAAACTGTCCTTTTTCACAACTCTGTGGGAATTTTCCTACAGACTGTTGCATCTTTTGCATTAAACTCAACACTTTTCCCCAAATCATCCTCAGCTCTCACTCTTCTCTCCTTTACCATAATAGAACTCAGCATCAGTCATTTCTGGTTGGAGATAAGGTTTCTTTCTCCTTTTTCAGATGTTCATTGTTGCTCTCCTTTTTATCTCTGTATTCTCTACTAATGCAGAATTGAAAGGCAGTACTTAACGGGATGTTGCAGTTAGCGGCATCCCCACTGACAGCACCTGATATGTCATGTTAGGAAGGAGCTATTTTATCCCACCCACCTTGTGCTCCCTTGAAACTGCAGCGTGCAGTACTCCAGTGAAGTACAATTTGCCATAATATTAGTTGTCAGTAAATTCAAAGACGGAACTCCTAAAGCTATAAAATGGATTAGAAGCAATTTAAAAAAGAATTAACAAACTAGAGTAAGAGTATACTGTCAACAAACAAATGCTCCATCATAGGACTGTAATTTGGAATTTTAATTACCCCTCTGCTTCTGTAACAAAACAATGTCTGAACTGGCAGCGATTTGAATCTCTCACAGGTCATTGAGCATTCTAGTTAATTACTCTATGAATAGCCTGTTTTTCTCCCCTCTGGAAACACGTTTCTAATGGCAGTCAAGGTCTGACAAATGTGTCATCTACATAATTAGCTAGGAAGCAACACAAAACATTAAACATGCTTTGTGCCGACAACTATCAAAACATTTCATTTGTTGTCAATTATTCATTACTTTGTAGGTTCTGAAGGGGTTGTTATTATGGAAATAAGTCCAGATGCTAACAAGGTTAGAGTTTTGGATTCAAATTAGTAATCAGAGGACTAACTTTTAAAAAAATGTATCTCATGTACATTCAGCGCCATGTTCAATCAGTAGGAGATTATAAACAAATTTAGCTATGCTCAAGTTAAAATGGAGACTGCCCAGTCAAGTACATGAATTCAGGGACCCTGGATCATTCTTTGAAGTGCGGTCTCTACACTGTCATTGTAAACTTTCTGAACCTTTTGGCAAGTCCAATTTGTGCTTGGTAAACAGAGTTAAAGATTTCACAGCATGAGATGACATGGGAAAGCAAGGCAAAGGAAAGAAATCTCTGGTGGTTTTTTATTCTTCTCTCCTCACTCCCCAGTCCCTCCCAGGGCATACTGTGTAAAATTCAAAATTCTAGCTAAAAAACTTTTTCATGTGCTGTACAGATTAGTTACCTTAGGTAACCCTAACCCTTAAATTTCTTCTTTTTCTTTTTCTGTTTGTGAAATCTTATTTGTTTTATTATTGTTTGAATGTGGTATATAAAGCAAAGCAGTGTCTTGAAAGCAGTATTCCCACTGTATATAGTGGATATAAAAAGATTTCTCAACAAAATTGACCTCTCAGTGGCAAAGAAAATTGCAGTGGAAGACACATTATTGTGTAGTCGTATCTGAGGCTTAGATCTATGGAGAGTTTCAACTCCACTGTCCTCCAGCTTTTCCTTATAAACCAAAATGGCTTACAAATGTCATCCACAATAGTCCAATAAAGATTAGGAACAAAACACTGTCCTTACATTGATGAGATAAGAAAGATTTAGCTGCAGAATGCAGTGTATGAGAACAGTTCATAAAGCTGGTACTCAAACAAAAAATAAATAGAATTAAAGTTATATTTGTGTGTCTAGAATTTAATTGAGATGATCAGTTTATTTTTACATAATATATGATCAGATGCCTGTGCTACAGAACTTGATAAAAAGAAAGCAAAGAAAACCTATCAGAAAAATCAAGAAGACCCGTTATCTACATGGTGTGCAAAATATATCAGAAATAATTCTACCCTGAGAACTGAGATCAGCCACTCGCTAAGGAAAAATAATTGTCTGTATCTATATTTTTAAAAGCAAAAAGCCAGTCACATCTTACACTAAATAGGGCACATTAAAATAAGCTTTAATAATCTTTATGCAGGAAGAAACTAATCCATTTTCAGATCATGCGATCCACAGCAATAAAAGGAAATCATCAAACTAAAAACAATTTTAGAAATGGCTGCAGACTCTCATTTAATTAACATGCAACAGATCATATATTTATGAGAAAGTCAAAATATTTAGGAAGCCTATAATCCTGTAAGCCTTAATGTGGTATAAAAACAACAAATAAATGCAAAGTGTTACTGTTATACATGCCTGCCTGATCAATGGTTTTCACATATTGATCTATAAATGGAGTTGACAGTCTGTGTTGGCTGCACATTTTCCAAGCAGTGCTATTTTTGCACAAAACCAATACGGGCAATTACCTTTGTTTGAGATGCCAAGTCTTATCAATTCAATGTGATTTAGTGTCATTTTAATTAAATATCAGGATCCTCTTCAGGACAATTTATACAAACAAAGCCTCAAACCTAACTATAAGCTTGATTTGAAGTAAACATGGACAAGTCCTCCAGTCTCATAATATTTCTCAGAAACCCTGCTAAACAGAAGGTTTATATTTTTAGTAGCAATTTTGTGTCTGCCTCTCTGGCTAGCCACAACTTTGGCAAGTATCCTATATGCACAGAACTAAGAAACAAAAGAAAATTGTTTCCTCTCTCTTCTTATATTAAAAAGAAAAATGAACGAGTACAGCCTGTTAACAGAAGGAAAGGGAATCTTGTATGTTAACATTTAGAAATGGCTCTACTTAAGTCTTTATCTGAACGCTAATAAAAAGCTATTCCCTGCCCATGATGGCCATGAATGAAGTAAAGCACTTCTGCAGGGTTTTACAAAATGGAAATGGTGAATATCCATACATGTTGCTACTTAAGGCACCAGCATTAAGCGCAGAGTCTGATCCTGACAGCAAATCCTATGTCTGCAGTTTTCCTGACTTGGGCTATTTAAACTCTTCATTAATATCTATTCTAAACTGTCTAGTAGGCTGGAGCATGCCTCTTATAAATAACACCAAAGTCACATTAAACCTTTTGCATTAGCTCTTTGGTGGATTGCACATTAGCCTTTTCAGCCCGTCCAGAGGCACACTTCACTTCCCCCATTTACATTCACTAAGCTGTCTGCCTCTAGGTTTAGCACATTCGGGTACACAGTCCACCTTTAAGAAGTCTCACTCTGGTGCTCAGGATGAGACAACAAATCATTGAGACCAAAAGGGTTCCTTCCCCACCAAGCAGAGTTTTCCAGATCTCACTTGCAGATATGCAATTTTCTTGCTAACCACATCCTCCCATGTTCATACTTCCCATACCACCAATTTTCACAGGTAGCAGGGCATGCTCTTAGAATTTTGAAAATGCATTGATCCTATTAACCACATAAAAATGATTACTTGCTGTTTAAAGAAAATGATGCACACAGCCAATAAAATACTAACGGAGAGTCGATCCTGCTTTACTGAAATGTTTCCCTGAAGCACTAAGGTAATCAAAACTTTTAATTTAACAAGTAAAATTCACCTGTGATTGCATAGCTTGGGATGAAATAAATATTTATATTGGCATTTCAAATTACTCTTCACTTTAAGTTACCAAGAGTAATAGGTTCTTATGACCTAGGTAGAATTCTATATTTTGTTTTGAGTTCACAGTCATATTTTTAATTGAACAGGGCCTCCCTGGTGACGCAGCAGTTGAGCGCTGCACTGTGGAGCTGTCAGCAGCGCGAGGTGCAGGTTCGACACCCAGCCAGGGAGAGTCCCACATGGGGCGGCAGACCTCTCCTGCCTCGCCCGCTGCTCCCCTCAGCAGTGTATTTCTGATCTGCCTGTTCTGCTCCCCACTCTGTCTCTGGTGAACCCTCTCGCCGCCCCACACCTCTGGCCTGTACCCCAGCTTGTATGTATAAATAAAATAAATCTTAAAAAAAATAAAATTTTTAATTGAACAAAATAAAAAAGAGAAATTTATGAATTAATGCTGAAAGTATATAATTGATTTGACCCTAGAACCTTTTATCATTTTGTAATGTAAAATCACTCTGAATGTGATATCAGATCCTTATGCTAATATTCATTCCAATAATTTATATTAGATCTGCATAATTATGACGGTAGAACAAGTTATATACATATGCACATGATGTGTAGATATCATGTATTTTAAACAGATGCATAACATACATGCAATGTATTTTTGGGCTCTGAGCAAAAAGCTACTCATTTTTTTCCATGCAGATCAGATGTACATATCTCTGTGACAACGAGCCATATTACATGTGAACACGAGCACGTATTTTTAGTACAGACCTCTTCCCACTTCTCTTAAGTTCAAAATCTCCCCCCTTTGACCTACCCCAACCTCCAACTTCTAAAAAATCAAGTTCTTAGTTTAGCAGATATCTTTAACAGGCTTGTTTGAATAAATATGCCAAAATACTTTACATTCTGTCAGTATCTAGTCAGAAAATTGTGCATGGGAAAAAGAGATGAAAAGAACTGAGACAGAAAGAAAATTAGAGCCATGGCAAGCTTTCAATGCAGTGTCTCTGAGCCAAGTTTTCTCGGTGAAATGACATATCCTCACTAAAATACCCCTTTTATATAATTATGCACTGAGCACACATAACCAAAAGTAACTTTTATTTTTGTTCCTTATCGAGGAATACATATTGCCCAGGCTAAGAATGCGGAAACAAAAGCTGGGATAATTATAGCTAATTTAACTTTGGAAAACTCTTATTCTCTAGCAGTCCAGCATATAACCCCCTAAACTAAAGTTATGTAACAAGGTAATATCAACAATGAGAAACTGCATGATAAAATCCTGCCCAAAAGTGAAAAATGCTAATTTTGTCTCATTTAGCAGCTGGATACAGAAATGCTCATTAGTTTTAAGAGGGTTAATCCTTTTAACTTTTGCATATTGATATGCCAATTATGCCTAATTGTACAAGAGGCATCAGTCAAGGTAATAGTGCATAAACACATGAAAGTTATTAAGTACATCCCAACATGTAATAAAGTAGGTGTTAATTGGTAGCTGAGTTCTGCGGGCTATTGAGGTGGATAATTCATTGAGAGATGGATCACTTGTAATTTCTCTCCATAATTCCTTTTGCAGTCTCATGCTGTGATGTTTTCATGCTTGTCAAAAACAACTGCGGCATAGTGCCTTTTGTTAAACACAGCCAATAAAATATGTTAGGCATCATTAAATATACTTAACTTTTAAACTTTTTCAAAGGTACAGTTCTAACTGATAATACATTATAGAGATTCCAATAATTTACTCTAACCACAGTCTCAAGTTCATAGTTGAGGAACATTTTGACTGGTTTAAAAGCAAAGTCAGGCTGGTAGTGCTGTGCCTCCCAGCAGACAGTACTTTAAGATGAGAAAGTAAATAAAGAAAACTGCATCTCTTGGTACTTTATCTGGGGATGTTTCTTACTTGAAAAATATAATTGCTGACTTCCTCACACTAAATTTTCCTATAACACCTAAAGAAAAAAATGATTAAAATTGTGTACTACTCCAGCTCCTGAGATTATTGTGGATTAATTCTGCACTTTAAAATCAAGTGAAAAATGGGAAATAAATATAATTGGTAACATGCTAGTCAGCAAGTTTAGCTCATTTAATAACTCAGTTAGGGAGCTGAATACTTCATAGACCCCCACCATATTAACAGAACACTCAATTAATAGCTCAGTTATTTCTGCAGGGTGACTGGGACTCACAGGCTGTCCCCAGCTAACCTACTCTCGCTCTTGGTCTCACTGTGAGAAACAAAATAGATCTGGGGTCCAAAAGAGTGGCTAACATTGCATAAATAATTTTGTAACATCCTATGGCCTCAGCTGCAAGTTACCACCATTATGGAAGAAAATTAACCAGAGGAGACTCATCACAATCAGTGTGTTTAGTGGCTCAGGATGCGTGCAGGGGCAGGGACACAATTGGCAGTAGAGTTCATCTCTAACTATTTTATTTCAAATCTTCCTAATGACACATTATCGAGACAAAATGGCTTCCTCTCCAAACCTTAAATCGCCACACCATTACAATCATTAAACTCCTTCCAAATCAAATTGTTCTCTTCAATATCAAATATTGTTGGGAAATTTTAAGGAAGAGATTTTCACATTTTTTTTAAAGATTTTTTTTTTTTTTCAGTTCATTCTTAGCTAATTTTAGCCTCTGGCTTTTCAAAGTGATGTACCGTATTTGGAAGTACAAACACCACATGCTAGCATAACCTCATTATTTTTATGACACTGAAGCATGATAGTGGAGGCCCTTAAAATGAGTCAAAGGTGCTCTTCAGTCTAGCTCCAAATCCACTTTATCACTCTGGATTAAGCCCAGCTCTTCTCTTGCAACAGGGGATATTATTATGACTATAAGTAGGCAAGATAAAATGCATTACAAAAGCAGTTTTCTCATGCACATTAGGAAAACAAATAAAACAAGGCTAATTAACTTTTTTTTTTTTTAACAAAATCCTGTATCTGGGAACTTAGGGCATTGGGGGTATGTGACTTACGGGTTCAGTGACCTTCCCAACATCAGTGAGGATCATGGATTTACTTTGGCTCAGTCTGTCGTGGTGGCTGTTGGCATTTTTGATTCTCATTTGCACAGCTCCGGTGCCTTGGCAGGTGGAGTTCAGCATTTCCACAGAGGTATCAGAATTTGTAGATTTTTGCATATTACAGTGTTGTCCTGTTAAAATATAAAAGCATTATTTTATTCTACATATGTACTTTTCCATGCAAAACTCTTGGTGGAGTGCACATTCCTATTAATCATTAAAATACAAAAATGAAAATAATCCTGACTTAGTAATGATGAAGAAAGTAATTACTCTGGAGTTCTTTTCACCAATGGGGGCCTCTGCTGTGGACAGTGCTCTGAATTCCAGAGGACTTCAAAGTTCATAAACAGCACGACTGTATTCTTAATAGCTACATGAAGCAGTCTTCCTTATATAGAAATGAATTTTCAAAAACAAGTATCTTTAAGATGATAATCTTTTCACTCGTGTTGTTACTGTGACATTACTCACCCTATCCACCCAAAGCCCCCACACCACCACCAGTAAACACCATTTTTTTTGTGGACAGAAGCCTCTGTGAATGAAGTCAGATTCAAGTGAGTAGAACAGGCGGAGCAGTACATCGAGCTGATCCCTTTGACTATCAAACACATCAATTTGATGTTATTAGACTAGTGCTCAGTGCTAGCCCCCAGCCCCACTCTCAACATTCACAGGGGAAGATAAAATCATTCTGTTCATCTCCACCATCCAACTGAACTAGATTCAGTAGCTTAGTTGGACACAATATTTATGAGAAGTATGGAGAAAGAGAAAATCAATACTATTTATGTATTTATATTTCAATAGGAATCTTCCTGAATTAGGCAGAAAAACTCAGTGTGGGAACATTTAAAAGAACAGCAGTGAAGAAATAATACTTTGGAAAAAGAAAACACAGAGAAATAAACTGTGGCAGCATCATCAGGTGGACTGGAAAGACATCAGTTGCTTCCCTAAATTCAGAATCATTTTCAACTGTCCCTCCCCACAAGTCCATCAAAAGAACACATCAACTTACTCAAAATAGAAAATGTGAAATGCAAACACAGCTTCTAAACTT
Source organism: Scalopus aquaticus (assembly GCA_004024925.1). Classification (NCBI taxonomy): domain Eukaryota; kingdom Metazoa; phylum Chordata; class Mammalia; order Eulipotyphla; family Talpidae; genus Scalopus; species Scalopus aquaticus. The sequence continues at coordinate 80,401 of PVIJ01001482.1, read as the reverse complement.
CTAGAAGCAGATTTCCTTTTAATCTGATTGTTGTCTCCCTGTCTTGTCTATCTAGACATTCTTAGCCGGGCATGCACATACCTTAGAAAAAAATGTGACCAACAAGTTTTAGAAGGCAATGAAATCCAAAAGATTTCAACTGAATCTTTCAAAAGAATCAACTGTATTGGCTCACTAAAGTATGTTAGACAAGACAATGGGGCCAGAGTAATAGTAACGGTCAAGTAAATAATTAGAAAACAATGAAAGCATTTTTAAAAGGAGGAAAGATGTTTCCTCATAATTTACACCATTAAGGCAACTGAGTGACAACTTAGAAAAGAAGTTAAAATTTATTGAGTATTTGCCATGTACTAGGCAAGATTCCTAGTGTTATAATCCTTACAAAACACTTAAGAAACAGGCATTAAAGTTATATAGGAGAAAAATCTGGAGCATAGAGACCAATAATTTTCCAAGGACACTAGGTAGAAAGCAGTGGAGTTTTTATTTTATTCCAAAAAAGAAGACCCACACTTCTATTAACAGAAAAATTTGTCTATCTATACAATGAAATACTACCTGGCAATGAAAATGAACAGTTTATTGTTGTATAAAATATATGGATGGGTTGCACATTCATTGTGCTGAGAGAAAGAATCCAGGGCAAAAAACAACAACAATAACAACAACAAAAACAACTCTCTGATTTCACTTATATAATGTTCTACTGAATGCAAGCTAAATTCACTAACAGAAAAGTAGTCTTAGCAATTGCCTAGAGTTGGGTGGAGGAAAGGACACATTACACTGGATGCAAGGTAGCTCTTGGGGGGGAAGATAACTTTGTTGTCTTGATCATGGTGATGATTTAACAGGAATATACATGAATTAAAAAGAATTAAATTCTATACTTTAAATACTTGTTCTTTAATATAATTCAGTTGTATCTCACAAAATTATTCACAGGAAAGTTGTTTTAGGAATTCCTTAACCAATTTATTTTGTTCATATTTTCACTTTTTTTTTAAAGATTTATTTATTTATGCATACAAGACTGGGGTGCAGGCAATAGGTGTGGGGTGGTGAGAGGATTCACCAGAGACAGGGTGGGGAGCAGAACAGGAAGATGCTGAGGGGAGCAGCAGGAAGGCAAGAGAGGTCTGCTGCCTCATGTGGGAATCTCCCTGGCTGGGGATCAAACTCCTGCTGCAGTGGCTGTGGATAGCTTCACAGTGCTGAGACTTAACCCCTTGCACCACCAGGGACACCCTCATATTTTCAGTTTTATGTGCTTACATTGATTCTGTATTATAAAAAATTATGTAATTGGGAATAAGAACTCCTTTCATCAGTTTAATAAGCTCCTTGAATAATTAAAAAATTAAGCAGTAATTAAAAAATATTATCTTCATATTCCAAAGAAATATAATGACAGCTACTTTCATGAGAAGGATTTTAAAATATATCAAATCTGGTCACTAATGTAGGCATAGGGATCTTTTCTATCTAGAATAACCTCTCTAAGTAGAATAAGATATGGAGAATGGACCTTTTTAAAAAGTAAACGCAATCACAGGTAAATATTATTTCTATTCATGTATTTGTAGTTTTTATAGTGTTCTATATGCTTACTATTTATTAGTGGGTCTCTTAATTTTCTTACCCAATAGAAATTATTTTAAAATAACAGCATGAATATGAATCTTTTGCATTCGTGAAGATGCCTACCACTAAAAGCATGAATTTCTTCAAGGTGAACATCAGGGAATGAAGAAAGGAAGAATGAAAGTCTAGGGATTGTTGTAACATAATGGAGGCCCTGGACTGATTGTAATGAGAAAGCTTGTATAAAAAGAGTCTATAGTGACTTCTAGTGCAGCACTGCTTCTAAAAGTCACCTTTTCAATCTTGTACAAGTCAATGGGCATCTGTTCATTATTAGAAAAAAAAATGATAGTGTGGGAACTAAAACAATCAAGAAGATTGTTGTGATCTGCATGTTCCTTTTCATTTTTTAAGGCGTCATTTATTTATGCATAAAAGAACTGGGGTGTAAGCCAGAGGTGTGGGGGGCAGTGAGAACATTCACCAGAGGCAGAGTGGGGAGCAGAACAGGCAGATCTACTGAAATACACTGCTGAGGGAAGCAGTGGGTGAAACAGGAGAGATCTACTGCATGTCATGTGGGAAGCTCCCTGGCAGGGGATCGAACTCATGCTGCAGTGGCTGCTGACAGCTTCATAGTTCTGAGACTCAACCCCTTCTGCCACCAGGGAAACCCCCTTTTCATTTTTTATGCTGAATGACTGGAAGTTTAGGAGCTATTACTCCCAAGAATTTCCCAAAAAGAAGCATTATTTCAGATTTAAAGTGCTCACTAGTTTTAGGCAGATAAGCAGCAATATAAATGTTTCCATATGCATTGATGCCTGAGAGATTTAGGTAAGGGGTTGGGGAGAATCTATAATTAAACATAAAACTTTTCTAGAAAAATCAAATTTCTCTTCTAAGTGCATTCAAGGATTGTTTTTCCATATTAATCATTATTTTTAAGCTCTAAGGACAGTGTTTTTGTAGTACTAGTAAAGGAAATCACTCAGGCTAAAGCCACTATCTTCTGACCTAAAGCATGAAGCCAATGTATTTACATAGCTCAGACATGTGCCATTATAGGACAAGTTACTTGCACAGAGTGTACACAAATTTCAGTGTCAACTCAAATCTGCATTCTTGTATTGGTTTCACAATCAACCCATAATTTGCCTAGTGAAGTGTTGCTATCAAAAAGGCTGAATTACTTAAAACGCCTCTTCCTGAGCTTCCCTGTCTGCTTTCTCAGGATAAAGCAGCAAAATAGTGTTCAAAATCATCCTTCTTCAGATCTTTCCATTATGCTGATCTTCCTCCTACCTCTATGTCAATGTATTTCTCTTTCCTCACTCTTTCTCTCCTCTAGCCATCACTCTTTCCCATCCAACTTTATCCTCATACTTTGTTGACCCCACACTGCATGTGGCTTACTCTCTTTATTCAGTGTCCCTTGTATTTTGTTCTACAAAGACACTCATTTCATGCTATTACACAATTGTCCTCATATTTGTAAATATTTGGTGGTTTTGAATTTTGCACAACCCTGCATTGCTCTAAGGATAAGAGAAATGACACAAACCTCATCTTAAAGATTCCTACCAGCAGAAAAAAAATTATCCATTCAACATTTGTTGAGATTCAACTAAGTGACAGGCATTATGTTAGAGACTAGAGAGAGTCTTTTATCTTTATTTTTAAAATAATGTCTTACAGTTTGGTAAGAAACAAATCAATAATTAAATGAGAATAGATATCAATTTAAGGAGGGAGAAGAGCAATGACATCAAATTCAGAGTGGGAGGTAGAGTGAGAGAAAGTCCATAAAAGGAGATCTACTGATGCTCAAGTTAACTCAGGGAAGGCTAGGCATTTCAGACAAAGAGCTCAGCAATGCAGAGCTATGCAAATAATTGTGGTATCACAAGGAACATATGAAATGTGTCAAATGTGAAGGAAAAATATAAACCCTTTGGCTTAAGTTCATGAAAAAGAAATGATGGATTTCATGAAAAAAACAAACAGCATTTAACTTGTGATCATCTTGTAGCTTCTCATGGGGCTGAAGGATGGACTGAGAGTCCATTTTATCTAATATAGCCAGTGCTGCAGGGTTTGATATTCTAGACACTCTTGAGGAAGAGAAGGTTGGAAGATGGCTTTCCTTGTCATTATACAGTAGGTCTTATAAAAATAAATTGAGTGCAAGTCAGAGGGAAGAAGGACCCTCTGTTCGACCATGGCAGGGGTGTAAGGGGAAGGAGAGAGGCTAGAGGAGGAAGGAAATATGATGGAGGGAAATGGAAACCATACTAGTTGCTGTGTAACTTGTAATTTCTGTACTTGTGGGTTCAGAGATGATTTATTCTCATTTTTCCCGTTAGGAACATCTCAGACAAAGTGCTTATGATGTTTCTAAAACAAAATTTTATGAGTTGTCTTTGGATCCCACTTGCCATTCTGTATCTTTATTTTCTTCTAACTTCTGATTTTGCCCTCACCTATATCCTAATGCTCTTTTTCTCCCCTCTCCCAGGCCGAATGATCCTTTCCTATTGTAACTGCCAACCCCCCCTCCCTCCCCCCACTGCAGTACCTTCTCACACCTGCTGTCATCTAGAGTCAACATCTCCAAAATATCCATCATCCATTCTTCCTTACCTACATCATTTAAACACACCCATCCTCTCATTGAATCATTTAGATGTATAAGGGAGGGGAATGATTCAAACAATTAAAATAATGTCCTAAGTGATTAATAAGACTTCCCATTAATTCTCAGGGAAGCATAAGCCTAAATTCAAACTGGAAACTCACTTGGTTATGTGGGAGAAATTTCTTTGAGTACAAGTTCTTTAATAAGTCTTATTTCATTTATGATCTGAAGTAAATTCAGGGAGGTAGTACTTGAGACTGAGGGCTAGGATATCAGCATTCCATTCTAGAAGTGGTGCCTCCTGGAGGTACATAATGGGATGGCTCTATCCTGGTGGTCTTTATGTTGAAAGAAGATTCTAGACAAACTCCATTCCAAAACCTGCCCAAGCCTCAATTCTAAAGAAACTCTCACACCCAAGATTCCACCATAACTTTATTAGATTAGATATGCTTCCAGCATCTTGGATTAGATATGCTTTCAGGAATATTTGTATAAATTCAGAAAGGATTCCAAAACACAATGTACAGCTCCAATTGTGAGTCTGTATTATTATTCCAGGAATAGTTACAGGGATTTGATATCATATCTGTTGTTTCATTCATATTTTCATTCCTTTAGACCCTCAACATCTTATGTGTTGTAGAATAGATTACAAAAATTGATATCTGTCTATGCTTATCTCTCTGCAACATAGTAACATCATTACTACAAGTCATTTTGACTTAAACTTAAGTCATATTAATGTTAAGTTATATTAGTTCATGTGACCTTTACGACTACTCAGTATCCCCCTTATTCCTCCTATAACATATCATCATCATCAAATATTAAAGAACATATTGATACCTTATATATTTAAGTTCTTACAAAAATACAAAGAACCTTGAATGACTAAGGAAAAGATTGAAGAATTGGTTTACTTTATGTGCATCTTAGATGCACATTAAGTCTCTCAATAAATATCCCTAAGTTAGAAATTGAAATGTAAATCATTTAAGACTGATCTTACAATTTCTCAAGACTTCCTGATTTTATATGTACCAAGAAAAGAATAAGAATAGCTTGTGCTATTTCACTAGTTCCACTTTCAATACTGTTTTAAAAACAGGAAACTGCAATGAGAATGTACTTCGTAAGAGCCACACAAACTTTGGCTGTACTAAACAGATTACTCAGTTCAGTGTTGTTCCTGGCCTAGCTTGTCCACTCATATTGCAAATACCCAAATAGGAGGGAATGTGATATTTCTTCTAATCATAAATTTCATAGCTGCTCTGTCAATTATTTGTTGCACTCTGCTAATTACACTAAGGCTCAGCAGCATGCCCTTTTGAGTTAGAAAGTGTATTTTTGACATCTCTTTTCCATCAGCACCATTAAAAGTATATTAAGAATTATTTGAGCTAGGAGAAACTAAATAGGCACTATGATATAATCTTCATGCTGCAGAAAAGAAAAAAATTAAAGCTCAGGGATAGCAAGCTTCTTCTCCAAGGTAGCACAGCCTTTAAAAATAGCCTCAGGACAGAATCAAACATTCTTGCATTAGTCCCTGACCTCCAAGGTAAGTGGAAACTGTATGGGAAAATAAGGTAACCAGAATCCAAGGACATCTGATAGGGATTAGAGAGATAAAATTATCACAGTGCAGCCATATTAGGTATATATTATCTAAGGTTTTCTATTTAATTGTTTATAAATGGTCCTGTTCTTCCAGACAAGAGCATAGAAACAAAAATTTCGAATATATAAATGGAAAACAAATACAGAAACTAGTTAATGCCAGTGTTCATGTGTATCAATGCATTACCAAGAAGATACTTTTGTCTTTGAACAGTTTCTTATATTTAAAAATATATGTATAACTCACCTGGCCAGTATTTCTAAGATCAATAAACTATGGTTATCTCATGATAAGTAAAGGCAGGCAAGAAAATTATTTCCACACCTTTTGAGTCTAACTTTAAAGTTACTTGAGATATCCATGAGATGTTTCAAAATATGAAGACTCCCATATTTCCATTTCAGAATAGCTCCTTCATATCTTTCTCATAAAAATGGCACTTATCACTCTCTTAGAGTTTAGCAGCATTATTTGTCCTGACAATAAGGTTTCCCTTGGGATTCAAATATCTTTAAGTACTTGGTATCCTTTCTCCAAGTAGAAGGACCTCCCTGCTTTACTTGGCTTTCCGCTGAGGAACAGCATCTCAGAGGCAAGCATGGAGCATGCAGGGAAATCCCCTACCATGGGTGCTAGGCTGGATTTTCACTATGAGGCAGGGGAGCTATATGGCCACCTCAACCACCAAGAGCTTCCTTCTTCCCCTCTGCCTAAATATACAGGAACCTCATTGTGGCAAGGGAAGCCGATTCCTTTCTTAGAATGTGTGGGAAGAGCTGCTAGGAACTCAGGGCAACTCCACAGACAAATATCACTTCTCTGAAAAATTAATTTCTATCCCCTGGAAAGACCTTATGTTGATCTGTGGTAGAACACGGTATGTGTGTTCCCCTGTGGAAATGGCTTGTGACCGAGGTAGTTCGGGTAATGTGTGGCACAACCTTCATTCTATACTTTCCTGACAGGTCAATAATTAACTTGCATTGCAATTGTTTGTTGTCTCCACCACAGAAGCCATTTACCAAAATAACATTTTAATTTCAGTTTCCTTCCATTTCACTTTACTTTTCTTTTTTTCCCTGTGGCTTCTACATCTCTATTAAGTCTAATTTCCCCAGACCACTTCCATAAGCGGAGAGAGTGTAATAAAACTCAGTTTCAAAAATGTCAAATATAATGAGAAAGGAAGATAACAGTAAAGGAATTTGACCATAGCCACCCCACTGGGTAACATTGTCTTTGACCAGGCAGGTGTTATATGTATATACAGAAAATGTGATAATAAGGCTTTACATTTGTTTAACTTGTATCAGGGAATCTGCGCGCTCTCTATGCTGCATTTATACTCACAATGTCTGGCAGTTCAGTGGCATGAGTAAATTGTAACTGAGTGATTGCCATTGCATGTAGGCATCATAAGTGGTGAAAATGATGAGTAAAATATATATTTTGAGTAGATTAAGAGCTAGATAGAATTTTATGGTAGGCAATTGCGCCTTTTTCAGATCTTAGTGTCCAGCTGCCATCTCTCATCCTCTAGTCATCCTAGCCTTTTAGTCTCCATCCTATTGGGAGCAAAGCAATTGATTTGACATTACAAATATTTTTGTTTAATATTTATTTTCCTTTAATATTTATTTAGTGCCCCTTCACCTTGAGAAAGACTCTTTCTAGGTCCCACAGTTTCTGCAGAAATTATTAATAACCTTGGGGTGGAGTCAGATACGAGAATGCTTGTTTATCATGATTTCTCATAAAAGTGCAATGGAGGATGAACTTGGGGACTATTTCAAGGTGAAGGTGACATTGGATTTCAATGTCTTATAACAAATAGGGCCCAAACGGTAGGAAGGATGTCCAGAGCAGTGCAGGCTGACATCATAAGATTTGTGGAAAAACAAACAAATATATTCACATCAAATGGTAAAGTCTGGATGGCTAAGTGAGAAAGCAAGGGAGAGAGAGTTGATTTAGGACTGGGTTAGGAAAAACTTGCATTTGGGGTTTGTCTTATAAATACTGGAAAACTGGGCCTCCCTGGTGGCGCAGCGGTTAAGCGCTGCGCTGAGGAGCTGTCGGCAGCGGCGATGCGAGTTCGACGCCCGGCCGGGGAGAATCCCACATGGTGGGGCAGACCTCTCCTACCTTGCCCGCTGCTCCCCTCAGCAGTGTATTTCTGATCTGCCTGTTCTGCTACCCACTCTGTCTCTGGTGAACCCTCTCGCCGCCCCACACCTCTGGCCTGTACCCCAGCTTGTATGTAAAAATAAAAAATAAAAAATAAATAAATAAATAAGTAAATAAATAAATACTGGAAAACTGCAATGACTTTGTTTAAAAAGCATAATCTCCTCCCAAAAGATTTGGTGAAAAGAGATCCAGACAAATGGATCCTCAACCACTAATACTGCACAAAGTATGGTAGCATTCTTACAGGGCACTTCTTAAGAAACTTCAAATCATAATAAATATCACAGCATCTGTTTATAAGTAATTATCATAAGAGGACAAAGTGATGTGGGGGGGAAAAAAACCTACTTCAGAATTTTAGGAATCTGACTTTGAAATTCCAGGTGTATGTTTAATGCTTCTAGGCAGCAACCAAGTGAAGATAAAGGTAAAGAATTCACAGAAGTGAAGCTTCTGAGGAAGCTTTTGAAGAAGAGAGGTCCAAAGGTACAATTAGATCTTATTAATAACATGGAAGAAAAATAAAGTTAAGATTAGTGGAACTGCTTCTGAATTTCCCTCTAGTGATAAGGTAAGTAGTGAATAATTGAAAAACAAATAGAAAGAAAATGCCTTTACCACTGTAATTATGTTTAGACAGTATAAGAAATTTTTATAAGGTGACAATCTCCTAAAATACACAGGAGAACCTTAAGGGGCATAAGTAATGCAATCTTCTTTCTGTTTCCTTTGTCTGTTTTGAACTAATCTAGCAAGAAATGCTGAGCCATTTTTCCGTCTCTTGCATACAAGTATCAATTAAGGAAAAACGGGGTGAGTATCTAAGGGAATGGATGATGAAATGTCACTGAAAGAGAAAACATCGGCTACATAACAAGTAGTTCAGTTGCTACAGAACCAGAAAATACTGGCAAAACAAGCAGAATCTCAGATACTCTCTGGGACAGGACTGATACTTTGAACTTTGCTGGAAGAGTATCAAGAGCAAAAAATACATTTTAAACTCAGGTTGCATCTTTCCTATGATTTCATATTCTATAGTATTTTTTTCTCCTAACATAACTCAGTTGCAAAGCTCTATAAAGCAGATTAAGTCTAATCACATATTGGCTACAATACACCAGGCTCCCTCTCTATCTTGACTTGCCCAGGTTAAAATACAGAGAAGTTGCACATTGCACAATTAATGTTTGGCAGTAATTAACAGGAGTCAGTAATTTACAGTAGTCAACGATGGTAAACATTTGTCTTATTTAGTAAATTTATTTTTGTATCTGCTTAGTCTTTGCCTAATCCTCGTGTCTTCACGTTCTGAATTATTTGGATTGGATTTCAGTGTCAAAGGGATATGTCTGAGAATGAGTCAGTAATGTCACAGTCCATTGTGACAATGACAACAGCGTTAAAATAAAATATTTCAGAATATGTCCTTTAATGCATTTAAAAATGAGTTTGTGGCTAAGTTCAATAAATCGCCAGAAACTGAATGCATTCATTTACCCATTTGCTGATCGTATTTTTATTCTCTTAACATGTTTTTGTAAATAGAAGTTTTACTATTTAATGCTAATATGTCTAAATTTAATATTCAATTCAGTGTATTTCCTTTTATGATTAATGCATTCGTTTGTCCTTGTAAGAAATCCTTGTCTAATCCAACACCACAAAGACTATTCCCATGTTTTACTCTAAAAAGATTTTTTGTTTCAACTTTTACTTTTAGAACTGTAATTCTTCCAGAAATAATTTCTGTTTGGTGTGGGATAGGGATACACTTTTCCTTGTATATAATTCATACTTATTTTTAAATTACAAGGACTGGTGACAAAGGGCCAGGATCTGGTTCTTCATCTGAACTGAACAGATGCTGAAGTGTTCTCCTATGCACAGATGTTGACAGAAGTGTAGCTGTGTCCAATAATTGCACAAGTTTCTTGTCACAGTTTGGCAACTGTGACATTAGCATCTGAGAATCCAAGTTGAATCGAAAGTTTTATCCAACAGATGGAAAGAGACAACTATTGGTAATCTGAGAGTGAGCAATGCTCAGATATTCAGGTTTTCATTGGGTTATCGGCTAGGAGGTTTTTTACTAAATGTTCTAAATACTAGTTATTTGTCCAGAGTTATTGTCACAGGGAAGTCTGGCAGTAGGGAGGTACCCTCAAGCCTAGCAAGAAAACAATGGAGGCAATGACTGTCTGGGTTTCTGTAGAGGCAGCTATAACCAGGGACAAAGCAAATGCCTAATGGATGCTTAACAGATGGAACAGCAAGGTTCCCAAGCATATGGGAAGGAAGATAAGATGGAAAGCACGGGAGGAAAAACCCACCATAGCAACAAAGAAAGGTACTTTCTAATTCCTCCTGGATAGGACAAGATAGAAAAAGCAAAAGGAAAAAGAAAAATAAATGTACTTATGGCCTAATAACCATTATTTCCCAGAAGGCGAGAGAGGAAGTTCTGTGCTGTAAATGAAGGGGGAAAAGGCATAATTTTTTAAGGTGGGGGGACCTGTAAGGAAGGGGGGGGACTACTTGGTGTGTGCATCACAAATATAGACCAAAATCATGATCCTCTGTTATAACCAGTTATTGAACTCACAGATCTGGTATTAAAGATTCCCTGCACTGAATTAAGATTTCTCCTGGGATTCAGATTCTTAAATAACACAACTTCAGTTAAAAATGACCAGATCCTGCTCTAGTCGTGAGGAGGAAGAAAGTTGTAGAAGTTGATTTTCAAGTGTCAGGGTGAGGTGCCTAATAAAGGTTCAGATTTTACTAAATCCTCCAAAGATAATCCCCATTACCAAGACTGAGGAGGCACCTGAAAAGCTATTATGTCTGGCCATCTATTAACCTAGAGATTTAGGTGAACACTAAACTTTGATGACAATCAAGTCTATATTATTATTAAAGTTATTATTTTATTTTATACCTGAATTGTTCTAAAATTGCTACTAATTACTATAATATTGAATTATTTTTAAAGCCTACTGCAACTTGGTTCCGATTCATTCATGTTGTTACTCTTAAGTTTTCTGGGAAAAAATTTCACTCTGGAAAATGCTGTTATTTGGATAAATGATATAGATCAAAGCAGGGAAAAGTAAGAAGTGAGTGAGTAGTTAAGCATGTAGGTATACAGATCAAACATACTTGAAAGTAATACTATGAATATCCTATTTAATAGTAATTAAAAGATATTTTTAGCTACCCAAAATACACACCTTGCACTACTGCTTCAAGGCAAACAAAAAATACATAAAAATAGGATCATACCCCAAGCAATTTAGGTCTATTTTATAATTTTCACCATGTTTGTCTGTTTATATCATGAACTTAGCTAAGTATAAGTAAGACATCAATTTAATCACTTGGAAAACTGTTCTCTTGCTTGTTAAAAATCAAAGGATGTAAAGTGAGAGAACAAAATGTTATTTTCATTCAAATTTAATCTGAAATTTGGGGACAGTAAGACTTCTTTTCATGAAAACAGGGATATCAAAATAGCAAAAAATATTTACCAGCCCATATTATTTAAACTGAAAAAATGTTGATAGAGCTTTTCAATCATTGTCTTTTAAAGATCCTTCAATATGTTATGCTCATTGCATATTTTAAAATACATCCTTTTCTTTCTAGACTGATTAACCGCAGACTATTTTTATCCCTTAGTCTCTGGAAGAGCTTCAGCTGCATTATCAAGAACCTCAAAGCAGGAGTTGTTAGTGATAAGATTTCCTACTTAAACATGTTTGGTTTGCTTCTTTTCCCTCAAAGAAGAGTTCTGGGGCTTCTTCCCAAGAGGTGGGAGGTAGAAGAGATGGTTAGATATATTATATAACTAGGTTCCAGCTATTTGAATGCTAGCTGGAATTTTAAGTAATACATGCACTGCTTCATTTCTCTTAATTTAGGCTCATCATGAAGCAAATTTCAGAATTTTGGTTTGGGCACATTGTAATCAAAAGAGAATGCACAAATCCTTAGACTTTTAAAATGGTTATTCTTTTGGTCTACTCAAATTGGTTATTATTGGTCTATTTAAAATGGTTATTATTGGTCTATTTAAATAAATATTATTGAAGACAAATTCTTTTTTTTCTCTTTGACTTGCTTTTATTTGTTTCCTCTGTCATGACTATTTCTGAGACTCAGAGATTCTAATCTGTTGCTAGATCACACATGTCATGAAAGAAGTCATACAGCCACACCCAGCCTACTCTTTCCTGTCTTACACACTGTGGACTTCACATATGTATGTGTGCGTGCCTGTATGTGTTTAAATTGTAGTTGCTATCATTATCTGCACACAAGGTTTACAAACAAGTGTGGATGTTCTAATCCGCACTCCATATCACATAATTTTTAAAATATTAGGGAAACTAAAGATTTCTGTATTTACTATAATTTAGAAAAGTTAACCTTTTAGTTTTAGTTAACCTCTAAATTATTTACTATAATTTAGAAAAGTTAACATCTTTAAATGGTTAAAAAATGCCTTAAGGAGGGGTGGTAGCAGAAGAAAGTTTGTTCCTTTCAAGTTAAGAAAATGAATGCAGTCGTGAAATTTAAACAAATAAAACAAAGACCTCAATGAAAAATATATACAAAAATAGATTTTTTTCATAGCATACTCTAATGCACTAGCCAGTCTCTAAACATTTATTAGGATTTATTGGCTATATGGGAGTTATTTGGAGGACTCTACTTCTCTCTAAACATTACACTCTGCTTCTGCTTTCTTACGAGCAGCTATAAATTCAAGAAGAGGCGGAAAAGCGGCAGACTTCCAACCAAATTCAACCCACAGACATATGTTGTTGGGCCTGAACAAGGTTTTAAATCAGTTTCCAATTGAAAACTGAGGATTTTTACTTTAAGAAAGGTGTATATCTATGTGTCTTCTCTTGTAAAAGCAAAAGATGTGAAAATTAGTCAAAGTGTGTATGGTAACCACCCACCAGTAGTGGGCAGTTTCTACAAGCAGTACACAGGGCAAGTTCTCTCTCTTCCCACTTGATTCCCATAGATGTGCCTACTGGCCTGAGGGCATTTGTGACTATGACCCCTAATGCCAATGTGACCCCTGTGCTGTAGATTGAGTGGAGTTTCTGGTGCACATTAAATCAATATCACTTTCTATATGTTATGGTTTTTAACTCGAAGCAGGTAGGATTGGAAACAGTGGACAGAACTAAGTGACCACATTGGCACCACTGCTTTGGGAAGAAATTGATCAGAAATTAACATTACTGCAGTGATTCTAATAATGTTTTCAACATGATCTCAAATTAACAAGAATAGGATATTATGCTGTGCTCTTTGCTATTGCTCAGCAACTTCCCCTTTCCCTTGCTCTCTGCCCTGACCGCCTTTAGTGTTCCGGTTGTGCTTGGGCACATAATCATACCCCGACATATTTTTTTAATATATGTATTTTTATTGTTATTTATATTTTACATTTTGTATTCCCCTTGGGAATACAAATTCCCACCACCAATTCACCCATGATCCATCCCCGTGATCCCTTATGTCTTTTTCTACTCCATTTTGTGCCCTTATCCTCCCCCTCCTCCGCCCCTGCTGAGTGTCTCTCTCCTATTTGGTTTCCCTATAGTCCTGTTATAAGTGAAACCATTCAACATTTTTCTCTTTCTTTCTGGCTTATTTCGCTGAGTATGATCCCCTCTAATTCCATCCATGTCGTTGCAAATTGCATGTGTTTATCTTCTTTGAATGCTGAATAGTATTCCATTGTGTATACGTACCACATCTTCTTGATCCAATCATCTATTTTTGGACATCTGCATACCCTGACTTTTATTTGTTTTCTGTTCTCTATTTGAGCTATGTGTCTCTTCTTCCCAAATTAACAGTGGGCTCCTTAAGTCAGACACTATATTTGGCACTACTATTGCTATGCATTGTATCTAGAACATTACAGGCACTTGATGTCTGTCTGAAGTTCTCTGCCTGTAATTACTCCACACTAGGTTTGCAACAAATTTAGGTTGCTATGATGTTAGAAGGGTAGCACTTCTCTGTCTGAAGTGTAACTAGATGCTCTTGTTCACTCTGCAACTTCTCCACACCAAATGCGGCTAAATGGACCTCGGGTATAGTGCATCTTGGTCAAGGGAAATCAGCACAACCACTGCATCTTGCCTTCCCCATCCCTGTTTCTGTTCATATTCTCTATCCACCTGCCATGCTTCCCTGTCTCATTTTTCTTTCAAGTTGGCTTCCCATGCTGTAACAATGACCCATTGCTAATCTCCTTTCTTCAAGCCAGAGTTGCAACCTAAAGCTCTACGACCTGTAGGACAAACTGATTCTCTGAGAACAACACCATAGCCACTTATCTCCTGAGCTTTTGACAGTCACTCTACACTGCCACACCTGCTTTCAATAATTGGAAAGAACACTAAGCTATTTCTAATTTTACTTTAAGAGTGAAGGCTGAGGACCTCCCTGGTGGCGCAACAGGTTAAGTGCAGCGCTGTGGAGCTGTAGGCAACTGTAGCATGAGTTCAATGGCTGGCAGGGGAGATTCTCACATGGCACAGCAGACCTCTCCTGTCTCACCCTCTGCTCCCCTCATCAGTGTACTTCAATAGATCTGCCTGTTCTGCTCCCCACTCTGTCTCTGGTGAACCCTCTCACCACCCTACACCTCTGGCCTGTACCCCAGCTTGTATGCATAAATAAATAAATCTTAAAAAAAAAAAAAGAGTGAAGACTGAGATTGGCATATTCACACAAGCTCCAAACATGGAATCCCGGACAGGTTACCCAGAAGAAAATTAAAACAAAACAATTGATTTTTCTAACTGGATCAGCAACCATCACCCTGAAACTCCCAGCTTTCCTAATTTTCCTTTTTATAATCATTTTGCTAAGACTCCAGTATTTCTGGCTCATGAACTATTTATTTTACCCTTACCATGCTACACAAAAATCTGTATTTAACACACAAAAAAGTGGGTGAAGAGACTAATACTCCCTCCTTTCCCTTTGTCTCTCTAGTTTTCCTTTTTATCATTTTATTTTCAGGTCTAAAACTCGATGACTGGCTACCACTTTTCTTTTTTGCCTACCACTTCTCTTTCCAGTTTAACTGTATGTGTATTCAATTGTATTTTTTTGTTTTACAAGCTGGGGTACAGGCCAGAGGCGTGGGGTGGTGAGAGGGTTCACCAGAGACAGAGTGGGGAGCAGAACAGGCAGATCAGAAATACACTGCTGAGGGGAGCAGCGGGCGAGACAGGAGAGGTCCGCCACACCATGTAGGATTCTCCCCGGCTGGGCGTGGAACTCGCATGGCTGCTGCCGACAGCTCCACAGCACAGCGCTTAACCACTGCGCCACCAGGGAGGCCCCAATTGTATTATTACTCCTTTTAGTTCATTTAGTATCTTTCTTCCCATTAGCAGCACTTCTCCAGGTAATGGTGCATTTTTCCCAATGGGATGTGGGTAACACCTGTTTGTATTAGAGACCAGATGCCTGAGGAAAGAGGATCTTTGTGAAAATTTCTGAATATTTTTTCACTGAAGGATAATTAATGGCCCAGGTCAACCTCAAAATAGCATCTATGGGGTATTCTGTTTTCCTTCCTTTATATTTAGATGGTGATATTTTAATTTTCTAGGGTTGTCATAAGAAAGTATCACAAACTGGGTGGTGATTCAGTCTCTTGCAGTCATTCTTTTGCAACTAGCCCAAAGTGTTGCCTATCAATTTTGAAATTACTCTATGTGATGAATATTTATTCTTCAAAATTAATTGGTGTTTTGGTGAGGTACCTCTTGAGCTGCTCAAAGGAAAATTTGCGTATCAACCAAAAATTCGTAAACAAACAAGAACAGATTGAGCCTTCCTTCTCTCCCACACAGCCATATTGAGGAAATGAAACCAATAGCAAGAAATTGGTTTAATGAGTTTCATAATTTTATCTAATACTTGGAATTGAGAAATAAATTAAAATTATCCTGGCATGATTTTTATATCATAGTGTAGGGAGGGAAATGGTCATCATTTAATTCAAGACAACTTGATAAAACAATTATGATTTCTCTAAAATGCACACGACATTTGATATTTTTAAAACAATCATGTGCCACAATCTAGGCAAAGTTCTTTACATACATATATTTTTTTAAAACTTGTGCCCATTTTCTAGATGAGGAAATCAGACTTAGAAAAATTAAGTAACTTTCACAAAATAACATATATAATATTTAGCAACTGGTGGAACTAGAGTTGAATCTTGGTTTGTCTGACTTCCCAGCCATGTGCTTAATGTAATTATAATTTGTACAATGAAAATTAAAATTGTGAACTAAAATTTGGCATAAATATTTTCTCACTCTATCCTCAAACAGTTCAATTTCTCCATGCTTCACTATCCTCTATTAAATCTATCTGAAGTTTCAACTTTTCTCATTAGCTTGCTGGCATCATCAAATAAAATAATGCATGCAAAATCACTTTTAAGCCTCTACATAGAATACATTAGATATTAGATAGAGCATATATTAGATATTTGCACTTATATTTATTAACTTGAAGATAATCATCACTCTGAAGAGTAAAATAGATCTGAAATGGACAAAAAAGAGGGTAATGGAAATTGGATTATGAAAGCAAGTAAGACTCTTTTGTCATGGTCTAAACAAATTAGTAACTATGACAATAGTGAAAATGTTGCCCCTTAAACAAGGCAACTGATTGACTCTGAAATAAGTGATAAACAGAAGTGCATAAAAATTCCAAGATTACTTGTTTAGGTGACTTGAGGAACAGAATTTTCCTAAATGAAATTAGGTGAATGTAAAGGATTCCATTGGGTGATTATGGTTTTAACTTCCGAGACATTCAGTTTGCACTGCTGATGAGATTGCTTGGAAGAGTTATCAAGTGACAATTGGAAATGAGGAACAATATTGGGAGTGAAGCCAAGGCCAACAATAGAAATTCAAGGACCATATTTAAGGGATTAAAGGTCATCATAACATCAAGGAAATTTTATGATTACAGATGATGATCCAGAGCTGTACCATTAGAAATATATTGTGAGTCACACGTTTATTTTCTGGTAGTCACATTAGATGAGTACAGTGTAGCAGATAAAATTAATTTTAATAATGTGTTTTATTTAACCTAATACGTCAACCTTTTATAATTTCAGTATATAAGTAATGTAAAATATTAGTGAATTAAATTTCATTCCCTTAATTTGCATTAACACTTTGAAATCTGTTGTTTATTTTATACTCAGTAAATAGCAATTGTGTCTAGTTACTATCTCAATGGACATTATGAATTTGGGGGATTTTAAGGTTGAGGAGAAACATAGGGTCCAGAAGAGGCAGAAGAGAGAAATAGAAATGATACCTGTAGTAAAAGATAAACTAAAACAAAACCAGTTTTCTTTCTTACATATTTTATAACATCTCTATATAAGACAATACATGTAGTTAATATACAACAGGTTTATCAGAGATGACACTGATTTAGAGATAAAATAAAAGGAGTCATTTAGACCCATTCAGACTATAGGCACTTATGAATGAAGTCCAGCATTGCTTAACTGCTAACACTTAGAAGGCTTAGAAATTGCAGCATAGCATATTGAAAATAATACGGATTTTGCCTTACCCAGATCTGCCTACGAATCAGAACCCAGTCTACTAAAGAGCTCTATAAATTTGGGCATTTAATTATTTAAACTTAGCTTCCTTATCTTTAAACTGGGGATATGCACTCTCTTAATTTTTGAGGATATCAAATGCTATTAGATATACAAAGTACCTGAAATATAGTACGCATTGCATAAGTCATGGGAGATTGATTATTATTAATAGCACCACTCTAATATTTTATGTTGATGACTGTTACATCCTACTGTACATCCTACTGTACCAAAATATTGCCTATCTTTGCTAATAACTTTCTATTCTACCTACTACATGGCTGGAAACACCTCTATAGTAGTCAACACTCATTTTTCCTCCTATATTCATTTCTTTTAGAAGAATCACTAGATTATAAATAGATGATATCATATGAAAATTCAAATTATTCGATTCCTCAGCACATTTAGTAGAAAGATGACTTTGAACTCCTCCACTCAGTTTCTAACCCCTAAAGTTCTAATATGCAATGAACTTAAGAAATTAACCAAAACAAATTTTTCCCTTGACTCAGCACCCAATTTCCTGAGCATTCTACCTTTCATAACTCTTTTATAAAGATATCTCATTTTGACTCTAAGGTTGGCATCACATTAGTGGAGACAAAAACAAAGTTCTATAAGCCTTTAAGAACTGAATCTAAAATAAACAAACTTTTTAATTTTAATGCCACTTTTTTTTTCTAGACATCTTAAAATTTGAATACTGAGAAGTGGTGAGTGTTTTCCATTAGTTCATGTCAATATGTTCTTAGATGGTGAGTTGCTATTCTTATTGTCAGAAAGACACCACAGTATGTAATCGATCCGTATTTGAATCTAACCTTTCATCAATGCCAGGTTATTCAAAATGTACCTATAAGGTGTTATTTGTTTAAGATATATAACTAGCTTCTCTACCCTTATATTTATCCTATGTTTTAGACTCAGCAGTAGATATGCAGGGTCAATATTTTCAAAGGTTATTTAATCCAAGGTGAAAATATCCACTAAATAAGTAAATCGATAGATAGATAGATAGATATAGATAGATAGATATAAACTGTGAAATATATATATATAGTTTCATATATATAAGATATATGCTATATAATTCCCCATATCCAAAATTCTATTTAGGAAAACCGGAATGGAATAATGAGATAGGGAAGGAATGGCAAATCATGAAAGGAGACTGAATTAATTTGAAGTATGATAGTAAGGCATTTAGAATGCTTTCATATGAGTTCTATGTTTTAAGCCTTAAGTCTTGGAGAATGACTCTCATATGAATAGCAAAAGTAGGGAAATGATTCAGGAGAATTACATAGTAAGAGGTAAAGAGAAGAGATTGAATTTTGATAATTTCAATATGTATTTACCCCTTGCTCAATATCTAATCCATTCCAGCTAAGATAATATCTGTTAAATAAAAACCCAAGATACGAAACTGATATGTAATTATAAAAATGTACAGACTAACTATAAAAGATGAACAAACTACCAACATGGTGATATAAGTACTATCAATAATTTGAGGAAAAAATGCACTCAAAATAATATTTTCTTTTATTAAGTTTCCTTTTTTTCCCCCTGCATCTTTATCTTTTACCAATATTTCCAGCATTCATAGGATAATTTTCTGTCCTTCAGAGGCTACATAATGATAAGTTACAGCAAAGAAAAACACAAGTAGGGACCAAAAATCCTCAATGGAAGGTTCTAGAAGTTGTTACTTCTTCAACCTTGAGTTCATTTAAAATGTGCAAATCAACATTCTCCATGTATTTTGTATGACTTTTTTCAAACTTGAAGTTAAAAAGTGAATTTAAAATTGTGATGTAATCAGAATGTCACTTAGTAGAATGCAGTCTTTTAGCAGCATTTTATGGGGAGGGAGAATCGTCACCAACAAACAAAATATTAATAAAAATAAAAAGCCATTAGACTGAAAAATACATATACCTATTAAGAATTATTATTGAGAAAATTAAATAGCATAATGGGAACTAAGTCAAAATTTTTCTCTGCTTATTGCTGAAGAACTGGATGTGGTTTGGGTAGGGAGGATGAGGGAAAAGGTGAAATTGAAGGTAACTCTTAGTATTGCTGTGAACAGATAAGTAAATAGTAGTGCCAGTAACTGAGATGGAAAAAAAAATAGAAGAAGCAAGGTTAGGTTGAGGTGGTAAACCAATGTTACTTCAATGAAATATAATACAATTTAAAACAAACAGACAAAAATAACATTCAAGTGGAAATGATGAGTATAAATTTCATTTATAGTTTTAGCACTAAGAATAAAAAATTTCATATTAAGATGTAATTAGAATATTAATAGTATTTGAACTCATAAAACTAAATAATACCATCTAGGAGAAAACTAAGATGACAAGAGTTGAGCCTGGAAGAATAGACCTAAACTTTGAGTACAGGGTATTTGAATATTTAGAGGGTCAGATGAGGAAGAGTTAGCAAAGGAGATAGAGAAATGGCACTCTATTAGTTTGTAGAAAAACTGTAAGAATGAAATATTCCAAAAGTCAAATGAAGAGAGAACTTCAAGAGAAAAAGTGTTCAATTACATCAGATGCAGTTTAGGTGTCAGATAATATGAAGACACATAAGTGGACATTGAATTTTATAAGAAGAAACCTTTGGGACCCTGACAATAGCACGTTTTACACAATTTCGATAGCACTATGTTTTTACATCTAAACTTATATTTAAATTCCTTTGTGCACTAAGCTACCTAAGAAGTTTTCACTGGCTAGGTAGCACATTGATTCTTTGTGTCTTTGATAGTCCTAGCACAACACAGTGTATTTAGTTGGCGCTCAAAATTATTTATGGAATTGAATTGGGATTATGCTCGCTAAAAGAGAAAAATCAATTTTAAAATCCAGAAAGATATTGTGTGTGTTGACAGGGAACATTTTTTAAATAATATATCCTGTCTAGTCTTTGGCATCCCATTAGTACTTTTATCAGATGAGCTTTCCTACAGAAGAGATAGAAAACATGAAGCAAGTATTTCCTCAACCTCTTCTCCTTACTTCATTTGATCTATATCCAACTCACATATATATGTCTATATGTTTATATATATATATATATGTCTATATATCTGTGTGTGTATACACACACACACACACACACACACTTATTAAAGTACACTTCTTTCCTTAATTTATCTACTTCAGTTAGTGATTATAACCATCTGTCTTCGTCTACCTTGAGATCTTGTTGGATTTCTGGATATATTTTCTCTTTTATTTTTATTCCCTTTCTCTTCGCCTTCAATTCAACATTCATATTTCACCCCTTTTTAAATTATTGCTATTTCAAGTTTTATAAAAGTAGCATTTTGCATATACTAGCCCTAACTCGTTACTTCTTAAAGCATCTCATTCTAAGAGTAGGACTTCACTAATGCTTTTTATTTCATTAATGCTTAATCAATTAGATAGTTGAGAAAGGATAGTTCTCTTACTAGGAAAAAATAATTTTACTTTTAATCATTAAAAAGGGTTAAACCTCAATCATAACGGAAATATTGAATAAATAGTACTGAACTATAATTTTCTAAAAATTGGCAACATCTGAAAAGTCTGGCAACACAAAAAGTTGGAAAAGCTATGTAATTTCTACCAGCATTCACATTAAGTACTGGTGTAATTTCAAACAGTTAAAACTGTCACGAAGCATAATTTGGAATAACTATCAAAAGCATTTTATCTCTTTGCTTATAAACAAAAGATTTGTGAGAATTCATTCATAGATATATGTTCAAATGCACACAATTACATTGAAATAGTCATTGTTTTAGTAAAAAATTGAAAATACCCATGACTTTTAATTAGAGGCTGCTTAAATTGAGTCGTATATAGCCACACAGTAGAATACTATATAGTCATCAAAAAGAAAACATTATTTTTACTGTGGAAATATCTAAAATAGTAATAAAAGGAAAAAAAACAAGATGGAGAGCTGTGTGTAGTAGGCTACCTTCAATCTAATAAAGGAGAATTTACATACATATATTTGTATATATGTAAGTACACTTTTTTGCATAAAGAAATAACTGAAAAGGGGTTGCTCATTGTATTAAACTGGAATGAATGTGGGCATATAGAAATAGAAATGTGAGAAAGACTGTCTTTAAAATTATTTTGATCCATTTTGACATATCACTTACTCTCAAATTAAAAATAAACAAGAAAGACCTTCATAAAATGTAAATACTCACTATAATCACAGACGACATAAGTATCTCATAGCATCTGGGCAAATAAACTAGTGCCTGAACTTACAAAACTATCACTTCTTTAGCGACAACCATTTGGAGGTCTTGGTGCTGATGATGGATAACACATGAGATACAAAATGTGGACATTTGGGCCTCCCTGCTGGCATAACGGGTTAAGTCTCAGCACTATGAAGCTGTCCGCAGCCACTGCAGCACCGAGTTTGATCCCCAGCCAGGTAGCTAACCCACATGGCACAGCAGACCTCTCTTGCCTCGCCCCCTGCTCCCCTCAGCAGTGTATTTCAGTAGATCTTTCTGTTCTGCTCCTCACTCTGTGTTGGGTGAATCCTCTCACCACCCCACACCTCTGGCCTACACCCCAGTTCTTGTATGCATAAATAAATAAATCTTAAAAAAAAAACAACCAAATGTGCACATTCAGTTATGCTTTTCCCGTGTTCAGCAATCCCCTTATAGTTTGCAACCCTAGTCATAATCTGTTCAGCAAGTCTACTTACTCTATGATAACCTGTCTTTTTGGCCTTATCCTTCTATACTTCAAGCTAACAATACTAAACCAACTCTCCATTGGAAGTTCTTTAATACTCGATGTGTTTATACCCTTATTCAGCATCATCCTGTCCATTGGAATGTTTCTCACCTCTCCAATTCTAGCTTTCTCTGTAAACCTGATATTACAAGTATTTACTTCAAATGTGTCCTCATTTCTCTGATAGGATATGCTCAAATGATGTAATTCCTGCCAAATTCTCAGTCTCGTCTGGCACATACAGGAATATAAAAAAAAATAATGAATTCCTGAGTCCTAATAGAACATTCCTTAAATATTTTTATGTTGCTTGACAATAATCTGCATTATAGTTATTAACATAATAGTCACACTACATTATAAGTTTTTAGATACAAGTGGTATGGAGGGGGGTCATACATGGCATGCCTTATAAAATATATGATTAAACTGAAATTCTGGTTTCATTCAAACTTATCCTCAAAGTGATGACAGGATTTTAGGCTTTTAAATGTGACCATATGTGGTTGTGTGAGAGTTCTGTGGCTTTTGCCACAGAGAAAGGTGACTTATACCCTTCTCATGGGAAAGCATTTTAATTAATACAAATGGAGACCCCTCTTTTCAGGGGCTGTGACCCAGATTCAATTATTAACTCAACTATGGTCATGTGACACAATTCAATTCAATCTGATCTCAGTCTGGAATCTCTACTGAATTGGTAGGGGAAAGGAAACTCTCGCAAAATAGTTTGCTGGAAGGATCATACATAAGGCTGAAGATTTCTTGTCAACTTCTGCCAGAAACTTCCTATAACACATTTTTTAAAAAAAGAGCTAAGAAAATGAGAGCTAACTCTGAATACCTCCTGGGGTCAGTCATACCTGAGTTCACTTTCCTTAGATTTTTCAGTTACACAAGTTATATATACAGTTATATCTTCTGACTAGACAAATATTAAGTAATTTTCAATCATTTACAAAGGAAATTTACCGACCAAGCTGAAATTTAGAATGCTTTCAAACATATTTTAAATTTCATTTGGATAGTATTTATTTTATTTTATTTTTTTAAGATTTATTAATTTATGCATACAAGAGCTGGGGTGTAGGCCAGAGGTGTGGGGTGATGAGAGGATTCACCCTCAGAGAGTGGGGAGCAGAACAGGCAGACAGACTGAAATATACTGCTGAGGGGAGCAGTGGGCGAGGCAGGAGAGATCTGCTATGCCCTGAGGGTTAGCTCCCTGGCTAGGGATCAACCTCAGTGCTGCAGTGGCTACCAATAGCTTCATAATGCTGAGACTTAACACCTTGTGCCACCAGGGAGCTCCTAGTACTTATTTTAGAATGCAAAAATAGATGTCTTGGTACCAAAAGAGTTAAATTTGGGGTGTTAAATTATTTTTAATACATATACATAAAATTGATAATGTTAAATATTTTCTAAGTGTATGGGAATACCAAAATAGTCTGAAGAAGTGTAATTAATCTATTAAAAGAAAGACGGTATTTCTTCAAAAATATCTTAGAGAACTGGTAATATCTCTCTTACAGACCTTTCATATTAGATACTCTCAGAAATTCTGTTAAATACCACAGGCAGGATCACTGGTTAACAAAATATGTTTTTGTGCTGCAAAAGATTTTCCTCAACTATTTTGTCATGACAAAATTTTGTCATGTATCCTCTGTGAGCAGATTTTTTTGCCAGGTGCCCTAAGTGCTGGGAAATAGGATAAGTTTCAAGGACAATAGGGATGATAGGGAAGGAGCAAAGTGGGGTCTGAAAGACCACAAATCAGGGACAGAATAGACCATTCTAGATTTAAAAAGAACAGGAGGAAGAATATCAAGGAAAAAACATTTCTTTTTCTTTACTGAATTTGGTTGAATGCTGGCTCCAACTGGAAAAGCATGATATTATTTTAACAAATCAGCTTAGAAATTACTCTCCAAAGAAGATCCTCTGCATAGTCTTTACTTCAAATCTGTTTCTTATTTATTCACTTAATATATATAAAGGCATAGTGAACTAAAGTAACTCATTTGTGACTGATTCTTAATATTTGGTCCACACATTCAAAAGATAATGTATTACTTGTTTTTACAAATAATTCTGAAAATGTCTGAGATTACATGCCTATCATCTGTTCTCTTTATAAGTCCATAGTGATCTATGTATAAATAATTATTAATTTTACATATGCTCTATCAAGTATATCTTAATATAATTTTCAGCAAAAACAACAGTATCATAAATAATTTGACTTTTAAAAATACTAAATGTTTTACAAAATGTTAATGGATTTTTTTCAATGCTGATGTGGATATTCTTTCTTGCTAATGTGTAAGCACATCCTATGTTCATTCATTTGATATTCCTTTATAATAAAATGAAATAAGTAATAGCATATCAAGCCAAGCTATCTGAATTATACAGCTTCTGTAGTTAGAGGTTCAGAATCACAATATTGGAGACAGATTTAAATAACGCTACCCATTGTGAGGAAATACAACGAGTTGAAAAAGTAATCAGAATATCAAGGCAAACACATATTATCAGGGTCTTCTTACACTATAACAATAAAAAATGTATTGAACACCAAGTTCTAATCTCTATTTTTTCATGATCATTTTAATAGTCAACAAGTAGCGAGCTTCAGTATTGACAATTGAAGAGATCTTAAAATGGAGTGTGCTAGTATGCCTAATAATTTCCTACTCAATTGACCACATCAAAAACCATTTATATGTGTCTTTCAATAGGAGACAATAAAAGAAAAGAAAATTGCTGCCACTTATCAACCCTGTAACCAATTTTTAATAACACAAAAAAATAGGTGTTGTGGGGGCTATCACTTCCCCCATTCAACAGCACAATAAAAATAATATTAGGGAAGAATAGATCATATCTGGAGCTTTTATTAAAATTCTTTCAAAAATCTATAGTTGGATTTATTTTAGGTATTTGTCTCTGAGATTAGCAACACTTTTATTTTTTCTATACACATGTCATAGCACACAAAGACAGTCTGTGAATGAAGAAAGAAAAATAAAAGTACTTTTCAGCTTATGATTAACAAATCCTTTTCATTTTGTAGGTTATTTCTTTGGAAAAATCTCAAGGATTGAAAACTATATAACTGCATTAAAAAAAAAAAGTGTATCTTGAACTTGCTTCTTTTCCCTGAAGTAACTTTCAGTGAAGTCAACTGTTACTGCTCTTTAAACATAGAGTTTTACTTAAAAGAGAAACTTACCCTCATTTTACCCTACATACTAAATAAAATTTAGGGGAAAATATTCAAATGTGATGCTAGTTAGCCTTCTTTCACATTTTAGAACTTTCTTGGGTTTTAGTAGCTATTTAATAAACCGTATGTTTGAGAATCTTTATATTATAAAGGTTTCTGAAGCCAAATTACTGCACTACCCTACAGTGGCTATATTTCACACTGCAATTCAGATGTTGTTTCTTACTGTAAAAATGCCCTTTTCTCTTTATTATCTAGAACTATGCATTTTTATAAAACAGTTAAAGATACAAAGTCTGGCGTTTTCTCTAGTAGTTATTTCTAAGAGCAGTTCCAAATGAAAATTATACCTTATTCTGTATTTACTACTTTAGTATAAAATATCAGAAAACTATCCTAGTATAATATCTTAGTAAAGGAGTTTAGAATTAGACAACTAGAAACATAAGATGAATATTGTTTCCTACATCAAAAAAAAAATAAGCTGATGTTTCAGTCACAGATGAAAAACATCACTTATTTTTGTAGAAATGTTTATGTATTTGCAGAAAAGCATAGGTACTTTGCCAAAAATTTTCAAGTTTAAATTTAATATTCAATTTAAAGGGGAAACTCACTCACCTTTTCCCGGTGATGACTTGTTATTGAAACTGCCATCAACTAACTGCTAATGACTCTTTCAACAAAAACGGAAAACAGTCAAGTCACATGTTATAAGAGTGGGCCTACATTGGATGCTGCTTAATTTCAGTACTTGAGAAAAAAAAAAAACGGAGGGGGGGTGGTGAGGGTAAGCATAAAACTTACATGAAACCACTTCCTGCGTAGATACAGTTAACCGCATACATCACAGCGTTATTCGATTTGAAGACATTGCCTTGTATAGTCAACAACATCATTATTTTTCAGTGTGATTTTCAATTATCAAACACTACACATTTATATAGCTTCATCAATTCTGATTTATTGGCAAAAATATGAGGTTAAAAATTCAGCATGAGGAGGGGCAGGCTGCCAAGCACTGAAGAAACTTCCTCTTTCTCTGCCTTCTAGCAAGGGTTTAAAAGCTGTCTCTACTACCCTCCTTTGGGTATATTCATATGCACTCAGGAAGCTCTGTCTATTGATGTGGGAAGCCAGTTCCAATTCACAGAGCTGGTGCTTTGGTCTCATGGACTGACCCACAAAGAGATGCCCAGTTCATGAGTTCCTGGGCCTTGCACAGATTCCATTAGAACTTCAGGGAACACAGCTCAAAGTTTGCTGCCATCTGGAGGAAATGAGGGTATTTATACATCTAGCACATGCTCTGGCTGTGGTGAACATTGGTGAGGGCCCAGTGGCACTTTTCCTAAGCAATTCTGAAATCTAGAGTTTCTGGTCTAGCAGCAATTTCTTGTATGTCCTGACTTAAGAAAAAAAAATGAAATTAAGGTCTTAAATATTATCACTTTTAGCATGATGCTGTGTGTCCAACTATGTCAAACTTCAACCAATCCAAAACATGTTTTGGGGAAGACTCAACAATAACCACAGGTTATGCATTTTTACTGAACCATGGAATTCAAGAAATAAGTTCCCAGATGTCTAAGATTTACTGATTTTATTAGATTTACAGGATAGTTACAAAAGGAAAACCTTCCTTCCTTTCTAAAAATACGAGAAAGGTTAAATCACAATCTCTAACCAGTTAGACTAGAAATCAGTGATGTGAAAGACAATATTAGAACAAAAATTGGTATATATTGCCAAGTTAAGGATGGCATGTTTCTGCAAGGAACTTTTTAAAATAATATTTTAGATTTACCCTGGGACTCACTGTCAATTGTCATTCTGGGATGCACTCTTTAAGAGTTTCAAACCCTGAAGATATGAACTCAGTGTTAATCATTTAACAATGAGGAGTGGATAGAACGTGACATTGAAAGTATGGAAATCAGCATCCAAACCCAAATTCTGAATTGTCGTTTATTTAATTTTGGACAAGTCACTTATGTTCTTTGGGATTCAGACTATTTTTACATACAATGAAAATACAAGTAAAAAACATTCTATCAACAAATAAAATAAATGAATAGATTTAAATATTTTGGACACAATGAAGAATTATAGAATATATATAAGCATGAAATCAAAATGCTGATACCTCTTAAGAAGCATCAGAAAAAAAACAGTGCATCCTACTTGATTTAAGCCTTTCTAAATCCAAATCAATTGCAAAAATCTAGAAATAGGAAAATTAATTAAAATTAATTTAAAATTTTAATTAATTAAAATTAATTAAAATTTCCTTTCTCATACAGTAATATCATATATTTAAATAGGAAAAGTCTAAAACACCAATTCATCCTTATGGGAAATAAATACAAACATTTACTTACTTGAAGGTATAAATTTTCAATATTTACTTTTGATCATGACAAATTAAACATTAATTGGAAACAAGAGCACCATCTTTTTTTTTTTTTTATAAGGTAGAGGTAAGCACTTAGGCAGGAATATACTCATGTTTGGTCTCTAGGAGACATATTTAGGTTCCAGTTTAATGCACTGATACTTTATGCTGTGACACTTGCTTAAACATTCAGCCTTTCTATATCTTATATTTGTTGAATTTTCTCTATAAGTCAAACATTCTTCTACCAAGAACTTACATTTATTTTATTTAATCCATACAATAACCTTCTGAGATTTTATTATATTCCTTTCTTTTTTCTCACAAGGGAACTAAGGTTAAATTGCCCAAATTAGTAAGGAGTAGAAGCAGAAGCCAAACCCAGGGACCCTGACCTGAATGAGCCCTTGCTCTCAATTACAATAGCTATCTCCTGACCTCTTGCTATGCATCACAACTTTGGTTCAAAGTCTGAGCCCAACACTCAGTTTAAAGATCAGGAGAGAGAAAAGTGAAGAATATACTTTAAAAGGGAAGGGAAGAAAGAAGGAAGGAAGGGGAGAAAGTAGGAAGGGAGGGAGAAAAGAAGGGAAGGAGGAAGGGAAGGAGAAAGGGGTAAGCTTGATGTCCTGGGAGCCAAATATGTCACTTTTTGTAAACAAGTGTTACAAAAAAAAAAAAAAAAAAAACCAGCCTCGCTGGTTTTGCAATAGGTTAAGTCAGCACTGTGAAGCTATCCGCAGCCACTGTATCTCTAGTTCGATCCCTAGCCAAGGAGCTTCCCACATGGCCCAGCAGAACTCTCCTGTCTTGCCTGCTACTCCCCTCAACAGTGTACTTCCATAGATCTGCCTGTTCTGCTCCCCGCTCTGTCTCCGGTGAATCTTTTACTACCCCCACACCTCTGGCCTATACCCCAGTTCTTGCAGGCATAAATAAATAAATCTTTAAAAAAATGCATATAACTATTCTCTCATTCATTCAACAAAAATAAATAAATGGTACATCTACTTTATTCTAGAGAGAGAACCAAGCTCCAAACTAGAAGTTTTGGAGATTTCTCATGTCACTGGGTGGGATGAGACAGAATAAACAAATAACATAAAACGTATTAGTCAGTATGTCCAAGTATAGTAAGATATATGAAGAAAATGAAGCAATGTCAGCAAATAGAGAGTACAAATAATTCTCCTAAGGCATCATAATCAAAAGGGAAGTTAAATATAGTTTAGATATGTAATGCCTTGAGTTGGAAAAGTGATAAGAGGTTTTGTTCTGTTTTGTTTGGTTTTTCAGATGTGAGGATAATAGTTTGATTCTATGCTGATTATAGTGATGCAGTAAAGAGGGTAAATTTGTTGATACAACACAGAAAATAAAGACTCAGTGAAGCAATTACCCTGAACAGGTAAAAGGAGAAGATTTGGTTTTGGCATCAAAACAGATAGTTCTCAGGAATAAGAGAAAAAGAGCACCAGACACAAATGAAAGTGGATAGCTACATGTTTTCAGTAGTGACATTTTTGAAAAGGTGACTTTTGATATGACATGGAAAAAAGTCAAGGCTCGAACATGGTGAATATTTTGGAAAGCCGTGGTCCAGGAAAAATAGAAGGTAAATGCTAAATTGGAGCATACTTGGCAATTTGAAAAATAGCAAAGAGACATGTGTACCTAGAAAGCAGGGAATGAGGGTGAGATCATCGAAGGCATCGGAGGCCAAAGTAAGAACCATAGTTTTTTATGCCCTTTTGGCCAGTCACTGTGCTAGGTAGCAAGAATTTATAGACAAAAATCTCCATTTCCCTTCCGTTACCTCTACTGCCATCAAGGCACTCTCATCACAATTTAGCTTTTTGTTTTCATCTTTTATGTTTGGGT
The DNA here is from genome assembly GCA_004024925.1 of Scalopus aquaticus. Classification (NCBI taxonomy): domain Eukaryota; kingdom Metazoa; phylum Chordata; class Mammalia; order Eulipotyphla; family Talpidae; genus Scalopus; species Scalopus aquaticus. The sequence continues at coordinate 50,367 of PVIJ01001482.1, read as the reverse complement.
GTTATGATAAGGATAGAGTCTGTCTTTCTTTTATTCACTTAAATCGCCACAAGGAGAAGTCTCCAGGCTCCTGTCTCAGGAATGTTTTTTTAGATATCTGTACCCATATAGGTCCCAGGAACACAGGCTCCTTCTCCTTTTGGGGAGCCTCTGAGTATATCACTCTAAAAGACAAAGATGGGAAATGCACTACTTAAAGAGCATTATAATTCACGCTACAGGAGCATGTGCAAACTAAACTGCACTAGAAAGATGTCCAGTTCTAGCCACACTGTCTACTGAGTACCTATCGATCTGCCATATCACTACAATGATAAATGCAAGAAGCATTAATTGAAAAATATTAAATATAGAGATAAGCCTCCCAGGAAAAAAATTAAAAAGTAAACTCATTGAAAGACTGGATTAAATAGGAAATGTGAAGTTAATGTAACAAATCTGGAGGTATCTGCTATGGCAGATCGAGGAGTATGTCATCCCTGGGGTCAGGGGTTTGCATGCCCATTGAGGAGAAGAGATAGCACACACTGGGCTTTGCCAAGGTCAGGAGTTCGAACTAAGTCCTGCTTAAAAGTAGACCCTGGAATCACTATGACTAACATAAAAGAGGAACTAAAACAGATTAAAAACAAGATTATTAACAGCAGGGTCTTAGGTAGGACAAAAAAAACAATATTTTGTGAGAAATTGAAAACTCATTTATGCTGAAGATTCAGATGCATCATATCTCCTCCAATACCGGACACTCCAAGCCTACAAAGTCATGTAAAATTGCTTTAAGACCAGTGAAACCAGAAGGTGGTTGGACAAAGCAATTGCAAAACTACTATGTAGCAAATACTTCCTCAAGCCAGAGAGCATGGAAATCCAACTCCACTGCCACATTTGCCTCCCTGTATAAGGCACTTTCACCAGGAAAACAATGCTACATATCAGGAAAAGATCTGCAGGCTAAAGGCAGTCTGCAGAACAAAACAGGACAAGTAGAGTCCTCCAAATCAGGGATTATACTAGAGCTGAAAAAAAAAAATCTACAAAGTGAGGATATTTAAGTTGAATACAAAGATGAGAAAAGGAATAAACTCCATCAGAAAATCAGAGCCCCGTTAAAAAAATGACATTTTTTATTAAAACAAAAGTTAAAAAAATACATATTAAAGTTTTATATAATAACATGTTCTTGATGATCAAAGGGTTTTCTAGCACTAGATAACTGATAATCTTCCAACTGTACCACAGTGTGTCCAGTCTGGCATATTCATCATAAGTCCTTTGACACAAGCATTTCTCTGTCGGCACCTTCACCGCATAACTAATTGGTCTTAAGGCAATTTTGCCATAAAAAATAACTGTTTGACAGTTTTTTCTGACAGTTTGGTCTATATCATTAGATGTAGCAGTGAAAGTAGTGAATGAGAGCTATCCCTATCAGTTTGCAAATCTTTCAGTGAGCACAGCAATCCCTCACACTCATCAAAACCAAAATGTACCAAGAAATGACAAATACAAAAGAGGCAACTAGCAAATCAGAACAGCTTTTGAGAGTATTAATTTTAAGTTCTTTAGCTAATTTAGATATGAAAGCTTTTTTCTAATGCTGTCTTTATCAAATTTATCATGTAATAGTAGAAACTAGAGATTAAAGACGAACCAAACATCTCCTATTCCCCTCTCCACAAAATATGATTATATGAGCATCAGCCTTCTGAAATGGTGATTTTTTTTTTTTTTTTTTTTTTTTGCTAGTTGATTGTGGAGAACATAATATAGACAGAATTTTGGTACTTGGAACAGAATTTGACTGACATGATTTAGGGAACTATAAAGACTAGGAATATTAAATTTTTCATGGAACATTAAAATGTAGGTCAGATATGAAAATACTGCCAGTTAAACACATTGCATTTAGTGATAAGAAATAGAAGCATCTCACAAAGCATCTGGCAAACAACAGGGTAGAAGGCAACATAATGTTATACCACGGTCACTTACAAATATTCATCCTCATATTTAGAAAGTGATACTTCTCTTAATAAAGGAGGAATATTTAGTGAAAAAGATGTTTTATTTTTCCCTTTTAAATTAACATTCCTTTTAAATTTTTCATTATTTTACGTGTTTTTTTTTAAAGGCAAAGTCACCTTATGAGCAATTATATGCAGTGAAAAAAAGTAGCAACAATGCTTGTAACAAGGAATTTATGGGGAATCTGCCATAGTAAGTACACCTACACTGGGTCATGAATAAGAGTAAAAATACTGTGTTATAAGCTTTCCCAATTAAATATTCTACCGTTATACATTTTCTTGATAAATATCTAAGTGCATCATTATAAATCAAGGGTATTTCACTCACATTATTCTAGCTGTAATTCTCAGATATTACTTTTGATCAAGCAGTGGATATTCTTGAGCTTTTCAATGAAACAACATAACCTAAAAAATAATTTACTGCAAATAAATTTGTAACTCCTGAAATATGATAGAATGATTATTTGCATGATGATATAAAGAATTGGCTTCATTTTTCTACTTGAAAAGTATGCAATAATGTGAGTTAGTGGGGTCACAACTTTTATTGTTATTCTTTGCTTTATTTCCTTTCTCTAGAAATGAGCTTAAAACCAAAGATTAATTCTATGTAAAATGTACTTCTGGGAAAAAACTGCATCTGATGGACTGTATCGCTAACTTCAATTTTACATTTTTATTTACTTACTTATTTTAAAAGATTTATTTATGACTACAAGCTGGGGTGTAGGCCAGAGGTGTGGGGTGGTGAGAGGTTTCACCAAAGACTTGAGTGGGGAGCAGAAAAGGCAGACTGACTGAAACACATTGCTGAGGGAAGCAGCAGGCGAGACAGGAGAGGTCTGCTGTGCCATGTGGGAAGCTCCCTGCCCGGGGATCGAACTCATGCTGCAGTGGTTCTGGATAGTTTCATAGTGCTGTGCTTAACCCGTTGTGCCACCAGGGAGGCCCAATTTTTACATTTTTAGAACTGAAATAGCCTTAAAGTGTATATCTACATTCTAATGAGTAGATGACAAATACTAAAAATTTCATAGCATTGTAGGTGGTAAGCTTTTTCTTTTAATTTCTAAAAATATGTGAAATGTCTAACAATTCCATTTTATTACTTTACATCAAATGTATTGTCATAAATACCAACAATCTTGATCCCTCAGACAAAGTTTTAGTTTTCCATTTTCATTTTCTCACGTAAAATATGGTACTAAGTCAAAAATGCACAGTAAAATGAAAAAGTCAAAAGACATTATAATAAATGAGAAGGAAGAAAGAATTAACAAACTGGAAGATAGATACATGAAAAAAAAACTTCTAGAATATAGCAAGAGTTCTGGAAAAATGCAAACTATGCAAGAAAGAATAAAATACAAAAGATAGACTTTATCTCAAAGGAGTTCCAGAGTGAGATAAGAGAGAAAATAGAGGACCAAATGAGGAAGAAAATAATGGAGTAGATAAAATCTGAGAATTTCCTTGACTTTATAAAAAAAAAAAAAGACTTCTAGATGTTATGAGAACACATAAAATAGATATGATGGGTTATGGTGAGATTAAGTTCAGTTATGACTTCCATGAACTGTGACTTCTGAGTTGAGTTTTAAAGAAACTGGTGATGAGGGCCTCCCTGGTGGCACACTGCACTGTGTGCGGCACTGTGGAGCTGTCGGCAGCAGCGACATGAGTTTGATGGCTGACCAGGGAGATTCCCACACGGCGTGGCAGACCTCTCCTGCCTCGCCCACTGCTCCCCTCAGCAGTGTATTTCCGTGATTTGCCTGTTCTGCTCCCCGCTCTCTCTCTGGTGAACCCTCTCACCGCCCCAGGCCTCTGGCCTGTACCTCACCTTGTATGCATAAATAAATAAATCTTTAAAAAAATTAAAAAAAAAAAGAAACTGGTGATGAGTTATTAGGCTGCATATATATGCACAAGGAGGGAGGTATTGACTGATGGAATTATGCCCTCTATTCTAATTAATATGGTAACTTGTGAGTCCCATATTCACTAGAGAAAAACTATAATTATTCTGTGATTACCTGGCTTTCATCATACCTGGTTATTAATTTTATTTTGCCAAATACAAATATAATTTCAGCCTCCCTGTTTTCCAAAAAGACATATTACAAATAAATGATTGATAAAGCTAACCAATAGTGGGCTGGAACTGACTAAAATCAACTTGCAAAAGCCAAGTGCATGCATATCTTCTTAGCCTAGTGTTCACTGAAAACATGTTGTAGCTTGAAATTGGTCATAATGGAAGTACTGATACCTCAGAAATTGGCATATGCTACCATTTGGGACTTTAGATTTCTGAGAGTCAGTTATTAAATAATTCACTACATACCATTATCTTACGTTAGTAGAATGAAATAACATTATAGCCCAAAGCAACAATACAAAGCTCACATCTAAAAAAAAACTATTTTACCGGCTAAAAAAAAGTAGATGACTTATCAGAAATAGACTTTTCATTACTATTTCAAGATTTTAGATTAGAATTAATCACTACTGTGATTTATGATGAAGCACAATAGAAGCATTTTTTATCCTGGTAGGTTTGTACTGATACTACCTTAAAAAAAAATAAAATAAAACCCCAAAAACTCAATGATGAGATTTCAGAGTCTTGTTCAACCAGCAGAAATGAGAATACTTAAGACATGGAGAAAATTATAAATAGTAGCTTAAAACTGTTAAATTTGGCAGATACCACAATGATATATTTTCCTGTAAATAGTGTCAACAATAAGAATAAACAAGAATAATTAATTGGAATCATTTAAAATCACTTTTAGGGGCCTCCCTGGTGGCACAGGGGGTTAAGTCTCAGCGATATCAAGCTATCAGCAGCCACTGCAGCCTGACTTAGATCCTCGGCCAGGGAGCTGAACCACATGGCCCAGCAGACCTCTCCTGTCTGGCCCGCTGCGCCCCTCAGCAGTGTATTTCAGTAGATCTGCCTGTTCTGCTCCCCACTCTGTCTCAGGTAACCCTCTCACACCCTGCATCTCTGGCCTAGACCTTATTTCTTATATGCATAAATAAATTTTTAAAATATTTAAAAAATCATTTTTAAAACACACATTTGTGAAAATACCTAAAATTTCCTCCCAGAACTGTCTTGGTAGGTTTGTTATATACCCTCATGTATCTTATAAATTGACCAAGCCATGTCTGATGGCTTTATTCAAGAATGGCTAGCCAAACCAAGTTTAAAAAGATCATGTAGAAAAATTAATTGTGCCAAAAATATTTTGGCCTAGTGAAAAGACCTATTAAAATCTAAAGGAGCACAACATTATAGGAAAATTACTTGCAAATGTACTTTTTATATCGTCTTAAAGAGCAATTCTCCAAGGGTTTCTTGAATTTCTGGTTTTCTAGGAACCAAAGCAGTAATAGCTTTGTTCTGGAATAACTTTTCAAAGATTTTGTATAGCAAATAGTCTTGGTCAATACGGTGTTTTTCACTGGAGTAGAGAGGAATTCTCTTGGTTGTTTAGAAAAGTGAAGATTGGGTCTCCCTGGCGGTGCAGCAGTTAAGCGCTGCACTGTGGAGCTGTGGGCAGGCAGCTGCGACACAAGTTCAACACCCAGCGGGGGAGATTCTCACATGGTGTCGCAGACCTCACCTGCCTCACCCACTGCTCCCCTCAGCAGTGTATTTCCATTGTTCTGCCTGTTCTGCTCCCCACTCTGTCTCTGGTGAACCCTCTCGCTGCCTCACGCCTCTGGCCTGTTCCTCAGCCTGTGAAGTGAAGATTGGGGCTTCCCTGGTGGCACAAAGAGTTAAATCTCAGCACTGTGAAGTCTTTGCAGCCACTGCAACATGAAGCATGAGTTAAATTCCCGGCCAGGGAGCTAACTCATAGGGGCAGCAAACCTCTCCTGCCTCGCCCACTACTCCCCTCAGCAGTGTATTTCAGTCAGCCTGCTTGTTCTGCTTCCCACTCTGTTTCTAGTGAATTCTCTCACCTCCCACAGCTCTGGCCTACACCCCAGTTATTGTATGCATAAATAAATAAAATAACGCTTTAAAAAAGAAAAAGAAAAAGAAAAACGAAGAGTATGTGTCTCCTTGGTGCAAAGTTTGGTTGAGCAGCTTTATCTTTATATATGATTGAGGTTTCCTAATGTCAGCGATTCTCAGCTGTGACACAAGCTTACTGCGCAAATTTTCCTGCCTCAGCCCATCTCCACGTTGCCTCTATGGGACCTGTGGAGCAAGGGAAACTAATGTGGATATAAAGCCCTTGTACTGCTTGTGCTGTGAGCAAAATCCTGTCTCTGACCCAGAAACCTCCTGGAAATTTCATAGATGACCCAGAAAATTTCCAGAAATTTCACAGGTGGTAGAAGACTACCATCGATGAAACTAATAGCAGACTACATTTTTAGTTTTTAAGTAGTGCAAAATCTCAGACTCTTCATAGTTCTTGACACAGCTGATCCTCCCAATATGATAACACTTTAATCACTTCATCACTGGTCATTTTGCCCTTTTTTCCTTATATCAGTTTATTTCTCATTCTTCTTTATTTACTTGCCTGAACATACCCCCAGTATATGGACACAGTACTTAGTCCAGAACTGAGTACACAATATATGGCTGTTGAATGAACTAATATGTTTAAAAGTTTCTATCTCTAGAAACCATCTCCCTTGGTTTATCATTGATAACTTGAATTAGACATACATATTGTTCGCTAATTCAGTTTTGAGTTTCAATTGTTCATTTCCTTTTAAATTTTAAGATATTGAATTGATTATAGCAATTTTATGAACTCTATTTTTCAAGAGTTCTGCACCATTTCCTTATTCCTAGGGGATAGTTTTTTCTCCCTCCTCCTTTTTGATGTGCAGGGCCATTTAAGTTCTCCATACATTTCTGGAAAACTAAAACCCCAAATCTAAGCCTGTTGAACCTCTTGTCACACAAGTATTTGAAAGAATGATACTTAAGGGAAATAGAAAATGACACTTTTCCCCTCATCTTTTGAAGACGAAATGATCCACCACCCCCCCTTCAATTCTACCAAAAGAGATCCCCAGCTCATTTTCCTTAGCAAGAGCTTTAAAGTGTAAAAAACTCATCAAACATCTTTTCCTCTGAGACAATGTCATCTGAGTTCAAAGGATGTACACAGCTCTGCAAAACTGCTGTCTTGTTTCAGTGATAAGGCCTTGGCTTTCATTTTATGTTTGATTCCAAGAAAATCAAATCTGTTTTTATGTACACTATGACTATAACTAAATCAGGAAATTAGGAGAAATAATCTATTTCTGCAGACAGCTGGAGGGGGGGAAGTTTGCAGTTAAAAATAATAATGATTTTTCAGCTAGGTTATATTTTCACTCAAGATATGCTCTACTATTAAAAATGAAAACATATATTTATAATTCCACACAATGAACAAAACCTATACTGTTGCTCTTGGTTGACTCTTTAAAAATCATTTCTTACTAACTAGAAGATTGAGGGCAATAATTATTTGTTTGTTTATTTTTCCAAACTCCTGTACCATAATGATCAGAAATTTCTTTTTAGTAAAAATTTAAATGTTCAATCACTTGCTGAAGTCGATAATCTGGGCATGAAAATCTACACAGGAAATCTATATTTTTAAAACAATGCCCTCGTACATGCATTTTTTTTCCTCAACATATTTTACTCCATTTAATGCATTGACATTACAATGTTTGAGCCTTAATATATTAATTTTCTTACACATTCAGAAATAATTTGCAGAAATTATGAAATAAGCTGTATTTCAGTAATAATCTGAAGATGTGAATTAACTCACCCCTCAAATGTGATTTTAAAAATGCAGTTATGGAAACTGGGCAGATTATTTTACTTTATCCAAAGTGAACATATAGTTGTAGATATTTTTCTGCTCAGGATTATATATATTTTGGCATAAACTAAAATAAGTAAGTTAAGGGCCTCGCAGGGGTTAAAGACTCAGTGCTATCAAGCTACCTACAGCCACTGCAGCGGGAGTTCGATCCCCAGCCAGGGTGCTGACCCACATGGCGCAGCAGACTTCTCCTGTCTCGCCCGCTGCTCCCCTCAGCAGTGTATTTCAGTAGTCTGCCTGTTCTACTCCCCACTCTGTCTCTGGTGAATCCTCTCACTGCACCCCCTCCCCCCCCCACATACACACACCTCTGGCCTACACTCTAGTTCTTTGTAAATAAATAAATAAATAAATAAATACAATTTAAGACTTGCACGTAAACATTAATCACCAACATGTCATATGAGGTGCAGCTTTATTTTTACCTGGAAGATTTCATTCATTTTTAATATTAAATATTAACCTTGCTTCTCTATATGTCCTGATGAAATATAGATTTTTTTCCAAGCAGCTGGAAGTTCTGAGACCTATATATCTACAGAATACACATTGGTATTGTTTACATCTGTGGTTTTAGTGCAAACTCATGCTACCTGTTTATTTCAGTTTAAATATAGATGGGGACTGTATTGGGTTGGGTGCTTCCTGGGGCCTCCTGTATTGAGGCAGTGAAGTCATTGAGTTCAGAAGTCTCTTGGTTTTCTATTTAGAGTCTTGACTAGTTCCAGCAGACAAATCTGAAGAGATCGAGGGAGAAAATTACTGGAAATGTGAAACATACTCTATCTTCTGAGCTAGGGCTACATCTGCTTCCCCTCTACTCATCCTCCCAAAAAAGATGAAAGAAAACTCATTTCCTAATGAAAGTTCAAACAGTGAAGAAACAATATTATTCTTTTCATATCTGATTCTGATTTATTGCAAGATTCTACCATATTTAAAATAATAGTTCTCATTTTCTGATGTGCAGCTTTTTGGAAATCACATTTCAGGTATTTTACACCAAAGAAAATGAATAGATTAAAAAAAACTAAGATATTCAAAATGTTTAAATAATAGTAAGGAATAGAGAATAACTAGATAACTATTAATACTAATAGGTTTGCCCATAGATAGCAGATACAGCCTGGCGTCCATACTGACTAGACACCAGACATGAACAAAGGCAGTGCTTCGGGTCCAAAAACACAGACCAATAGAAGGTACACATCTTGCTCTTCAGTGTCCTGAATTTCAATGTTCCTTGAGTTAAGCAGATTGATCTGAATGGTTCCCAGCCATTAGCAGCTATAGTTATGACGGAAAACTATTACTGAGAGACTTCATATTTTATGAAGAATTATAGGAAACTTAAAGACTTCTAGCTTTATTTTCCTTTGTTTTATGCTTTATTATGTAATTTAATTAACCAGTGTTGCAAGATTAATGTCATCCCTTTCTTTTTTCAATAGTATTTCAACTATATTGTAAATTAAGCAGGCATTTGCTGACCCATAGGACAACAGGATTCCAAGTTTTAAACAGCCACATTACAAATGGATCTTAAAAGTGAAGAGTTGGTGACCTCATTTATATCAGAAGTAGGGGGTCAATTCCCATATCAACAAAACCAGAAGAAAGAGTGTTGCCAAGACTGTGGAGAAAAAAATAACCCTCATATACTGTTGGTGGGGATGTAAACTGGCCCTGCTCCTACAGAAAACATTATGGATGGGTCTCAAAATACTAAAAAAATAGATCTACCATATCATCTAGCAACTCAATTCCTAGGAATCTATCTGAAGAGCACAAAAACACCAATTTGAAGAGACATATACATCCTTATGTTCATTTCAGGGTGGACTCCAAAGATAATGAGAATTATATCCTCAGATCTAATTTTCCAGGTTATTATAAAGGAATATATGTCAAGGTAGAAAGATAAAACTTGGTTTTATATAATAGCTTATTAACTATTTGTTGAACAACTTTTAAATATTGTATAATTTGTAGATTTCTATTTGTACTCCTTCCCTAAGAGCTACAGATGTTGCAGTAAATCTAGGAGGCCAGTAAGGAAAAAGGAGCATTAACTTGGTGATGTAGCATTGAGGTTAGGGAGTAATTTCACTGTAAGTTTTGAAAATACAAAGATCTACACACCACAGTTGAATGACAGAAGATGTTCAGAACCTAGGAGTTGAATGCAGAAAGTAAAATGTTATAATGTCACAGGAAAAGTTTTCATTGCAACATTTTCCTAAATTTGTGTACCTTGGTATCATTTTGTGGTTTTGGGTATTGCGTATCAAAGTAGCTACGATGTATTTTTACAGAGTTCATCTTCCTTCTTGTCACCTCTGCAACCCATCAATTGCTGCCAACTTCTATCCCTAAATGCCTGTAGCTCCAAAGAGGTAAGTTAGCAGATGGATATTTTAACACAGTAAATTGAGACTTATGATTATAATTATAATCAATTTAATGAAAATTGTCCAAATTCAATTCAAAGATGAAATGTAGTGAGTAGGTCTCCTCAACTCAGGCAGAAGTCCAGAACTACTTGAGGAGGCACAGGATAGGAAAAGACGAAATGAAAGAAGAATTTTGTAAAAATTACTAGTAGTCAATTAAGTTTATATGTACATAGGTTTTTTTCATGGAGTGTTACAATTATCTTTGTTAAGCTGTAGACTCGGGCCTCCCTGGTGATGCAACGGGTTAAGCCCAGCACTGTGGAGCTGTTGGTAGCTGCAGTGCAAGTTCAATGCCCAGCCATGGAGAATTCCCACTTGGTGCAGCAGACCTCTCCTGCCTTGCCTGCTGCTGCCCTCCGCAGTGTATTTCTGTCAATCTGTTTGTTCTGCTCTCCACTCTGTCTCTGGTGAATCCTCTCACCACCCCACACCTCTGGCCTGCACCCCAGCTCTTGTATGTATATATAAATCTTTAAAAAAATAAATAAACTGTAGACTCATCCTCAGGCTCAAAATACCCTGGTGATCTCTTCGCTATTTGCCATATAAGAAATTGACTGCATTTACAGACTGAGGACTCAAATAATTTCATTTCTCCCCTAGAATCAATCCTATTACAATAGGACATATGAATAAACAACAAGATGTAAACAAGCAAGACTTTAGAGTTTAAGTAGATTCCACTAGCAACTGAAACATTTATGTAGTTAGAGACTTGTAGGTGCCTTGTCTGATGCTGGGGTATTTTCATAATGTGCTGATTATTTTAAGATTTATTGTTATTCATTTATGCATACAAGAACTGGGGGCATGTCAGAGGTGCAGAGGCTGAGGGGATTCACTAGAGACAGAGTAGGGAGCAGAACAAGCGGATCTACTGAAAAACACTGCTGAGGGGAGCAGCAGGCAAGATAGGAGAGGTCTGCTGGGTCACGTGGGTTAGCAACCTGGCCAGGGATAGAATTCAGGTTGCAGCAGTGATAGCATGATAGAGCTGTTACTTAAACCGTATACCACCAGGGAGGCCCTGTGGTCTGATCTTTGATACCAGAAATATCTAATAATGTTCTTTCTATCACACTAGAAACTGATAGGTAATGGGTTATGTAGCATGGAAAAATTTATTGTTAACACAAAATATATTTGTATAACACATGTAATTCATTCCATTCTTAAAGTTACTGACTTCTTAGGAATATCAGCTTGCTTTGATAAATAGCTAAAATAGTCATGTAGAAGAAGTCTTTCTTTTTCTTTTTTTAAAGATTTATTTATTTATGCATACAAGCTGGGGTGTAGGCCAGAGGAGGGGGCAGGGTGAGAGGATTCACCAGACACAGAGTGGGGAGCAGAGCAGGCAGACTGACTGAAATGCACTGCTGAGGGGAGCAGTGGCCAAGACAGGAGAGGTCTGCTGCACCATGTGGGAATCTTCCTGGCCAGGTATCGAACTCATGCTGGATAGCTTCATTGTGTTGCAACACAACTGTTGTGCCACCAGGGAGGCCCCTAAAAAAGGTGTTTTAAAAATTTCAAATGTGGGCAATTTCTAGTGTGTTATTCACTGTAATCCTTAATAAAAATGTCCCTTCTCGTGTATATAATTTTATGTGCTCTGATTTATGCCAGCTATGTTTATATTTATTCTATTTTCTTAGCTTCTCTTGCCATTGTATATTAAAGGCGTGAAGAACTTTTGATGCCTTATTGGTAGAAATACAATATCTTGGTAAAGAAATGATAATGCTAATTATAAATTGATCACTGCAAATATATTAGCCATATTTAATGCAATTAAAATTGCAGGACATTTTCCTTTTAGCCTTTGCATATTGATTCATTACATAAAACTGAATGCAAAGACAAAGAGAATGCTGAAATGCATACTTTGGAGTATTAACAAGTATTCTGTTCTGGATGTAAATTTCAGAGAAAAAAGAAAAAGATCTGATGAACACTCTATTGGTAAAATAATGAATTGTTGCTGAATAGAATTATAAATAAAACTGAGCTAATGTTTCATCCTAAAGCAAAATAATTGCAGTGCCATTTGCTTGTTATGTGAATATTGGTTCAATATTTATAAAATATAACTTAAGGAGGTGAAACCAAATGTAACTGTCCAGTTCACTCTTATGTCATGATATCTTAGGTTAGAAGTAGTCTAGAAAATAATGTTTTTTAACTATTGAATTCTTTTTACCCCCAGCAAATTATAGTACCATAAATTTTCATTTCCCCAGTGTCTTTTTGGCTATCATAATGGTTTAAGGATTTGAAGTCCTGTTCTGTTATTGTGACTTCAAAGTCATAAAACTGCAATTGAATAAAGCAGTTCATCTGTCATTATTCAAATATGAAGCAATTATGATGAAGTAAAGATAAAATTCCATTGAGAAATACTCCAATCAATTTTCACTTATATTTAACTAGAAACATAAAATGATGCTTAAAGGAGTAAGTTTATGTAATAAAATTGAAGAATAAGAAAGTGTGAGTTACTGATCTATAACTGAGTCATTTGTGGAGGTTTTAACAGGAGTGTAAATAAAATATCTTGACAATACTATGTGAAAGTTTTGTGCCTGATAAAAAGTCAAACAGAACAAAAGCAAAATAATAATAATAAAAAAAAAACAAGCAAATCTCCACTAACTATCTAACTGGCCAAAATAGCACTTAAGCCTACAATCTGTTATCCCCCAGATGTTTTATAGAATATTTTCATTTTTAATTCCTGTACTCTAAACAGTAAATATCAAATTCAGTGAATCTATGTGATATCTGCATTATTTTTGAAAAGGAGTGATAAACACATTCTACATTATCAAAACAACAAAATTATATTTTTTTATTCTGACTGATCAGTTTATACTTTTCATTTGTACTAACTCTACTCTTTTATCACTTTCTCTATTGTTTTTAATTTTAATAATTTCTTCAATAAAGTTTAAATTTCAGTAATTCACTTGTTTAAATTAATCAAATTGACCCAAAGGATCATCCAATAGTATGTTCAAGCTGTGTTGTAAAAGGAGCTAGAGGTAGAAATAAAGCAAAACATATGACATTAGATCACAAATTATTTTTATAAATATATTTTTCATTAAACAGCACCTATTAATTTAGCATAATTTTATTTAAAACATTCCACATAAATTTTAAGCTATCATGTTATTCAAACACACATAAACATAATGTCCCACTTTTAGTAGGAGTTATTGTTTTCTTTCTTTTTGCTTTATATATATAATTTCTAACATAAGAAGGACCTATTAAATTTGCTACTAAGTTTTTTGAAGTTTCTTACATTGAACAAATAATAAAAAAAACTTATGAGGGAAGTCAATATTTCAAGTAAACAAGTGTTCTATGAATGCCTACTGTGTCCCAGATTTCAGTGCAATAGTTACTGTATGGGATCAATATAATGTATGCAAATGAAAATGCGGAAGGATAGCATTGCAATGAAAACAAAAATAAAGGAATAATTTAGAGAATTCATGTAACTCTCTTTGAGAAGGCAAAGATGGAACCCATAAGCAAAGGTTTTATCATCAAGTTAAAATTTAGCTGACACGTAAATGAAGAGTAGAACATTAAGAGGAAAAACACAAATGGGAAATGTCTTCTAAGCAGAGCACGGAAATACCACAAGCAAGAGAAAATGAAGGAGGAGATATGTTGGCAAATAGGCAGTCAGGGTGATGGCAGGTTAGGGGGTCCTGGGGTGGCCCTCATTCTGTCCATGAACACTTGGGCAACCTTTTTTCAGTTAGCACTCACATTCGATAGAGATTAAAAGAGGGACCCTATCTGATAATCTATCAGATCTGGCTTTAAATTCTGATTCCAAAAGTATTAGCAACATAAATATGTGCATATTACTTAGAATCTCAAAACCCTTATTCTGAAGTGAAGATTATTATTATGTATCACATAACATTGTTTAGATGCTTAAATGTATAATATAAAGTCCCTATTTTGGAATATGAGCCTTAATGAAAATTCAATAAAGGATAATATGTAGTTGTAGTTAAAATACAGTAACACTCATTTTACTATAAATAAATTTTACAATTATCTAATTTACTGTTTACAACAAATCTGTAAGTTGGATATTATGATTTCCATTCTGTAGTAAGAACATAAGGTGGATGGCACCGTTGTCAGAAAAGGAAAGTAAGAAGTTCAAGAACAGGTTAAAGGAAATTTTTGCAGTGACCCTGCAAATTGTTTTTAATATTTTTATTTATTTTATTTATTTTGCATAGAAGAACTGGGGTATAGGCCAGAGGTACGGGAGGTTGAGAGGATTCACCAGAAACAGAGTAGGGAGCAGAACAGGCAGATCTACTAAAATATACTGCTGAGAGGAGCAGTGGGCAAGACAGGAGAGGTCTGCTGTGCCATGTGGGAAGCTCCCTGGCCGGGAATGGAACTCAGGCCACCATGCTGGGCCATCTAGGTGGTAGTGAGTCAGAGGGCAAGCAGAGAGCTTCAAGGGTCAAAATAGACTAAGAAAAGCCTCAGAGAAATAAGGAAGGCTCCACAGCTAAGGGCAACAAATTCCAAAGGGGGCTAATCAAACATCCCAGGACTAGGGGCAACAAGACATTCCAGAACAAAAATGATAAAGGAAAATGACTCTAAGGTAAGGACTGGGACACAGACTTAATTCTGGGCACAGAAACGTTAAGGCAGTGAGTGAGACCACCGAGAACTAATAACCAATCACAAAGAGACTGATGGGGCTTTAGAATAATTAGGAAGAGAAGGTATAGATTCCCTGAGGCACTACTCCACTTCAGCTTCTTTGCCCCTCCCTGGACTGGTTCTATCGGCCTGGGAGTCCCACTTTGTTTCTGTTCTTTTTCTCCTTAATAAACTTTTTCTTTCTCTAAACAAATTTGCCTCTTTTTGCTTCCTTGCCTGAGTGTCAGTGAAGTTCCTGCTGTGGCCTCTTGAGGCACCAACCCTTGGTGATCTAGTGGCTGGGACTTAACCCCCAGGCCACCAGGGAGGCCCATGCAAATATTACTGAAAAATAATACATATCCAGATACTATACAGAATTAGTTTGATGTTACTTTCATATCTGCCAAAGTTATATAATGATGTGAAAATCCTTGAGCTCATGTGGTTTTGGATCTGGAAAGAAGAGATGTTTCCATAGAAAGAAATACAAACTAATAAAATGTACTTTCTCAGAAATCTTATTTTTAAAGAACACACCGTAGTGGGCCTCCCTGGTGGCACAGCAGATGAGCGCTGCACTGTGGAGCTGTCAGCAGCGCGCTATGCGAGTTCGACGCCCAGCGGCCGAACAGACCTCTCCTGCCTCACCCGCTGCTCCCCTCAGCAGTGTATTTCTGATCTGCCTGTTCTGTTCCCCACTCTGTCTCTGGGGAACCCTCTCGCCACCCCATGCCTCTGGCCTGTACTCCAGCTTCTTTGTACAAATAAATCTTTAAAAAAAAATTAAAAAAAAAGAACACACCGTAGAGCTGCAATGTATGTGCTACAATTTTTAAATCTTCCTTTTTCAGCTTCTAGGTCCTTAGTGTCGCCTGAATGGCTGGTCTACCTTCAGGCTGCTGATTCCTGCAGCAGCCTGTGATTCCTGAAGCAGCCTGGAGTCTATTCTGATTTAAGTCTATGCAGAAGGGTTTATTTCTCCTGCCTGCTAGACCAAGGAGAGGCCTTCTCAAAAATTTTTACAAATGTTCACAGTATTTAAAATTGAGATATTAACTTGAAATCTCAGTAAGTTTACATACAGTATTAGATAAGTTTACATACAGTATTAGAATATTTATTGGTGTAGGCATATTCTATTTTAAATATAATTGAATAAATTTTACATGAATTATAGAATTTCTTAAGAAAATTTTCTGACAATGTAAATACTAAAAACAAAATCTGACATTACATGTATATCTGCAGTTTAAAATGTTTAGAGTGTCTTGTGTTCCTAAGCGGAACCAAACACTAACAAAATCTTCCTATTTAAAAGAATTTTTCTACTCAGAAAATTTAGTTAAATGCCCTGATTAAAGTTATTTACATGTTTTTGTAAATCTTGTATAAGTAAAATTCAAAGGTTTTGCATAGATGATAAATGGATGAATTGATAGATATATGTACATGTACATTTATACTCACATAAAAAGGCTGTAAGATCTTTTTTTCCAGCATATACAAGAAGGAAAAAAAAGTCAGGTGAAAGATCATTGAACTCTATCATTTATTTAGCTGAGATGATGACAACTGGTTTCCCAGAAGAGATGCACCACCACTTAAAAGTTTATCTCAAAATTGCCTAAGTGGTATCAAGAATGTTAATTTCTTCCCAGAACGTGGTTGTGAGTTAAAATATCTGCTCCAGGCTGAGAAATTTTTTCTTTCATAAATCTTTTCAATTGTTTAATTTATTTAATTTTATGGACTCAAGCACAAAAAGTAAATTTGTGAGCTCACTCTAGTAGTAACAAAAAAAATCTGAATTTTTTTTTTTATTTTAACAAAAAAAAAAACCACATCAAATTCAACTTTTAGTTACCTCAAAACCACGTTCGAGGATGGTGGATTTTCGGGTGGAGTCCCCAAAATCCACATACATTTAACAAGCAAGATTAGTTGTTTATGCAGATTTCTGAATCGTGTGTTTTTCAGTGTGTGTTATTTAAAACAAAATTCATCAGGCCTCCCTGGTGGCGCAGTGGTTGAGCGCTGCGCTGTGGAGCTGTCAGCAGCGCACAATGCGAGTTCGATGCCCAGCCGGGGAGAATCCCACATGGTGTGGCAGACCTCTCCTGCCTCGCCCACTGCTCTCTTCAGCAGTGTATTTCTGATCTGCCTGTTCTGCTCCCCACTCTGTCTCTGGTGAACCCTCTTGCTGCCCCACGCCTCTGATCTATACCCCAGCTTGTATGTATAAATAAATAAATCTTTAAAAAAAATTCATCAGAATAAATTTGGATATCGAACTAACTATATTAAATGAATCACGAATAAGGTGGCATCCCAACCTGCCAGTAGACAGATTCTGCAAGGGTTTGCAAAAAATGGAAGTTTTATATGTTCAGAAAGGTGTGATAAAGTTATTAGAAAAAAGAAAAGGTAATTTCAAGCAAAGCCATCTTCTCTGGAGGGGTGTCTTATTAATGCAGATGACCTCATTTGTGCTGTGTGCCAATTAGGAAACTCCAGGTTGATTGGTTTAGGATTACACTTTGGGGACAGTCAGAACTCTATTTTGGGCCTATTTTTCTATTTTCTCGTTTTAACTGTGTATGTGTGTATACACATATATGTGTGTATATATATGTATACACAAACACACACAGTATAATTGATACTTCTATATTAATATGACATATGATGACTGGTCTTAAAATAGAAGCAAATACAAATGATTTCAATCTCACAAGATTGAAGATAAAGGATCAATAATCATTCTGATACTGGACAAATGAGGCTTCAAAATTGCCAAAGGCACTGCCCACATTGCTAACCAGTCACTATCTTGGTTCTGCACCCCGTGTGCACAATTACAAGACTACTCAGGCTTAGGGAACAATAACAATGGTTTTTATTTAATAAACAGGGAAAAACAAAGGATTACTGAAGTCAACATATGGCCGTTTACCTTACTTAAAGCAATGTCCAGTCCTTTAAGTCCCAGAAAAGTAACAAAGGCGGCGTCTTTCCACCACTGCTGACATGGAGCTCCACTTCCAAACAATAGGCCACATTTCCAAAATGGCGTCTTCCCACTTCTGCGGAAGCTCAACAATCAGACTGTAGGCCAGGTTCCAGCTCGCGAGGACAACACAGAACACAACAGAACACAACTGGAGATGCTCCCAGAGATGCCATGGTGCCCCAACACAGCACCAGGTCAACAACACTGAAAACAGCAACTATAGCAGCCAGATGGCCCAACAGACTGCACTCACACATTTTAGGAAGGCGCCCGCTTCAGGCTTCTGCCTTCTTCGACTGCAGTAAAACAAAACTGGGAGCAGTTTCCGTCGCTCGGCTACTTGCAAAGCCTCCAAAGTCACTGGTCCCAAAGTCACTAAAGATTCCAAAAACGCTCAATCTATATCTTGGTGGCTCAAAAACCTCTGGCATTTGATTTCCAAATTCTCAATCTTCAGCTACATTTTCTGCTGCTGATTCCTCTATTCTTACACCAAGGTGACTTAATTCCCCTTCTCCTTCAGTCCCTTTTATTTCTCATCAGAATCTCCACCCCAAACTGCAAAACTTAGCATTTTTCCCTGGGGCTATTCATTTTCATCAGCAACCGCTCCAGGGGGCACCACCTTTACCAGTCTTTGGACTCAGCCAGGTTACAATTCAAGGAAAGAGGAATCAATGTGATAGTGAGACATAGGGCAAGTTATAG
This sequence comes from Scalopus aquaticus, assembly GCA_004024925.1. Lineage (NCBI taxonomy): Eukaryota > Metazoa > Chordata > Mammalia > Eulipotyphla > Talpidae > Scalopus > Scalopus aquaticus. Next base: position 31,601 of record PVIJ01001482.1, on the reverse strand, counting down.
TCAGGTAGCTTCAAGGACAGAGCAGGCAGGGACCCTGGAGAGTTGTTTCTGAGCCAAGGACAATAAGAGGAATAAGGGAGGATCCAAAGATAAGGGCAATGAATTCCAAAGGGAACTAATCAAGCACCACAGGACAAGGGACAACAGGATATTCCAGACTGCTACACAGAGACTTTGTTCCTGGCACAGAGACATTAAAGCAGTAAGTGAGACCACCAAGAACTAACCAATCACAAAGAGACAGATGGAGCTTTAGAATAATCAGGGAAAGAAGGTTTATATTCCCTAAGACACAACTCCACTTCCGTTTCCTTGCCCCTCCCTAGCCCGGTTCCACGGCCTGGGAGTCCCACTTTATTTCTGTTCCTTTTCTCTCTAATAAACTTTTTCTTTCTCTAAACAAATGTACCTATTTTTGCTTGCTTGTCTGAGCATCAGTGAAGTTCCTGCTGCACGTGAGACACGGACCCGTGGAGGTCTAGTGGCCGGGACTCAGCGCTGCCCCTGCAGCCTGGGGTCCACTCCTGACTGGGAAACTAGACTTGAAAACCTGAAATTCTGGTATCAATAGCAGGAATATCATCACCCCTGTTCCTTTCCTGAAAGCTAACTCCAGCAACTCCCATAGACAGTACATTCAAATAACAGCAAGTAGAGGGGGTATAGGATACTAGATAGACTATCCCACCTCCACTTGATTCCAAATCTTTGATCTTGTTTTCTTGACTCCGGTATTTTATCTTTGTTCTCTAATGTGGAGAGCCATTTCTTGCCCTTTAGAGAGCCATTTCTTACCCTTTAATTGTAAAGTATTCCGTTCTCAGTTTCTAATATCACTTATTGCTGGCAGTGTTGATACTGATCTTTCTGAATGAATTTTTGTGCCTAGCCTGATAGTATGCCTGTCCTGCCCTTTGGCCTTAGCTTCTAGTATGTATATAAAAAGGATGCTGACACCCCATACAAAGGACCTTAATTGACGGGCAATTATAAGGGACTACTTTAGCCAGAATCCACGTAGGGCTGAGAACTTTGTTGTGACTGTATAAAAGTTCATCTTTTCCATCATCAGTACATTTGTGTTTCCTTAATCTTTATAAGTCTTAATTATTACACTTATTACATTTTGTGGACATACACATGAAAAACAAACTTGTGAGCTGATCCTTACAGCTACAAAAGAATAAAGTTTTTCTTTTTTTTAAAAGAAAAACAACTTCAGAATACACTTTGTGATCTCAAAGCCACCTGCAGTGACAGTCCCTGCCTCAACCTGCTCAAACATAGACACAAGTTGTTCCCAAGAGCATCCCTCAGTTAACCTCCTGCACACACATACTCATTTGAGTTGGCTTCTTGCAACTATGAACTTTAAAGAGAACATGGAGGAAAGAAATTTTTGACCAGAATTTAGGTAGGGTTTGACTTAGGAATTTTTCTTTTCTATGTGACATCTACTGAAGGCATTCACTTATATCCAGCTGACAAGTGGATTGTTTAGAGAAGCCAAGATTGTTTTACTCACATTTTTGGCAATTTAAAGGATTGGCCGGATGGCTGGGTCCAACTGCCTCTGCTCATAGAAGTGTCTAGGTGATTTCTCCACCATGCCACTTCTTCCATGCTAGCCAGCTTCTCCTGGGAAAGTATTGCAAGAGATTGCCTATAAACAGCAGTCTTCTATGACAGCCACAAAAGGCCCACACCCGATTAGCTAAGTAAATCACTAAAGTCAGCTCAGATTCAAGAGGAAAAGAATTAAACTCTACTTTTCAATGGGTAGAGTGATCAAGAAATTTTAGCCACATTTATTCTAGTTATTTTTAAAATGTAAAAATAGATGTTAATTTTTTAACATTTTTTTTTAAATTCAAGGTTTCAATTTTTACTTTATTCTTTACTACTGACTGGAGTTTACCATTACATTAAATATTTATTGATCATTGTAATTTGTGTGTCTATGGCTGTGCTGTGTATTCATGTTCTATGCCCTTTATTGGGCATTTATTTTGGTCTTATGTTGACTTATAGAGTTCAATACAGTTTTGATGCAGCAACAAAGTTTTGATATGTCTTTTTCTATTGCACCAGATAAGCTCTCCGTTTCCTTTTTTTTTTTTTTTTTAATTTACCCTATAGGCTTAACATACCTTGTTTTCTTGCATTTCAAGGGAAATGAACATCACTGGGGAGATAACATAGGAATTGCTGACCACCAGGTGATAGTGAATGAATGAATGCAACCTGGAGTCAACTAAAACCTCCAGATGCTTGTGCTTGAGTGGAAATGCTGACCCTTATCCACTCCCACTTCTACTTACTCCCTTGGAACTCTAGAGAAATGTCCCTGCACTGTGCCAAAGACCAGGACAGTGGTCTTTCAAACACTAGTCTGTTGTGCACAAATTAAACTACTCTCCTCTAACTTTATTTCCTTCTATTGGCTAAGAGAACCAGAGACCAACCACCATTCTGGTAACAGTTTTTTATCTTTAGGAATGTTTTTGTTTATGTGTTGCATGTAGATATGTATACATAAAAATGAACATTCTATCATTTCAGACATATTCAGAGTTATGGAATACTATTAATCTTACTTAATCTCATTGTTTGGAAAATTATTCCAAGCTTAATGATAAAAATAAAATAAAATGCCTCACACACACACACACACACACACACACACACACACTAACCAAGATATGATATGATTAAATTATTAAACATAAAAAAACCTCTATTTCTTGAAGATCATATTATAGGTCTCTTACATATGGTATATAAACTAATTTATTCAAAAAAATTAAAAGTAAAAGAAACATAGGAGATGATGGGAGGAAAGCCCTAACATTTTTGGATTATTGATTCAGTCACTTGACAAGTGACCAAAGTGTTAAGATATTTAATGCTTACAGCAACCCTGCAGTGTAAAACAAAATGATTTCTCATTTCACACATAATGTTGTAAATTATAAGGTTAAAAAAAATCTTTTATACAACAGAATTGTTATAAATTAGAAGGTTAAGGAAAACACTTTACAACTATAAATAATAATATATAATGTAAATAATAATATATTATATTATTATTTATATAATAATATAAATAATAATAAATACAACTATAAATAATAATAAGAAATTGACATATCACAAAACTCCTAACTCTTGGAATAGGAATTCAGAGTATCTCTCCCACTTCTCTATAATGCTTCCGGGTATTCGCCTGCAAAACCAGCCTGTCAAAAATGTCTTTACTTTGAAACTTCATTCAGATAATTATGGAAAGCAATTAAAAAGCACTTGTTAGTACTGTGTTAATACCTGTTCTTATTCACAGATATATGACCAAAATGTAGCAGCAGATATCTAAAAAATGGTGAAGAAGTTTAAAAACATGTTTTGTAGGTACCAAAAGGAACACTTCAATAATTCGGAATCCAAAAATGGTAGAACAATCATTATAACAAGAGCTAAAATTTTTCAATGAAAATGCTGTCTGTAATATCCAATATATTGTTTCATTGACACACACTAAATAATATGTAAAATACTGACACCTAATGTTAACTTTTGTAATATAATCTCAGTAGATTTTTTTTGTTCAATTTCCAAAATAGAATTCAGGAATCTACTAAAGAATTACTGTTTAAAAAATAAGCCCTCATTTTTTTTTTTTTTAAAGTAAAGGTATTTGATTATCTCCTGTGTTGGTGGATGATATTTTGAAAATTTAAATTTAAAAAAGGATCTCATACACACTGAAAACATAGCTAGTTGAATATTTGTCGTATTTATGTGTTACTGCACATTATCTGAACAAACTAATTTTTTTTAAACAAACCAATGTTTAATGCAAAGGTTCAGCAAACGTTTTTTCTGGTAAAGGATCAGAAAGTTAATATTTTAGGTTTTGTGATTGATAAGTTCTTTTTCACAATTACACAACTCCGACATTGTAGCATAAAAGAATTCAGAGATAGCATGAAGAAATAAAGTTGACCGAGTTCCAAAGCAATGTTCGCAAAGTTTTAATTTCTTATAATTAACACGTGTCATGAAATATTCTTTTTCCATGTCTTAAAAACCACTTCAAAATCTAAAAAAACATTGCTAGCTTTCAGGCTGAACAAACAGTGGACCGCATATGGCCCGTACACCAGTTTGCTCAACCTGTTGTAATGACTTTTACTTGAATCCTGTAGAACAAAACAGAAAAAGATTTGTGCCCTTTGGGATAAGAACAGATTGATTCATAGGAACATTCAAAGATCAAATTTACATTTTTGATTCAAAATAATTGCCACTCACCTCAATCTGATATTACTCGGAGGCTGCTGAATATCCATGAGATTGAAACTATACGCACAAATTGATGTTTTTATTTTGTTTCATCTAACTATGTTAAGGCCAAACCGGGAAGGGCCGTAGAAAAGTTAGAAAAGGTCTTTGAACTTTTAAATAGGAAATCTTGCGTAATAAACCTGTGTCTCAAAAGCCTGTAGATCATTTCCATGACGCCCTTGCACACCACTCACTCTTGCCTAAGTTTAGAAGGCTCCTTTCCAGGCCTCTGTTCCAGTTTCTCACTCTCCATGGCACATTTAAATACAGGTATCCCGTTTTTCAAAAGTTCCCATTAGGCCGCTTCACTTTTATGAGAGTTCTATCAGCGCCTGTTTTCAGTAACCGAAAAGAAATCGCAACAGGATTTTTCTTTTATGGCAATCAACGGAAAAGCAATCTTCACTTTTACGACAATGGAGGAAAAGCACAACCAGCGGTAGGTGTGTTTGCAGCAACCTTTAAAGAAACAGTGCTCGCCCCACACAATGAGAGTGGGGCCGCCCAGCTGATTCCTCCGGGAGCTACTCTGCATGGGTGTGCATGCATCATGTCACTCTTGTTTTCATTGTATTACTCTTAGTTTAGGTTTTATGTGTCATTTGGTATGAGTTGGTAGATTACTGGGAATGTTCAATTTTCCATATAAATGAATAATAATTGATTGTTCCCTTTAAGAACATTTCAGCTTAGGAAAGCTTCGTAGGAACATTCTACTTTCTGATTGCAAAGGAAACCTGTATCATTTCTCAACAAGGCCTTTTCTGACCAACCTTTGTAAAAGTTTGTCCCGCACCAGTTTCCTTTTGTGCAGTCTGTTCTTTATCTTCTCACCTCTGACCAAAATCCATACTGCCATAAAGTCTGCAGTGCATTTGCATTTTTGTTACCTCCCCCACACTCTGACTCTGAGTTTCTCACTATGATGGCGGTGCCCATGCTGCTCACCAATCTATTCCTGGAGTCCAGTGTGGGGCAGTGACTATAGTTAAGGTGTAAATATTTCCCATAAGTCAGAAGAAAACAGATCATTCTTGTTCGAAGTGCAGTGATGAGGTCTTGAGTCTTCATCTGTTCTGGTTCTTGCTCTTTCCTCTAGACAGGGAAACTGCAGAACTTTTGAAGGGTACAAGGCCAGAGTTCAATAAATCTATCTATCTATATATATATATATATATATATATATATATATATATATATATATATATATATATATATATATTATTCAGTTATTTAAATATTTTTAAAAATTATGTTTGTTTTTTTGTTTAGGGAGATAGAAAAATTCACTATAATTAAGACTACATTTTTTTCTTAAATAAAACAATTTATTTTCTCATTGCAATGAATCTTGTATAAGAACTGTCTTTCAAAGTTTCAAAATTCTTTTATCTTATAATAGGTTTTTAAAATGTATTATTTCATTGAGGTAATGTTGACATACAATACTCTCTCTGATTCAGCAGTATAGGTTCACAACTCCTCAGATATATGCTACCATACCACACCTACAAACAAGGTATGCCTAGTCCTCCACCACAGTTCATTGGGTTCACTCCACACCCTGCTCCCCACTCTCCCTGACCCCCTTTGCTAGCCTCAATTTTTGTCAGATTTCTAGGGTGTGTTTTGGTTTAGTTTTGTTTTACCCTTTGTTTTAGTTTTCTATATTCCATATATTAGTGAAACCAACTGGCATTTGTCTTTTTTTCCCTGACTTACTTTGCTTAGTATAATCCCCTCCAGTTCCACCCATGTTGTTACACATGTCAAGAGTTCCTCTTCTTTATAGCTGCATAGTATTCCACTGTGTATACATACCATACCTTCTTTATCCTCTCTTCTGTCATTTACATGACCTGCCTATTGTAAATAGTGCTGCAATAACATAAGAGTACATTAACTAACATAAAGATGGCTAGTTAAGGGCCTCCCTGGTGGTGCAACTGGTTGAGTGCAGCAATATGAAGCTATCCAGAGCCACTGCAGCATGAGTTCAATACCCAGCCAGGGAGATTCCCACATGGCGCAGCAGACCTCTTCTGCCTCGCCTGCTGCTCCCCTCAGAAGTGTACTTCAGTCTATCTGCCTGTTCTGCTCCCCACTCTGTCTCTGGTGAATTCTCTCACTACTTCACACCTCTGGCCTACACCCCAGCTTGTATGCGTAAATAAATATATTTCTTTTAAAAGGCTGGTTAGAAAGACATAAGACAGGTAAGTAGCAAGACAACTTTCAGACAGGGAAAAAAATAGCTAATATTGACCTGTGGCAAAAGGTATCATGATAGAAACTCAGAATTTACAAAATGTTTCCTTGCTTATTTTTCTTCAAAGTGAAGGATATAGTCATTTTAAGGAAATTACTGTAAAAACAATGTTTTATGATATTGCATATTTGTGACATGAGAAAGTTGAAAAAAAAAAGAAGCCAAATATTCTGTGAACTCCAAGAAATATTACACGTTGGATAAATGAGAGTTCTAGAGACAGTTTGACAGATTCTATCACTTTCTAAAATACATTAATTAAACTTTCGTGCCTCATCTATAATGTGAACATAATAATGCTAATTTTCTCACTGGATTGTAATAATAAGATACACAATGTTTAGACAAATGTCTGTCACACCCTAAACAAATAATTAACTCTAGTCTTTTTTGAGAAATTGTTTATCACAATACCTATAGGTAACTAATAGATGGAATTATACCTATTAGAGAACTGTTTTTGGAGCTTTTAAATTCTAAAAGTCCAATCAAACTATACAAGTAAACAGCAGAGTAGTTCTTAGTTGGCAAAAAAATTATTTTCACACATAGAATTCATAGACTTCTAATTGTTTCAAATAATCTCCATGTCTCAGAGTTTGTTCATGAGCCTAAAGTATTTCATTCATTCATTCATTCATTCATTTAATATGTCAAACACTTTATTAAGCTTTTGGGGTATAAAGATGAATCAACCATGATTTAGTAATTACATGAATTAAAATGACAGTAGAGTGTTTTGACCCCTTTGCCTCCCCTTCCCTTGCAGAATGTCTCTGATTTATAGTTGCCTGTTAATGTTTTTATTATTGCTATTATCATTTTTTTCCTGATTGCCTAATTGGTTCCCTGATATTCCTCCTATAACCACCTGATATTTTTCTTTCTCCTTCTGGTTTGTTTCACTGAGCATAATCCCTTCTAATAAAGCACCTCACACACATAATCCTTTCTACCTGGACCTCAGAGAAGGGCAACCCAAGTCCAAAACTGGGAAGCCCGTAGTAGACAGATGGCCGCCTTCCCCAGTGGTAAGTCAGAAAACTCTGGGAGCCTCCAGCAGGTAGGACTAGAATTCTCTTTCTTATAATAACCAGATAACATTTGGCCTATATTTGACACAAGATTTCTGACCTGAAGAATTGTATATATAATCTGACCAAATAGAGCCTCCATTAGACCTACCAAAGAATTTTTAGTAGTTCTTAAGACCATTTAAATGTGTGGAGACCACAAAAGATTATGGTTGATACAAGGACAGGAAAAGCCCCTATGACAACAGAGCATGCTTAACTCACATGAGTTGCCTACAATTTTGCACATACTCCTTTCTTGCTATCTATTGAATTTCAAATGTGCTTTATACTGTTGACATTTGAATTTCAACAGTGAAATCAGGATCCTCAATTATATCACTTGCATACATCCACTGGTGGATTCTTCCAGAATCAGACCACAGATTATTCTAAACAAAGATGTTCTGATAAATGTTTAATCATCCATCTTGATATACTTCCAGCATAAATGATGAACGATTATTTATTTACAATAATGTGTAAGCTGAAGAGAAAACAAGATATAAATAACTTTTTCCTCAATGATGTGTGACATTTTGCTGAAATGGATAATAGTTTTTGAGTATTGAAATAATAGTCCCTCAGTTTTGTTATTTACAATGTAGAAGTTATAGACATAATACACTTAAAAGTTTTAACAGCATTATTCTTTTTTCTACTCATATCTAGAAAATCAATAAAAATCATTCGCAGTAAAAGCAAATGCAAATTACAACAAAACAAATCAATGATTTGCAGTGTTTGTTTCCATGGTATAAGTACTGCCACTATTCCTGATTTCCACCTACTTAAAAGATTTACAATATTTATAATTATGTGCATTATGTAAACATGTATGTGTGCATGTGCATGTGTGGTTATGAATATATACATAAATTTAATATTATGCATGCCATTATGTAATATTTCTATTGTTCAGATACAATATGTACAAATGGACTCAAAAATGTAGATAATAGTAAATACGTAGTTAGCGATATTTTTTGAGTACTTACTTTCATTCCTTTCTAAAAAAAAAATTTTGAAATAATTATAGATGCAGAGGAAATTGCCAAGAAATGAACAGTGAGATCTAGCATACCTTTCACCTGCTTTTCTTTAGTGGCGACATTTTGCATTACTATAGTAGAATAATAAATTAAGACATTGTCTTTAAATATAATCCATAGAGTTTATTCATAATTTTGTGTTTATATATACATATTCATAATTATACATGCACATACATAACTGCATATATATCCACATGCACATAATTATAAGCACTGTAAATATGTACATACACATGCACTCATTCATGTATGTATAAGTAGTTCTATGCAATTTTATAACACATGTAGCATCATATAATTATCACAAAAATAAAGACAAAAAATCTTTCCATTATCACAAGACTATCTCATATTATCCCTTTATATTATCTCTCTTGTTTATTAATCCTTAGCTTTTGATAACCACCAATCTGTTCTCTGTATCTGTAACTTTATTTCAAGAATGTTATATATTTCAAGAATGTTATATAAATTGAACTATACAGTATGTAACCTTTTTTTCTACTCAATTATATTCCCTTGAGGTCATCCCATATTGTTGCAGTTATCAATAGTTAGTTTCTTTATACTTAGGAATATTATTCCATGATATTAATGACATTTCTTTTGTTGTTTATATATTATGAACAAAGCTGTTTTGAATATTTGTGTACATGCTTTTGCTTTAACATAGATTGTCCCTTTTTGTGGTATAAATTTCCCAAAGTACCAGTACCGAATTGTGTTGGAAGTACATTTTGGTATTAGAAGAAACTGAACTATAAAACTATTATGCAAAGTATCTATACCATTTTACATTCTAGTTAGCAATGTATAAGTGATATTTCTTTGCATTCTCACCAATATTTGTATTTATCACAACTTTTCAATTTTAGTCATTCTGAAGGGTATAATGATAATGCATTATGGTTTTATTTTGGGTTCTCCTAATGGCTATTAATGATGAACATGCTTTCATGTGCTTGTTTATAATCTGTATATCCTATTTGGCATAGTGTCCTTTCATGTTTTTGTGTCATATGCTATTTGGATTATTTTTTAATAATGTTAAATTTTGAAGGTGTTTTACGTATCTTAAATAAAGGACCTTTGTGAAATATTTGATTTATGAAATATTCATCCAATCCTCTTGTATTTCTCTAAGATCAGTGATGATGTTCCACTTTCTTTGCTGATTTTAATAATTGGACTATTTTCTTCTACTATTTATCCTGTATTTTTATGCTTTTAGCAGGATTATCTTTGATGCAAAAGTTTTTATTTTGATTAGGTCCAATTCATTCATGATGTCCTCTCACGTATTGTGTTTTTAGTATCAAGTTTTAGATCCCTTTGCCTACCTCTAAGTTGCAAAATAATCTAAGTATTTTTCTAATATTTAGTTTAATATTTTACATTTAAATCTATGATTCATTTTTAGTTCATTTTTTATATAATGAAAGAGGCAGAAGTCAAAATTATTCTTTTGCTTTAGGTATCCAATTATTCTCATATTTCTTAAAAATACTATTTTCTTCTGTTGAATTGCCTTTTCATCTTTGACAAAAATCAGTAAGACATTTTTGTGAGTCTGTGTAAGAAATCTGTTTGATATTTCCTCCTTTTTAATCTGTGTCTTCGATTCATTTTCTTGCAATATTGAGCTAGCTAGAACAACAGTACTATGTTGAAGAAGATGGGAGAATAGATACCCTTGACTTGCTATTTATCTTAGGGGGAACATTGTCTTTCACCTTTAAGTATGATGTCAATGTGAAATTTGTCTATGGATGCCCCCTTTTAAGTCTATAGTTACACTAGATATTGTTCTGTAATTTTCTTTTCTTGAGCTGTCTTTGTCTGGTTTGGTAATCAAGATAAAATTGGCCTCAGAATGGGATGGGAAACATTACCTCCTCTTCTATTTTTTTTTGGGGGGGGGGAAGAGTTTGTATTAACTTTTAAATATTTGGTAGAATTTAGCATTAAAGTTAACTGGGCCTGGATTTTTCTTTCCTGAAAGTTTTAAATATCAATACCTCGAATTTCTACTTGTTAGAAGTGCATTCAGATTTATGTCTTTTTGTTTCAGTTTAAGAGGATTGTTTCAGTTTCAAATTCATTCATTTCATTGATATTATTTAATGTATTGGTACGCAATCGTTCATAGTTTTTCATGTAATCCTCTTTTATTTCTGTAAGGTCAGTGATTGTGTACCTCTTTCTTTACTGATTTTAATAATTGGTCTTTTTTCCCCTGGTTTATTTAGCTAAAGATTTGTCAATTTTGTTGATCTCTTCAATGAACTTTTTTTTAAGGCAGTTTTTTATTTAGTAGAGTTACACTGTATATTTTCTTTTCTTTTTTTTTTTAAGAGATGTATTTATTTATGCATACAAGAGCTGGGGTGTAGGCCAGAGGTGTGGAGAGAGGGGTTGAGAGGATTCACCAGAGACAGAGTGGGGAGGATCTACAGGAAGCTCCCTGGCTGGGTATCGAACTCTTGCTGCAGTGGCTGCTTCACAGTGCTGAAACTTAAGTACCTGTGCCAACAGGCAGGCCCTCTTTATTTTTTTTTATTTTACTTTTTTAAGGTTAGGTTTATTAGATGAAAGGATAGTAGAAGAAGGGAAGGGAGAAGATACTTGCATAGATACAAGTAGGCAGAAAAAGCTTCCGTTCTCTAGTCTTTATTTACTTCCATTCTAGTGTTTAGTTTATTTTTCTTATTTTCTTTGGGGTTAAGTGTTTCCTTTTCCGTATCATCAAGTGGAATATTGGGTTATTGATCTGGGCTTTTTTCTTTTTTAATGTAGATGGTTACAGCCTTGTATTTCCCTGTAAGCACTGCACTATATATAATACCAAAATTTCTTTTTCATCCAAAGCATTTTCTAATGTGTTATAATTTCTTCTTTGACCCATTGTTTATTGAGAAATGTGCTACTTAATTGTCACAGATTTTTTAATTTTCTACATTTTCTTCTGTAATGGATTTCTAATTTCATCCCATGTGGTTTTGAGAATGTATTTTTGTATGATTTGAATGCTTTTAAATTTATTAAAGCTTGTTTTATGGTCTAACATATGGTCTGTCTTCAAGAATGCCCCATGTGCATTTGGGAAGATTTGTATTCTGTTGTGAGGTGAAGTGTTCTATAGATGTTTGGAAGATCTACTTTATAATGTTGTTCTAGTCTTACATTTATATATTGATACTCTGCTTCGTTGTTCTAGCACTTATTGAAAGTGTGATATTGAAGTCTCCAAATATTACGTCTCTGAAATTAGGTCCTTATGTGATTTACATATTGTTGAATTTTGTTATATGATACATAACTACAACTGCTATGCTTTCCTTTTAATCCTTTGTAATTGTGGAATGTCATTTTTTGTCTTCATTGGCAAATATTGTCTTTTTTTTTTTTTTTCTGGTAGCTACTCTAAATTTCTTTGGTTACTGGCTGAGTGATACCTTTTTCTATCTTTTCTCCCCCAACCAATCCATGTCTTTAAATCTAAAACGTGACTGTTATAGTCAATATGTAATGGATCATATTTTCTAATCCATACATCTTATGTTAGCCTATTCATGGGAGTATTTATTCTATTTACATTTAATATAATTGTTCATAAGGTAGAACTTACCCTGTCATTTTTTTCTTGTATATACCTTGTGTTTTTTTTTTTTTTGGTTCCTTTATTTACTATTTATACTGTCTTTCTGTGAAACAGCTTTTTTTTTATCTGTTACACAGATAGATAATTCACCACTTTAATTATCTTATTGTTTCTTCCACTATTTTTTAAGTTAGTTTTTTAGTTGTTGCCCTGGGGAATACAAATAACATCTTAAACAATGTTGTTTAGATTATCGTCAACTTAATGTCATTACTGTACAAAGACATTGCTTTAATATAGCTCGGTTCCCTCCTCCCTTCTTTGGTCTGTTATTGTCATAGAGATTATATCTTTATACATTATAAACCCATCAACACAGTTTTATAGTTATTATTTTACGAAGTTGTCTTTTAACTTTAATATAAGTTACTAACAAAAATACGATATAGTCTCATATTTAACTTTGCAGTTACCTTCATTTCTTCCACATTCTTTATCTTCTATTCATGAACTTATTCTTTAGAATATAGATAGTCTATAAATCCACTGTATAATTTAATTTGGATATCACTGATTTCTATTTTTCCATTCAGAGGCTGTAAATAAGAAAATCTTCAGACTTACCTAATTTTAAGGGACATGAATAGATAGAGTTAAATTTTCAAAGCCTTGAGAGAAGCAATAGGTACCTTTTACTAATATCTAAGGAGCTAATATATCATGATACGGCTTAGTCTTTCAATATAGAGTAAATATTTTAATAGCTATTGTATGCAGGATTCTATAAGTAAATCTCTATTAAATTCATTTAAAAAGGTAAATTAAATGTAAATTGTAAATAAAAAGTTAACCTTAGGGGCCTCCCTGGTGGTGCAGGGGGTTGGGTCTCAGCACTGTGAGGCTGTCAGCAGTCACTGCAGCAGTTCAATCCCCAGCCATGGAGTGGACCCACAGGGCACAGCAGACCTGTCCTGCCTCGCCCACTGCTCCCCTCAGCAGTGTATTTCAGTCAATCTGCCTGTTCTTCTCCCCACTCTGTCTCTGGTGAATCCTCTTACCCTCCGACTACCCCCCCCACTTCCCACTTCTGACCTATACCCCAGCTCTTTATTTGTATGGGGCCGAGTCAGTATTTGAACCTGTATTTTGATTTCAGTGTCTGACACTTAACCCTTATAGTATACTTCTCTGCTGTTTCAGTTCTTATGCCCAAAATAGGAGTCCTCTGACCTGTCCACATCTATCTTTAATTTTTGATAATCAAGATGCAATGACTTAATTATATTACTGTTTCTACTTACATTTAACTCCATATTTCTAAATAATCTGAACTTATTGCAATTTTTTTTTGTCAGCAAATTTAGCAACATTTTTTCCTCCTGTGGAAATTGAAGATTTTGTTTTATAGATCTTCCTCTCCCCCTGTCCCACACATACATATGCAAACAATACATTTTCTTCCCTCAGCCTCTAAATGTGGTGAAATCATGACTTAGATTACATCAATATTCATTGTTTGCATGTTTATAACTACACAAATACTATTTACAGCTGGTGTTGTGTGTATATGAAAGAATAGGGACATATGTTAAAATATATTGAGAACATAGCATTTCTGTAATATTAAATTGAGAAATAGAGGGTGTATCTTCTGTACTACATGGTTTACTCGAGTGGTTATTTTATTGTACAACTTCATTTTTTAGTTAATAATTTCCTTCTTTTACATTTGTTCAACTTTGTTTCCTCTGTACTAATTTGGATTCTTAAATTAGTTCTCACAGACTTCAAAATTCTTCAGAATAGTGAAATATTAAATCTGTGTGTGTGTGTGTGTGTGTGTGTGTGTGTGTGTGTGAGAGAGAGAGAGAGAGAGAGAGAGAGAGAGAGAGAGAGCGAGAGAGAGAGAGAGAGAGAGAGAGGTGTGTCTATCCATTCCCTGGCACCCTCCAAGCATTTGTGCCATCAGGTCTGTAAGTCTGTGGATAGTTTTTGTCATGGGACTTCTCTTTGTGCTCAGCTTGAGAATTCCTTTTTTTTTTTGTCTCAGTCTTCCAATAGCTTCTGAGAAGTAGTATATAGGAAGGAAACATTCTGAGACACTGTTCATCTGCCAAAATCTTTTTTCTATCTTGAACTATAACTGATAGTTTTGCATACCATAGAGTTCTCAGTTGGAAGTCATTTTCTATCTGCTTTTTCAAACGCATTTGCCATTGTCCTTTCAAATTAGGTGGTGAAAATTCTCTATATGATTGATTGCTCATGTGTTTAATGTAATCTTTTTTTTTTTGGTAACCGTGTTTGTAAACTTTTATTTATAGTCCTACCTTTTCCCCATGAGGTGTTACACAATTGTCTGTTTATAGTTACTGAGTCTTCTGCAAGCACATCCCTCAGTTTGAGGAAGAATTCTTAGAATGAAATTCATTCTTTGATCTTTTTCTCCTTTCTATTTATCTGCTCTCTCATATTATAAATATTATCAGGCTGGTATTGAAATCTTATTAATGTTTAATTATCTACTCATTTCTGGTCTATTTTTGAGTTCTTTGATTTCATATTCCAACATTTCCTTTGAATTTTTAATTTCCAGCTTTCCCCCCCCTTATTCTCTATACCCTTATAAGGATTGTTTTCTTATTCCATGGTTTTTCCTTTTCTCTCAGAAGATAATTTTTCTTCCTTTTTCTTCTCTTTTTATCCCATCATTTTGTTTCCTGTAGTTTTTTTGAAATCTACCCTGCATTTTGAATGTTATTGAATATCTTATGATACTTTGTATACATTAATTTTTAAGACCAGTGCTCTAAGAAGTCTCAAAACCAGCAGTGAGTATTTTGTCAGGGGCAAAACCTTCTGATTGGTGGACGGTACTGTACCATAGAGAGTCCTATGCAAGAGTTTACATCCCTTATCAACTGGACAGTTTTCCCAAAGAGAAATCTATATTCATATTCCACAGATGTGCTAGAAAAGAGCTGGCTAGGAGCCTGGAAACATGCATAATGCCAATAAAGGATTTAATAATCTGCCATTTATAATGCAAAATTTTGCTGAATCACTCCATTTTCAGTCCCATGTTATGGACTATCAACCTCCTAGGTTGTTCTCATGTCCCTATATCAGAACGCTATTAGTTCACACTACAAAATAAAGTTGGCTTTGTGGATAGGGGAAGAGGCAATATTCTTTTGCCCAGGCCTGAGGAAGGGATTTGGGGTCCAGCTGCTAATTTTATAAACTTTCAATCACCTGTTTCCCATCCTGCTAAGGATTCTGGCCTCCAGGCATAAATGGTACCTCCAAGTCCTAAGCATATTAATGGTTCTTGGGCCTGAATCGGATCACTATCTCTAATATCCTCTCCCTCTTTCACAGGTGGTTGTATTTCATGTTTCCTTCCTGCTAAGTCATTTCTCTCTACTTTCCAACTCTGCAAGTTTATTGACATCTTTTATATACTATTGACTCATCATTTGGAGGGGGGTCTTTCTATGTTAGTGCCACTTTTACTCATTCATTATCATTCCTTTTGTGAGACTCATGACTAATATCAACTGGAAATTAGGTTAGTATAAAGTAATTTTGCTCCTCTACAGTTATTTTAAGTTACCCAATTTTCCACAAGGAAATAATGTAAAGCATTTGGCTTTCTTGTTGCATTTACTTAATGTTTACTTTCCCTAACAAAAGTTAAAAATATATATATATATATATAAATCTCTCAAAAAGTTGTGTTCTCCTGAGTTTTAGGTAATCACACTAGTGCTGGATTTTTTTAATGGAGAAAAAACAATTTATTCCATGACAAGCACTTACAGAGCTAGTCATGGAGAGAAACAGGCTTGATGTTATAAACTAGTGGTATAAAACTAGATATTTTCAAACTATTAATAGTCAAGGAATAACAACTCTAAAAAAGGAACAATGAAAAGGCACCCTTTTCAATGGGAGAAAATATTTGCATGCCATGTATCTGGCAAAGGACTGATACCAAAGATATACAAAGAACTCATAAAATTCTACAAAAACAGAAAAATTGACCAATCAAAAACTGGTCAGAAGAACTAAACAGAACATAAAATGTTCACCATCACTTATTATTACATAAATGGAAATCAGGACCACAATGAGATACCATTTCACACCTATGCGAATGCCTCATATTAAAAAGACCAGAAAAAACAAGTGCTAGTGAGGATGTGGAGAAAAGGGAACACTTCTGCATTGCTGGTGGGAATGTAAGCTTGTCCAGCCCAGTGGAAAATAGTATGGCAGTAACTCAAAACATTAAAAACTGATCTGTCATTTGACCCAGTAATGCCACTCCTAGGGATATACTCCCAAAATTCAAAAACATTAATTTGAAAGGAAACATGCACTCCCATGTTTATTTCAGCATAATCTACTACAGATCAATTATGGAAACAATTCAATGTTAACTGTTGTTTCCAAAATTGATAAGTGGATCAAGTAGATGGGGAATATATACACAATGGTATACTACTCAGCAATCAAAAAGATAAACTCATGCCATTTTGTGGCAACATGGATGGAGCTGGAAGTGAAATAAGTCAGGAGAAAGATAAATGCTGGATGGTATCACTAATATGTGGAACATAAAGTAACTAAACTAAGAATCAGATAAAGACAAAGTTTAAAAACTAACTGCTGAAAGCTGACTACAGAACTGAAGCACTAAAAGGGGAAGAGGGTGTGCAGGAGTAAAAACAAAAGAGGGAAGTGAGCACAATGAACTATGGTTGTGAACTGTGTGTGGTTTGGTGGTGGGTGCACTGCAGTGGTAATACCTGATGGGGGTATCCAAACATTATCTCAACTAAAAATATTTTTTTTTTACAGAAAAGGAGCATTGTTTATCCAAAATTACTTAATTCAAAAAACAAATACAAACTATGGATACATTCTTCTCAACTTGTGTGGACATAAATTGACTATAATGACTATGTTAGCTATGAGTGGACTAGAAATCATTCAAGCTATTCTAACCATTAACATGCTTTTCTTCAGTCCTCCTAGCTATTGTTGAGAGAAAGAGTATAAGAGAAAAATAAATATACTGTATAAAAATATATGTAACAAGTTTATTGTGAAATAATATGGCCATCAATACAACCAAGTAACAGTTATAAAATAGCAATATTATTTAGAATTCAGTGAAATATGTGACATTTGGAGTCAGTTACCAGTTTCAAACAGTCTGGTTCTGTTGTTGCCACCTAAAAAAAGACTGTCTGTGATTTTCTTTTTCTGTTCTTTTTTTTCCCTCTTAATTGCCATTTTTTCCCAGACCAGCTGTAGCATCTATGTCCTGACTTTGATCCAACTACTTACTTTAACCCATAGAGAAAATGTCTCCCATAAACTCTGTATATATCACAGCAATGTCTCTATTCTTGACAAGTTTGCTGTTTTAACACAATAGAATACAAGAAGAACTGTGTTAAAGGGAGCTCCCACATCCTGAGAAAGAGAAAATTAAGACCTCTGTTTAGTAAATATTGGCACAAGAATGCAGTTTTTTTCACCTAGAATAATATTGTGAGTATATGTGATTGAAATTTCAAACTGAGGCCCAGAAATTCAATGATAGTTTCTCTTTCACGAGAAGTCAGCCTTTAAGGCTTTATTCTCATTTCATGTAGGAGAATCAGCGCCACTCCTGGATGCCACCCCTAGGCATCTACCCCAAATGGGAGAGGGTCTTTGAAACCCTTTTAAGACAAAAGAGATTGCAAAGTGACAGGAAACTTGACATAACTGCGGTCAATATCAATGTGGGCAGCATATATGATTTGTTAGAACTACATATTTCTCATTAATTTCCTGTTTATAAGGTTGTAAGTGAGGTGCACACCAGGAAAGTCAAATGTCATCCATATCATCGAACAAGCTACATTAATTTAGAGAGAAAGGATATATATATATACAAATGCCATGTAGGATATAATGTTTCTTTCAAAATCCATCCTAAAAATATTGTAGATAAGAGTTTTGACATGTAGAAGCAGAAGGAATAATTTCTACCATACACATATGTGGGAAAGATTATGTACATGATCTTATTGAAATCATGAATTTGGTGTCAGGTTTCTGGATTCTCATCTAAAGCATCCCTATTTATTGTTCGTTTCAAACATTAAAAATTGTAGAATCACAAACATCAATTTTAAAATGATCAACATTTTGTCATAGCATTTCCTTCTTTGCTCCTCCTTCCTTCCTTCTCTCTCTCCCTCTCTTCTTCCCTCCTTCTCTTTCCTTCCTTCCTTTGGTGGGAAGAATAATGACCCACAAAAGAAGTCCATGTCTTAATCCCCACACCATGTTAATATTTTATATATATAACAGAGGGGAATTATGATTGCAGATTAATTAGAGCCATTAATCTGCTGACATTAAAATAAGAGATAACCCTGGATCATACAGTGGGGCACAATGTAATCACAAAACCTTTCAAAAGTATAAAAGCAGAATTAGAGAAATATATGAGTATGAAATAATAACCAGAGAACTGCAACACTGCTGGCTATGAAGATGGAGGAAAGGCTTGAGAGCAAAGAATATAGGCAGCCTCCAGAAACTGCAAAAGGCAAGGAAATGGATTTTTCCCTAGAGTCTCCAAAAAGGGTGTAATCCTTGGGTTTGCTCTAGTGAGACCCAGATGAATTCTAACCTACAAAACGTTAAAAAAAAAATGTATTATTTTAAGTCACTATGTTTGTGATGATTCGCTTGCCCTTCTTTCTTTTTTGGTAGAGGACTTCTAAAGCAAATTTCAAATTTCATGCCGAAGTATGATATATATGTAATATGTATGTGTTTGTGTGTGTGAAAGAAAACCTGTAATGGGAGGGGAGAGACAGAAGGAGTAAGAGGAGTGTAGCGATGGAATCTATAATTTTCTGATGAATATCTAGGTTTTCAGATTTGAGGTTGAAATTGTTAAGTATTTTACATAATTCTGAAATAAATTTAAAAATTTCACATGCATCCATAAATAGTGAAAGAAAAATTTCAAGGTTCTAAATACAATTGGTGGCATATTGATAGAAGAGAGTTGATTACAAGTTCTTTAAAACATAGTAATTTGACCTACTATTGCTACTGGTCTGTTTCATCGGCGAAAAGTCTTCAAAAAATCTCAAACTATTTTAAGCATATTCTCATAATAGCTTCAGTGTTATGAACTCTAAAATTATACAATTATACATGACAGTATGTTTTACATATGATAAAACTGGTAATTAATATTATCGGGATGAGGATTTCTGGAATAAGATTAAAGTATAAAACTAATTAAGTTAAATAAAAAAATCCTATTATCCAAAATTGAATTTAAAGTATCTGAGGCACCCCTATTGTTTTCCTGTGATCATGCAGGTGCCACTCTTTTTCTCCTCTTCCTAATAATGCTGTTTTTTAAAATGTAAAAATAATAAATATGAATATGAAATGAAGATAGAATTTCTCTTAAAACACATATTTCCAAACTCTGTTAACTAAAATATCCTAAAAACAATGATTAACAAGACTATAATGAGCACTCTTAATGCCAAGATTATGGTTTCTACATGCCACTTTCCTCCAAAAGGAACAGAATAGTCTTAGAGTTATAGAAGATGTCAAGTTTAAGAGAGGAAATACACATGATAAGCTTACATCTTGTCATACCAGAAGCAATGATTCTATTTTTTAAAAAGTTGAGATAATGTCAAGAGTTCAAGGAACACCTTAAAGAATCAAGAATTAAAAAGCTGGAATATTAATAAGAATAGCAATTAACCTAAGACACCTAAGAAAATTTAAGTTCATTACTTCATAATGATTCTCTATTATTTTGTCCTTTAAAAATACATCTTGCTGAGATTAAAAAATATATATTACCAGAGGATAGGGACATATCATGTATCTTTCTCAAACACATTATGAAGATGTTAATGGCCCACAATCATCACATCCATCACCTTCAAGGGGAGTCATAATTCAGTGACTCCGTGTTGTGTTTTATGGTGTAATATTTCCAAGGTGTCTGAAAGTTTCTTTCTTAAGATTGTGCAAAAGTCCATGTACTTAAAACTCAATGCTCTAGTAGTTTCAATTCATGGAATAAAGACTTAACAAATTTGAATGCCAGCTCACGTAGTTTTGAACTTACAAGTAAATGGAAAGTTATTGAGCAGAAAATAGCTTCAGATAAAGTTATTTCTTTAATTCAAAATTAAATTATTGACCTTACAACAGCCTTTTCTCCAGTCAGTTTGTATAACAAGTATAATTTAGTGTTACACAAACAGTCCTACTTATTACAGCTCCCAAGGGCATTGCTGTAAAGAATTAGTATGTATTTACATGTACATGAGTTATTAAGAGGCATAATTCATTTTTTATATATTCAACTTAAGATATCAGGAAGTAAATATTATTTGTTTTTAATCATAAAACATTTCTTGACAGTTTAGCATGCTGTAGGAGATTAGACACCATAAAAAATGAAAACAACAGCAAAGTCTTTTAACATGAGATGGTATGAAAGCAAGAAATTCTCAGAACCCCCAAACTGAAATAAAGCGTAAGTTTGGGAAATATGCAAGGATAATAGTGGACAATAATCAAAGCTGTCCTTCACTCTAAGAATTTTTGTCAAATCCTAGAGTCACTGAGCTTTAGCACTGTATCTAAATGGGGCATTAAACAAGCCTCAGACTCTCCAATGTAAATAAATTAATGGGAGATTCCTATGTAATGGTGACAAGGAAAGAATATGTAAAGGCTCAGAAGGGAGAAGTAATATTTTCTGAGAATTTATAACTTGCATGGATTTATGTATCATGTTTCATGCTATTCATGAAATTTGAAAAACATGAACACAAGACTTACCATGTTATTTTGTCAGGTGTGACTTAGCAACTAGACAAGCAAACATGAATATATAACTTGCATGGATTTCTTTGGAAAAACACACTTTAACACAGTTCTCAAAGAATTCTGAATGGGTAGAAGATAAATGAGTAGTTTAAAGTTAGCAATCATGATATACACAAGGAAACAAGGTATTATGTATGAAAACCAACAGAAACAGAACTATAAATTCATAAATTAGATCTAGACTGTAGCATACTTAAATTAGATAAAGGAAATGTTGTCTTGTATTTGGTTCCTTAGAAAATGAGCTTGAGAGAGAAAATGGATAAGGATGTTTTATTGAAGGAGTAGTCATGAGGAAAATTCCGTGAAAGAGGGAGAAAAGGAAATATAGAAGGGGAAAGAACACAAGCATGGATAAAAGTCTTGGCTTTAAATACTAAAAAGGGTTTCTGAAGCATTAGGTGCAGTGTGTGTGTTGTGTGTGTATGCATTCATTTTGTTTTTTGCCCCCTCTACTTTTGTGGAAGCTCTATATTTATTTTTGTTATTTTAATAATGACCGGGTATTTAAATGCATATACATTAAAAGTCACTCAGAGGTCATACTAGAAAGGATCAGGAGCAGGAAAACTCATTTCATACTGCTTGGAGTGGAAACTGGTACAACCACTTTTGAAAAGAGTTTGATGCTCCATAGTAAAGATGAACAATACATTTACCCTATGATCCAAATTTTTCAGTTATATCTTGGAAAACTTATGAACATGTGTACTAATAATCGGAGCAACATTGCTTCAATATTAAGCGTATTTGGAACATCTCAAATGTTCATCATTAAGAGAATGAACTGATACTTATATTAACTGAGCAGCAATGAAAATGAATGAAAACCTACGTGCAATAAATGAATGCATCACAAAAAAATATGATGTCGAACAAAAGAAGCAGAAGAACTATATAGTGTGCACTTACATTTATTCAAATCACACACAGATAAAATTAGCTAACGTATTTTTATGGGTACATATGCAATGTAAAATTTTAAAGTAAGGAAAGGAATGATTAACACAAAATATAATTAATTGGTAATTCTCTCTGGATTTGGGGAGGGACGGGAATGCAAGCTGGGAAAATGAGTGTTTCTAAACTTGGGTGATAAGTACGTAGTGCTATTTATGCTTTCAATTCCTTGTATATATAATGATATAATTTTAATATGATTAGCATGAAATATTTTAGAATTTAAACTTAAAAGCAATTTCCATTGCTCAACAATCTAATATACTTAATTTTTCCTTCATAATATCATATTTGTCTTCCATATAATTTGTAATTTGTCATTACCTATTTACTTGAGCGTAATTACCTGTTTTTCCTACTAAGTTACATTTTCCAAGACAGCTGAAACCATGTCTGTTTTGTTTACCACTGTGAGGTTCAAAAACTGTTCCTTCTTCATGAAGTCATGGGTGGTCACGTTTTAAGGTTTTAGAACTCTTCAATCTACGAAGATGAGTTTTGCTGAAAGCTAACGAGGAAAAGTTTGCTAAAGCAATTATAAGCCCATCAAGTAAATGAGACAGCATATACTGAGTAGAGTAATACATGGGATGTGGTAAGTATTTGATAAATATCACCTGGTCTTGGTGTCATAGTTCATCTTTTATTTAATTCTAATATCTAAAATAGTTATCAAAGTTAATTTCATTCATATTTATTTAATCAGAGGCAATGATTATGTTGTGATTATGCTTTCTTGCCACATATATATAAATTTATAATATTTTGCTAATTTATGGATAGTGATTGTGGTATCAACAGCTAAAATTAGGGAAGTCTAACTTGGCTGAGTGGTAATATCGTTTTCATAGTGGATAAAAAAGGAGCCATAGATTTGGGATAGAGGTTAAAATATAGACTACTCATCTCTTAATTTGAAGCTTCAATCATACGTGTCATGGGGTGATTTATTTCACTAGTTTAGAGAGAGTAATATCCATATCAGGGGAAGTTACCATTAAAAAAATGAGATCATGATAACATTAGATGAAAGAACATACTTGAGAACTGGATTAGGATAAAAGAGTGGGTGGAGAAATCAATTTAAGGAGTTTCAATCAACATTTATCATAATAAGATAAAAAATAATAAATATCATAAATCAGGCAAATAACTTATGAAACATTTGTTATTGCTGTATGTACTGTTTTTTATATCAGACCTAAGCTGTTATCTACTAATTTTGAGACTCATACTAATTTTATGATGGTAATGTGAAATGATAACCAGTGACAATTGTAGGACTCCATTCCGAAGACAAAAGATATTTTCTCTTTCAGAAATGTTAAAAATGGCAAAAACTTGCATATTAGAATCAATAAAATAAGGCACATAAACACATAAATAATGGTCTCTGGTATTCAATATATTTCCTAGGGTGAATTGTCATCAAAAACATTTGAAAGCCACTGCTCTAGAAACTCTGTTTTTTGTTCCTTAGATTGCACTTGGACGGGACATTTAAAAAAATCACCCTTTTATCACACTGTTCAACTACACTCCTTATAAGAAACTCTTTTGCAAATTAAAAGCAATGTTTCTAAAATTGACACAAAATTCCATATATTTTGGGAATTTATTTTTCAAATTTTAAATTCAACCAACACAGAACATTTCACTGACCATGAGATGTGACAACTAACCAAGATTGTGTGTGTAATACTTGCACCAGCAAAGAATTTGATTCACCAAACATCAAGACAACCCAGTGGGTACATTGGGGTCAGATTCTTAGAAAATTACAAGTTTTTCTGTAGATTATAAAATTCACCTCTAGTTACATGCAATCAGTTTTTAAATATTTCTAATAATTAAATCTTGAATTAATAAATTAACCACAGCACATTTCAGTATCATTTGCAAAAATTATTCTAGAAAACACTACTGCATTTTGTTGCTGCAGAGTCAAGTGCTGAAGTGAGCAGATTAATAAACTTGTAAACTTCATGGAAAGAATTGTAAAGAGGAACTGGAGCCACTCGGATGCCATTTGGTTCCCGCTTGTCACACTGTGGGGGAAATAAAAGCCACAGTAATGTTACTACTCTTCACATCATGAACATTTACATTCAAAATAAACTTAAAATTTTATGCTCATTTTCCTAAAATTTTTCACCTCTGCTAAAACACGGTGTTTCTATGCATTTTAACACTGTTTTTCAGAATAACTAAAATATTGGTTGGCACATGAATAGCCAAAATTCTTTCCTGAAGTCCACTCAGCAATTACCTTTAAGCATTCAGTCAATCTTATGTACAATTTACTTATGGGGAGGCCTCTGGAGAGACTGGAACCCTTAAAATGCTTTTAAATGAATGAGACCCTCACACTTATCTCAAGTATTTTAGTCTATTTTCCTTACATTTAATTGTCTAATCCCCTAATCGCACATGAAAGGAGTTGTGTATATCCCTGGAATTGCTGAAATGTTATGTACTAGGCTCAGATTATTTGGCCTACTCTGAAGATCATTATAATTCTTCTTAAGAAATTTCCATTATAGGCTAGACCATATAGTAAATGGTTTGTGTGTGCTGGTCCATTTAATTCCCACAACATCTCTATGATAAGTATTTTTATACCCCAAATTCAGATGAGTTCTCAACTCAACAGTAGTTAAGTAACGTTCCCAATAGCATACAATTTAGAAATGGTAGAGCTTGATTTAGGATATCGATATCCTGATTTGTGATTCTAAAATCTGTAGTAACTGGGCCTCCCTGGTGGTGCAAGGCGTTAAGTCTCGGCACTATGAAGCTATTGGCAGCCACTGAAGCAGGAGTTCGATCCCGGCCAGGGAGCTGACCCACACGGTGCAGCAAACCTCGCCTGTCTTGCCTGCCACTCCCCTCAGGAGTGTATTTCAGTCAATCTGCCTGTTCTGCTCCCCACTCTGTTTCTAATAATCCTCACACACCACACCTCTGCCCTACACCCCAGCTCTTATATGCATAAATAAATAAATCTTTAAAAAAATAAAATCTACTGTAACTTCTCAAAAGGCTTGGAGTACAACAGCTCTTAAATTATTTTATTACAAAAATAGATACATAATCATTATTTTTCCTAAAATTATTCAGTTAACATTTATTAGTTCTTTTCCAAGAGGTTAAGAACGCTGGTTAGGCCCAAAGGATTAATAAAAAGAATTCAGATACCACCATCTGAAGAGGTATGAACCTATAGTGTACCCCTTAACCAGACATGTTGTAAGCCAACACACTTCAATAAAATATAATAAAATTTAAAAATTAATTAAAAAAACTCATACAATGTGAACATTCCTGAGATGTGTCCACATATCTTTCTTTTTTCCTCTCAGGTAACAAGGTTGAAAATAGCTTTGTTCAATGGAACAAAGACTGATTTATCTTTCCTCTATACTGTATTGATGTTTTTTAATTTCATTTATTCAATAAATGTATATTGGGATGTTCACTACTGAAAGCATGCCCAAATTGATTACAGTGAAGTGATTTTATTTTGCTCAAACTGTAATGAAAAGAACAAATACATAAAATTGTTCCCTATAACCAAAATTTGTAGTTTCCTCTTTTATCAGAAACGATAGTCTCTATGCCCTTTAATTAATACAGTGCTGAATGCTTAGGTGGAAGTTAGCTGATCTGCACTAACTAATGGACTGATGTGAAATAACATGTAAAAGTGAATAAACTGAAGAGTACAAATTTTATATTCAACATACACCCCATAGCATGAACCTGGTAGCCAAACAAGAGGTGTACTTACGACGACTCCTCTTTTTTCCAGTTCTTGGTGAACATTTTTTATTGGAATAGAAAATTTTAGTGTTAGCTGGCAGCCACGATCCTCTATATGGGATGGAGTAATTATGTACACAAACGGTTTCTTGGTTTCTGTTTTATCTTTGCTAAAGTAATACTTGAGCAAGTATTCCAGATAACCAGTTAGCAAAATAGATTTTCTCCTCAATGCTTTCATAGATGCTTTCTTAAAGATCTGCAGAGTGAGAAACAATTGGATTAACAGTTTCTTGATGATTTACAAAGCAACAAAAAATTAGCTTAAAACTTGCATAAAAAAGGAAATGTCCACTTTTGACCTTCCCAGTAAACATCCCACTTTAGATCATCTTTTTATAAAAATATATCCTCTTTTAAATATTTGACCATTTAGTTAAATGCAAGGTTTCCACAACAAAAAAACTACAAATGTCATTAAAAGAATTCTTGCAAAATAAGGAAATAAGCTCAATATAATTAGTATAAACCATACCTTAACAAATGCATTTAAATATAATAATGTTCAATCATTTCTCCCAAAGTAATTTTATATAATCATTTAAGTAGAAGATTGTTTTCTATTCTGATACATCAGTGAGAGCAAGACACACTGAATAAGTAGAAAGCAGTTTAACCAATATATCTAGAGTTGTTTTACCAACTCCCAAATCTCCCCCAGTTTAAGAGTAAGAAAACAAGCAGTTAGATAATAAAGTTACATTTTGTCAGGAAGGGAAACAAATAACTCTAGCACTGGTGTGAAAACACTGCCATTTGCTGCCTGTGGTGTCTTATATTAAGATGAGTGACAAGGGCACACAATCACTGGTGTTGGAACATTAGGGGTCAGAATGGACATGTTTTTCTAGCTTATCTCTTAAGGTCAAGTAGAGTTTAAAAATATATCCTACATATAAGAACTGAATGAACTACAAACTGAATGTGATGCACTGGCATGCCACTTAATGTCCCTTTTCTGTATCACGTTATGCCACAGAGCAAAGATAGGGTCATTCGGTGATATCTAGACTTGATGAAGTCTCTGAAAATAGTTACTTCTGTATATACTCATGGCAAGTGTGGGCAGGCATTCTAACAGGAAGCAAAACCTTCAGGCATAGATTTTCTTGACCTATGTGGCATGGAGGCTATGGATTTGGCTGAAGGAGAGGGTGAGAGCTGCATTGAAGGAAATAATATCTAAGGAAGAGAGAAGAAACAGACTGAAATCTGTCTGTCTCTCTCCAGCTAGACATCTATGTCTGTAGCTTGGGACAAGATCAGCTGCAAGCAGAGACTGAAGTCTTTGTTTAAAAAGGGATCTGAGATTGGCAGTGCAAATGAGAATGATTAAGACTCAGATAACCCCAGTAACAAGGAGTCGGGTAGGAGGCATCTCCACATTTCCTTGTGTCAAACTAAACATAAAAGAATCTGACACAATTGGGAATCGAGGGAGCACAGCCAAGTTTTTGATCGAGAGCCAGGTCCAAGAATCAACATTCTTGAGAAAGGCAGGAGCAGGGACAGATAAGGCAAGCCCTGCCTGTGGTTTGATTGTCAAGTTTGGAATACAAAAACATGAGAGGAATACTTCTGAGTTTCTCTTTGGTGATTAATAATAATTCATGGACATTATAAATCTTATTAAATTATTAATCTTATAAAAATTTGATATATAATTCTGGGAATTTTCTGCTAGTATCTGCTATGATACTACAAGTCATAGGTAAGGAAATTGTGGACGTATTTACCTTTAATGAGATTTCACTTGTATTCAGGGCTAGTAGGAGTTTGGAAAATATTACTTAGGTTCACAGTTGTTTTTTTTTTTTTTAATGAGACTTTAAAAGGAGACTTTGTTCCTTTTAAGTTATGAAGATGTTCTCTTCATAACTAGAAACCAAATTTTTTAAATGACAAATAGTCTCAATTATAATGAATTGTTACTCTTTATTAGTAATGGAATCACTTTTAAAAATAAAGCTATTTCCACATTATAACTACAGCAAATTGAGCTAATTTCTGGGGTATCTTAAATTCTTCTCACAGAATACAAAAGTCTTTCCTGATGTCTCACATAAAATTAGTAAGAGGGTCTACTAGGAATTAACAGGGAAATAAAACAAATGCCTTCTTTACTTTTTTGCTATCATTTTTATGATTTTAATAATGAAAAAGAATATTTTTTTAAATTAGAAAAAGATGAAAGGTATAGTTTGAAAATATTCAGATTGTAAAAATTCTTGGCAGTTTCAACAAGTTATTTTATTTTTCTTACTGGGGTAAAATGAATGTAAAACTAGAAAAGTTATCAAATAAGTTTAAATAAGAAAAATATGTATAGTATAATGTTTTTAATTGTCATATTTTCTCTCTTAAAATCTTCAAATTGGTTCCCTAATAACTTTCTGAGGAAACACATAATACATTTCTTCTCACTTGCCATGTATTTTAATTGACTGTTCTAATTTTACATTTTAAAGCTACTCCTTTCAGTATAAATTCATTTACTAAAAGTGTCTAAAAATTATCTACTGATTGCTGCATATAAATATGACCCTTCAAAACTCAATTACATGTGATTTAATTTCAACTTTTAGGAATTTCAAGATTGAGAACATTTCTGAATCTGGTCCAAGCATCTTCATTTTAAAAATGAGGTAAATGCATTGATCAATATTTTCCACTTGTGTAAGGTTACTTGGTGTCCCAGTAAGGGGACAGAAATTTGCCTCCTGGTTCCTACCCCAGAGCTCTTTCCCTTGACATACAGTACTAAAAAAATTTTTATGTAAATGATTAAGAGCCAACAATATAAAAAGAACAGCTTGAAATTGATTATAAGGAACTATTTTTCATGGTGTCGGTCACTGCACATGTAATTGTAAATAGTCACATTAATATTGAAAAAGATCACTTTATTGCAATTCTGAGATCATATTCATGTACATTGATTCTTAAGTAAAAAATCTTTCCTCTAGTGGGTATTTGACATGTAGACTAATTTTTTGAAAGGGAAGTAGAGACAACAAAGAAAGGTAGTGTGATTCACACATGTATTTTCTACATTTACTCCAACTTCAACCACTGATCTCCTATAATAACTTCGAAACAAATATGAGAAGTACAAAAATGCCTAAGTTACTGAGGTTTTCTCCCACGGCAGACTCAGAAAGTAGAACATTTTAGCTGTTAGGTAAAGATTGAGAAACAGTGAAATGTATTATTTTTTATTTTCAGAATTTTACAATTTAAAATGGAGAGGAAGACTTAAAAAAATTTTTTTTAACATAAGTTTTGATTACTCAAAGGCAATTTTGGTTAAAATATACCCTCGGCTGTGAATGACATATAGCAGGTATTTCCAAGAGGCTACAAAGAAACACATAAGTGATAGACGTTCCAGAGAAGTATATATCCCTCTCCTTGAGGTTTTTGAGGTCCTATTGCTAGGCTTAAGTTTATATATTAAAGAAAAAGGTAAGTCAGTCCAGGTGACCATAATACCGTGTGTTAAGAAACCAGTGGTTGGAAAATTAGGAATGTGATTCTTGCTATGGCAGAAAGGGTGAATACAAGCAGTGTCCACAAACTGCGAGGAACACACCAAAGTGAAAGTGTCTTAGAGAAAATTCCTAGATATGGCTGAGAAATCAGTGGCAAAGTTAAAGAAAATTGGCAGAAATAAATAGAAGTACCAGTTTTCCCGGAGGTATGCCTCTCTGCCTTCCTTTTTGTAACTCATCTTCTCCCTGATATAAACTCGAAAAGTAAGCAAAACTATTTCCTTTAAAAAAAATTAACAGTATTTCTCTGAAGTACTATTACAAACTGATAAAAATATAATTATGTGATTTGATAAAGAGACCCCCTGCCCAAAAGACCTATGGCTGGAAATTTTGTTACTGGATCTATTTTCGACTTGAAAAAGAAAAAGAAAAAGAAAAAAAAAACCTGCCGAAAAGTGAAAACAGCACAAGCTCCATCTAGTGGTCAGAATGGGTAGGTGCTCTTTAAATTGGTATGAAAACAAGTTGGTCACTACTAGCTACTGGTGAACTTGTATAAACACAGAGGAACTCGATACTGACCTCCAGTGGCGAAAATGAAATACTGCCGTGAGTGTTGGCAGAATCCTAGAATTAAGGTTTAGAAATTTCTGGAAATCTTTTTCAAATACTCAGCTAAATAAAATACTCCATACAACAGGTCTCCTAAGATATTATAAGCTGTGTGATTTCAGGAGAATTTATATTAAATTATTATTAAATTATTTGTGCATTGCTATGTATTTAAAATCTTTTAGAAACATGGATATGCTTTACTCAAATATATTTTACATATATTTTTATATTTTAAAAATATTATACTCAAATGTATTTTATACACACTTTAGTCAAGTGTGATTATATTTTACTGAAATTTATTTAAATAAAATATATTTAATATATAAATAGCACAGGATTAAAATTTGTTTATGTAAGTAAACTTAGTATCATCCTGAAATTAATTGATATGTAAATAAATTTGTTATATAGATATAAATGATTACATAAAGACTTCTATCAATCTATTTATCAACAGATATAAATACCCTAGAAAACCAAATTGAATTCTTGGCCATTATTATTTAGGGTAAGATTAATTTTAAGTAAAAATATAAATGAAACTAAAGAACAATTTGAGTCAGTAATAGTAGAAATTATACATGGATTTAATGGCACAGAAACCTCAGTTAAATACCAAAAATCTACCCTGCTTCACAGGAGAGTCTTACTCAATACTTGATTTTCTATTGATTATTCATAGTTATATTTTCTCCTTAAATTACCTCTTCCTACATTTTTGTCAGATTTCACTGTCAATTCAATGACTTTTAGTACTAGAAGAGTCTAGCTTTTAGTACATTCTTAATAAATAACTGTTAAATGGATGAGTAAATGAAAAGCTAAATACTGAAAGGTTACTGTGTATCAAGAAACACATACAAGATTGAGTAATTTACTCAATGCAAACAAATTCTAAGTGGAACTACAAAGACCTTCCCAGATCAGTCTCATTCAACATTTATTAAGTATCCACATGTACCAACCATCATACTAGGTGCTGAAGATACAAATAAAAGGTTTGTTTTTTTTTTTTTTTATTTATTTTTTATTTATACATACAAGCTGGGGTACAGGCCAGAAGCGTGGGGCGGCGAGAGGGTTCACCAGAGACAGAGCGGATAGCAGAACAGGCAGATCAGAAATACACTGCTGAGGGGAGCAGCGGGCGAGGCAGGAGAGGTCTGCCTCGCCATGTGGGACTCTCCCTGGCCGGGCGTCGAACTTGCGTTGCCGCTGCCGACAGCTCCACAGCGCAGCGCTTAACCGCTGCGCCACCGGGGAGGCCCAAATAAAAGGTTTTAATTAGCACACAATCACTGTCCTAAAGGAGAACATGGCTCTTTGCCCATTATTTATGCAAAAATCACATGAATCTTTCTGACTAGTAGAAAATGGGCTATCCCATGTCACAATGAGGTAAAGAAAAAGGTA